>CM050689.1:6567292-6872342 GCA_027574665.1 Rhynochetos jubatus | reverse complement strand
CCGTTGCAGAACAACAATGGGTTTAAGCTCTTGAACCGATTAAGCATTGTCTTCCAAATGCTCTGTTTGCTTTTCATGCAGTGAAATTCTTTTGTCACTGTGGGACATCTATGTCCAAACTACTTTTGCCGTACTCTCCATGCCAATGCATCACGATGGCACGCATGCAGCGACAGAATGACTAGCGTAAATCACTATAGCAAAATCGCATTTTAGAAGATGTATTAAAAAAAGCTATTTATTTTAGGTAAAAAATGGTTTGTAGAAACACAAACCCACCACATACTGAAACTAAAGTCTTATTCTGAAGTTTCTTTCTTGCCTTGTTTTGTTGTAGTTGTCGGCTTGCTTCTAACATCAGTAATTAAACAGTTGTCATTCAGGAAAGAAAAACCATAATGGAACTATAGCTTTAAAAAATAAAAACACAGACACAGATCATCTTGGGGATGAACATGTGTTTTTCTTGTATTGAATTTACCGTATATACATCAGCTCTGAGAAATACTGACCTTTCAAATAATTATCTTTCATGGCCAAAATGTAAATGGCTGTAAAAAACCCAAAGCAAATAAACAAACCCAAAAGAGTGTCATGTGTTGAGGCAAGAGCGCTGATTTTTTATTTCTGCTTTTTGTTACTGACAGCTACGTCTCTGTTTATACAGCACCCATGATGATGAAAAAAGCTTTATGCGTACCAGTCCTGAAACCGATTTTCCCTTTCAGGTCACAGTAAATTAATATTTATATTTAGGAAAAGAATAAATACACACAAAGGTTGCTGATGGGCAAGTTTCCTCCTCAGATATAAACATCCCCACCTTATTTTTGCATGTGAGTAAAAAAAAATCACACAGTTGGTGTGTAAGTTAACTGTTGTGCTTACTAGTTCTCTAATAAAAGAGCAGTTCCACAGTTAAAAAGATATATTTGAAGATGTACATCCTTAAAGAATGTACATCATGGTAAATACCACAAAGAAAGCATTTATATTCTGCAAATTCCAATTGTTTTACAAATTTCAAGTTTCTCCGTATTCAGATAGCTTAAAAAGACAAAGTTTTAATAGGAGTTGAAACTAAAAGATAATTTCAATTTTCAAAGGAAATTTCTACTAAGCCCTGAAGGATATCTGCTTTATAGAGGCCACATCATGGTGATTTACATTTACTTTATTTCTGACATTAAGAGGAGCAGCTCATTTGCCCCATCAACCAGCCACTCTTTTTTTGAAAGGGAGCGGGAAGGCACCCATAAAAAGGCAAGAAAATGTATACATATGTGCTGGGTTCAGTCAGGAAAGGGTTAACTCCCTTTACTGTGGTTATTAGGAAGTTGCTAAGAGAAGCATTGATAAGGCCTTAGCTGGTGCTGGGCCTGTACTGGATTCAAGGTCTTTTACCGCTTGATACGGCAGCTGCGTTCTCAGCTCTGGCTGTCTCGCGAGCAGCGTAGGGGCACACAGTAATGATAGCTGACCCAAACTGACCAAGGAAGTATTTCATTCCATAGTACGTCATGTTCTGGGTTTTGGGGTGGGGAAGGGGTCCGGTAGCCATTACTCTCTCCCTTACTCCCTTGCTCCTCTACTCCCGGGCACTTGCTATCTCTCCTTGCGTTAGCTGCTTTGCTAACTCCTGTGCTGGCTCGTTCGTGTGGGAGTTGATGGGTTGTTTTGAGTTCCTGGCCATGCTATCACTCATAGGGTTCGCTCGGAATCTGCTGCGTTAGCTCCTGGGCTCCGGCCCTCGGACTCCGATCGCTCTCGGGCTGTGGTTCTCAGGCTCTCTGGGTCTGACTTTCACTACTCAACATCTGGGTGTGCATTGGTCAGTGGATGGTGATGTATATATTGTATCATATGTTTTATTTTCTACTATTTTAATTATTTACTATTAGTAGTATTTGTATATATTGATTTAGGTTTAATTAGTAAATAGTTCTTATCTCAATTTTACGAGCTTTCTTATTTCTTTTTCCTCCGATTCTTCCCCTCCACTGGAGGAGGGGAGGGGGATTTGTGAGAGCGGCTTCGTGGTATTTTGTTAGCCGGAGTTAAACCACAACAGTCCTTTTTGGCGCCCAACGTGGGGCTCGAAGGGTTGAGATAAGAACAGATCTGATTACTGTGTGTTAGAGCAGGTTGTGTGATAAGTATTGGTTACAGAAATGTTGTGGTGGCTGGTCAGCACGTTAAGTTCTTGGATCTTTAAGCTGTTGATAGAACGGTGGGATTTACTGCCTTGGGTGCTCCTTATGATACTGGTCATGTATGCTCTGACCAGATTGAAGAGACTGATTTGACTGGTCTGTATACTACTGGTTTGGGAATTAATCCTGTATCTGTATGCAGTACTGGCAGCGTTTGCATGTTTCTCATGTCACCTCATAGGGACTTTCACTAATTACACCTTTTCCCTTTTCTCCTCTGGGACACAGCCTGTAGAGGAGAAATTATTTAGTGGGTTGGATGTGAAGGAATTATTCAGCTGGGTGGATGTGTGGAAATTATTCCAATTTTCCCCCTCTTCTTTATGGTCAATGACACAAGTGTATGAGTATTTGGGAAAATTTTCATGGTCTCGGGGTGACCTGTGGCCGGGGATCAGCTTGTTTCTGAATGTTATTGTGTTCTTGTGTAAAGTTAAAGAAATGTTTTGGAATACTGCCCCATCTGCTACCGGTATTTGGGGAAGAGGCAGGCCCTGTGTGCCAGCTTCGTCCCCCATAGCTACATCACCGCTCGCAAGTAGACCACCCTCCGCGCCAACTCCACCCCCACGGTGACGTAAACGCCCCTTGATGGACACTACAGCCACTGCACCCTCTGCACCACCACTACCTCCGCGGTGATGTCAACTCCCCTTGACAGACACTGCAGCTCCGCCTCCCAGTGTGGTTCTGCCTTCTACAACAACTCCACCTTCCACAGTGGTTCCACTTCCCACAACAGCTCTGCTTCCTGCTGTAGCTCTGCCTCCCACAACAGCTCTACACACTGCAGGGTGCAACGCAGCCATGCAAACCCCTGTGTGGTACTGTCATTGTCAACCAGCACCAGTGTTGGTTGCCCCAGTACAGAAAAAGAAATGGAAACATAAATCAGGCCGTCTGATACAGGAGGAGGGGGAGACAGTAGGGCCATCCCAAAGGACAGTTGCAGAGACAGAGGATGATGGTGATAATGGTGATGCAGATGTAACCATTCGATCTTTAGCCTTGAAGGAGCTCCGGGATATCTGGAGAGACTTTGGCCTTCATCAAGGTGAACATGTTATGACCTGGCTGCTTCGCTGCTGGGATAACGGGGCCAGTAGCATTGAACTAGAAGGTAGAGAAGCCAAGCAGTTGGGGTCACTTGCTAGAGAGAGTGGCATTGATAAAGCAATTGGGAGGGAGACACAAAAAGTAAGCCTCTGGAGGTGGCTCCTGGAAAGTGTGAGGGAAAGGTATCCCTTTAAGGAAGACATGCCATATCACGTACACAAATGGACCATCATAGAGAAAGGTATCCAGTACGTGAGGGAACCAGCTGTGCTAGAGTCAGTTTATCGTGATGATGGGAGGATAGATCCAGATAGAATCAGGTGCACACAACCCATGTGGCGGAAATTAATGCAGAATGGACCACCCTCGTTAGCCACTATATTTTCAATATTGACTTGGCAAAGAGATCTAGAACCAATAGTGGAGGCGGTGGTTCAGCACATCTGGGGATATGAGGACACTGTTTCTTCCCCCATGCATGCCTGCGTCTCAGCTATAGAGGAACTGTCCAAGGAGTTTAAGCAATTCAGAAAGGAGATGTTCCAATCCCCACCTGCACGACCCAGTGTCTCAGTTATTAGTTCTTATCTCAATTTTACGAGCTTCCTTATTTTCTTTTTCCTCCAATTCTTCCCCTCTGTTGGAGGAGGGGAGGGGGAATTTGTGAGAGCGGCTTCGTGGTATTTTGCTAGCCAAAGTTAAACCACGACAACATACTACTTAACTGTAGTTACTTTTATGCTTCAGTTTATAACATATATAACTATATATACATATTTTATAAACATATATAAATATTTTTTGTATTAGTTTGTATAGCCCTTATTTGCAGAGTTCAAACCTCTTACTATCACCTCAACACCAGAATGTTCGGCAGCAATTAAAATACGCAAAAATTCATTGTCAGGGAATGATTTCACAACAGTATCAGTGTCTTTTATTGATGCTTAAAAAGATCTTACTCATTAAAACTTTTATCTAGAATATTACACTACTTTTTCCTTCCATGTAGAAGCTTGAAGTTTTTTTATCACTTGATAGTAAGGTGATAAATTCAGTTTCAAGAGCTGAAATGACATACCATATTGTTCCAAAGCAAATTCCAAGCAATTTTTTATCTTGCTTAATTTGTCCTTGGGATGCATGATTTGAAATTGAAGGGGGTGTCGTCATTTTGGACATCTCAGGAGTGCCTGGCCTAGATGGCCTAAACACAAAATGTACATGAAGGGGGAAAAGAAGGAGGATAGGGTGGGAAGAGAGATTATTTGCTAAAGGTACGGTAGCTAAACAAGCTTTGAAAAGCAACCCTATAAAAACCAGTCAGTTTGACAGAAAAAAGTATATAATTTACAATTCCTAGATAAGCTTGGTTTTTTGGTGATAAAAAATTTATTTGTAGATCTCGATTTATTTAGGATTTGACCTCCTCATTATAAAAACTCTTTGAAGAGAATAAGAACTGAAAAGGAGGACAAAAATGGCCTCTAAGACCTACTGGAACATGTTAATACAACTCCATGTTCCGTCGACGTTTTGAGTTACGTACCTCCAATGAAAGCACTATAGTTATCTTGGCATTAAAAAAACACTACATTCAAGAAAGAATAAATACACTCAGTTCCATCCAGGTACCCAAGGTTTTCATAGCTATTTAATACATCAAACCCATAAAATTAAACAAATTAAATGCTTTACTAAAATAGAAACTCTTAAAGTTATCACAAATTCAAGGGTATATTTGCCGTACCTGGTCAGACCTTTTTTCTTCATGTGGTCTCCGATAAAAGTCACATTGGTCATACTCACCAGCGTGTTGGCTAATGAGATAACAGACAGGAGATGCTGAGTGGTGACTGCAAGCGATATACCATACGTTCCCTTTCCCAGGACTTCCGTAACAGGCATTTTCCTTCCCAACTCCATGCTATCATATGACAGTTGGCCTACAGGATGATTATAGCCAGGAAGCATGAGAGACATGTGGCCACCTCTAGACAGGAGGCCAAAGGACACTGAAGAGTGTGGCTTAAGCATCTCAAGACAATTAAGGCAAAGCTCATATAGAACAGAATTCAGGCCCCAGGCATGAAGACAGGACATAAAAAGCTTTGCTGTATCCATGGCTAGATTATATTCTAATAAAGTCAATGGTTTTTATTTGCTAGAGCGATATTCTGGGTCACCGTCTGTCTTCTGGATTCTTCATCCTCATCTTCAGCATCAAAAAGATGCTGCTTTATATTCTCTTTGATTTTCTCCTTGACCTGCTGGAAGAGAACAGCTGCCTGTTTACCAGTCAGGAAGGACCCTCCTTTGTCAGACCCACCAGAGGTTTTCTGTAAATTCTCCAGAGAAATGAGTGCCATGTTGGGTCTGGAGGCTTCCTCTGTCAGGAGCTGGATGATCAGCGCTTCCATGTCAAAAAAGAGCACATGTATATCTGGATCTGTTAGGCTAGTCTTTATGGCTTGAACCATCAGGGAGTGATGTGAATATTTAGGTAAATTCCACTGAAAAAAAATTGGAATTTTTAATTTAATTTAATGCTTCTAATGAAATTAATTCAAAAATAAGGAAGCTCTGGATGATCAAAGTTTGAAAACTTGCATGGGTATAAAACATGGCATGACAAATGTTTTGAAAGTATCAGTGAAGAATTTTACAGCACTTACCACAATGTCAGGAATTTCAGACTTGGGATCAAGTGCTACATCCCTAAAATACAGAAATTCCACAGTTTATCAGATAACTAGAACTCTCCAGGTAAGAAGAAAGTTCATGTTTCTTTCTCATGAATTCTAAAAGATAATAGTTACACTCCAAGGAACAGTAAATTTCAATACTTTGTTATTAAACTTTAAACATATAAAATATTTCCTATTTAGATACGAAAGTATAGCATCAATTTATGCCATTGGAAGATAAACTACTAATAAATTCTTCCAGATATACAATTAGTGTTGGCACTTGTTGTTCACTCCCCTACTTAAGTCCATCTTCTTTCTCCTTCCTTTTCTCCCAAAGAAAAAGAAAGAAAATTAACATGCTACAAGATAAAAGCTGAAAAAAGTCAGAAAAAGACAAAAGAACATTACGTTTTTGAGTATTGTGATAATTTTATTCTCTCCATAACCAACACAAAATTATGCTCAAGTACTTAATTTCCTAAAACAAGTAAAAAAGAATCTTTTAACAGAAACAAAATTTGTTCAAAGATAAGTAAAATATTATTTTTCCTCTTTTACAATTTAATTAACAGCCTGAAAAACATAAGGTTGAAAGACATAAGGGAGCACATAAAAACCTAGAAGGGCTGCAGGAGAAATGATATTTTACCCACAACTGATACAGGCTGAATAGCTGGTTCAGAAAACATCAACCTTTACTGAAAACAGAATTAACCCAAAAGTTCCTAATATATCACCAATAAAAGCAGTACAACCAAGGCTCCTGTGTCTTTCCTCGTCTATAAATCAGCAGCCTTAACATTAAACTCTAAGTTTGGTAGTGTCTCAGACTGCCATGCTCTGTGGTCTTTTGTAAACCATAAAAGCACATTTTACACCAGGGTAGTTATTTAGAAATTAGCAGAGATTGCAGGATTTATATATACACTAGATGCATATATTTACAAACAGGTATGCATACACACACAATATAAATATAAACAGACTACACAAATAACTAGCATACACTCTCTATATCATGCAAAAAAGTGAACATTCTGTACACATGCACTAATTTATAATATATTGTCTTAGCTTTGCACCAGCTAGTCTATGTTTTGCTTCACCCCATAGCACATCAAGCTGCATAGGTAGTGCCAGCCCAGGACCTGCGGCACGGCAGGACCGGCGGGGAGGGGGTGGGGATGTGAGTGGAAAGGCTTGTGGTTGGACACGACCCTGGGAAGGGGAAGGGTCTGAGGGGGCTTCCGACCGAGGGGGCTGGGGGTTTGTTTGTGGTGGGACCTCGTGGCGAGTGGTTGGTGCTCCGAGCAGAGCCAGCGTCTTGCCGGGCAGATCGGTCTGGGAGTTGGGGTTTGAAAGGTGTTTTTTTTTCTCTCTCTTACTCTCCCGGCCCCCGGGCGGTTTCGTGGGGGCTTTGCTCCCTTTGGGTGGGGTTTTCTTTCCTTTTTTCCCTTCTTGGGGTGGGATCCTGTATCATTTGTTCTACCCTCTTCCTCCGTTCCTTAAATTACTCGTTAGCACTAGCATTGTTAGTAACTCCCTACGTTTCATTTATATAATTAAATAGTTCTTATCTCAACTCCTACGGGCTTTTCCTGGTTTGTTCCTCCGACCCTTCCTCACCAGGAGGAGGTGTGGGGGTGTGGGGCCGGGGTGGTAGAGCAGGCTTGTCGTCAAACTACGACAGTCCCTTTTTGGCGCCCAACGTGGGGCTTGAAAGAGTTGAGATAAGGAACAGATCATAGGGTGTGATAAGCTCCTGCTTTAAAATGTACCTGTGGCTGCTCAAGACTCTGAGTTCGGGGCTTTTCAAGCTGCTGACCGAACGGCAGGATCTGCTCCCCTATGTGCTAGTGATGATCTTGATTTTTTATGTGCAAGGTGGGCTGAGGGGGCTGGCCAGGCTGTTCTGTGTGATGCTGGCAGGGATACTCTGTCTCTATCTCTACTTAATACTGTCGGCTCCTTGGTACATCGCGACTTACCTGCTGGAGGTTTTCCACAACTACACCTCTCCTTTTATCCCCTCGGGGACTCAGCCGATAGAGGAGAGGCTGTTTGGTGCTGGGGGGCACGTGGAAAAACATTTTCAGTTTTTCCCCTCTCCTCTTGGTCCGATGGCAAAGGCATATGAGTTTTTTGGAAATTTTTCCTGTGGCTGGGGTGACCTGTGGCTAGGGATCAGCTTGCTAGTGAATGTTTTAGTGGCTTTGGGCAAAGTTAGGGAGCCCTGCCCCCACCGGTCCTAGTGCCCGAGGCAGACGCAGGGTCTGTGCAGTTACCCGAGCTGCCTTAATGCGCAAGGGGGCAGCACGGAGTCGCGCCGGGAGCAAGCTCCTAACTCGAGCCCGCACGGCCCCAGTGTCTGCAGCGGCGGCCTCAGCGCCCGCAACGGCGCCACCACCCGCAGCAGCGCCAGGGTGCGCGGCGGCTCCAGTGTCTGCAACAGAACCCAGCACACCAGCAACAATGCCTTCCGTGCCCGTGCCATCCTCAACACTTGCACCGCAACCTGCTGCATCGCCCTCTACTATGCCTGCATCAATGGCAATGCCTCCCACTACCACCAATCTCTCTTCTCCCCCAACCAGCCCACTTTCTGCAGCAGCCTCACTCCCTCAATCTTTTGTGTGTTATTGTCAGGGGCGACCACTCTCTGTGGCCCCAGTCCGGAAAAGGAAATACACACATAAATCAGTCCGTCTAGTCGAGGATGGTGAGGTAGCAGGGCTATCCCAGTCGACAGAAACCGTCAATCAGGAAATGGGAACAGGGCTAGCTCAAGAGTCGGAGACGGAGGATGAAGCTGTTGTGACCACACGGTCCTTATCCCTGAGGGAGCTACGGGACATCCGTAGAGACTACAGCCACTGCCCAGGTGAACATATCATGACCTGGCTGCTCTGCTGCTGCTGCTGCTCTTTGGCCCAGGTGTCTATGAGGCTGTTTCGGAAATGAGTCCCATTGTCTGATTCAATCCTTTCCGGGGTGCCATGTCACCACAGAACTTTCCAGGATAGTATTCCGGGCAGTGTCATGGGGCACAGGATATGTTTCCAGCCACCCCGTGGTTGCTTCCACCATCGTGAGAACATGGCACTTGCCTTGGCGGGTTTTAGGCAGTGTGATGTAGTCAACCTGCCAGGCCTCCCCATATTTATATTTCAGCCATCACCCCCCATACCAAACAGGCTTTACCCTCTTGGCTTGTTTGATGGCAGCACGTCTCACATTCATGAATGACCTGCGAAATAGCGTCCATGGTCAAGTCCACCCCTCGGTCACGAGCCCACCTGTACGTGGCATCTCTCCCCTGGTGGCCCGAGGTATCATGGGCCCACCCAGCCATGAACAGCTCACCTTTATGTTGCCAGTCCAGATCCACCTGAGCCACTGCAGTCTTAGCAGCCTGGTCTACCTGCTGATTGTGTTGGTGTTCTTCAGTGGCTCGGCTTTTGGGCATGTGGGCATCGACATGACGCACCTTGACGACCAGGTTGTCTAGACGGGAAGCAATGTCCTGCCATAGCACGGCAGCCCAGATGGGTTTGCCTCGGCGCTGCCAGTTGCTCTGTTTCCACTGCTGCAGCCACCCCCACAGAGCATTTGCCACCATCCACGAGTCAGTGTAGAGATAAAGAACTGGCCATTTCTCTCATTTAGCAACGTCCAAAGCCAGCTGGATGGCTTTTACCTCTGCAAATTGACTCAATTCACCTTGTCCTTCTGCAGTCTCTGCAACTTGTCGGGTGGGACTCCACACAGCAGCTTTCCACCTACGATGTTTCCCTACGATGCAGCAGGACCCATCAGTAAACAGGGCATATTGCTTCTCATCTTCTGGCAACTGGTTTTATACAGAGGGGCTTCTTCAGCCCGTGTCACCTCCTCCTCTGGTGACATCCCAAAGTCTTTGCCCTCCGGCCAGTCCATGATCACTTCTAGGATTCCTGGGCGACTGGGGTTCCCTATACAGGATCGTTGTGTGATCAGGGCAGCCCACTTACTCCATGTAGCATCGGTGGCATGATGAGTGGAGGAGACTCTGCCTTTGAACATCCAACCCAGCACTGGCAGTCGAGGTGCCAGGAGGAGCTGTGCTTCAGTTCCAACCACTTCTGAGGCAGATCGGATTCCCTCATAAGCTGACAGTATCTCTTTTTCGGTTGGAGTGTAGCGGGCCTCAGATCCTCTGTATCCCCGGCTCCAAAATCCAAGGGGTTGACCTCGGGTCTCTCCTGGTTCTTTCTGCCAGAGACTCCAGGTAGGGCCATTCTCCCCGGCTGCAGTATGGAGCACATTCTTTACCTCTGGCCCTGTCCGGACTGGTCCAAGGGCTACTGCATGCACTGTCTCCTGCTTGATCTGTTCAAAGGCTTGTCACTGCTCAGGGGCCCATTGGAAATCATTTTTCTTAGGGTCACTGCATAGAGAGGGCTTACAATTTGACTGTAATTTGTATTGGACATGTCACTTTGCTCATCCCGTTTAGATACGGGAGCAGCAAACTTTTCTGGCAGGGTCCCCACTAGTAGATCTTTTCCCTTTCAGTTCATTTACTCGTTGTTCCAGGACAGAGGTAGGTTTTCCATCCCACCTCCTCATATCCTCTCCGTGGTCTCTCAAGTAAAACCACAGGGCACCCCGTGAGGGATATCTGTTGTATTCCTGCCTTGAAGGAGAGAAGCGCCTGCTCTTTATAACCGAAACACTGGCCCGTGGAGGTGGGGATCGGAACACCTCCTCTCGGAGTTCCTTGAGTTCTTTGGACAGTCTCTCCACAGCAGAGACACATGCCTGTATGGGGGAGGAGAGACTTTCCTCATACTCTCGGAATCGGCGGATCATCTCGTCCACGGTTGGTGCCTCGTCCTCTCTCCAAGTTATTATTGAGAGCACGCTCGAGTATGAGGGTGGTGCACTCCGCATTAACTTCTGCCACATGGGCCGGGTGCAGTAGACTTCGTCGGGGTCAGTGGATGCTCGTGGGTTATTCGGGTCTCGGTAAACAATCTCCAGTACCGCTAGTTCTCTTAGGTACTAGATGCCTTTCTCCATGCTGGTCCACCTATGTAGCTGTTGTGGCACACTCTCTCTGAAAGGGTACCTTTCCTTTACACTGGTCAGGAGTCGCTTCCAGAGGCTGACATTTTGTGGCTTACGCCCAATTGCTTTATCAATTCCTCCTTCTCCGGCAAGTGACCCCAGCTGTTTAGCCTCTCTCCCCTCTAGCTCCATACTACTGGCCCCATTATCCCAGCAGCGGAGCAGCCAGGTCATGATATGTTCACCCAGGCAGCGACTGTAGTCTCTACGGATGTCCCATAGCTCCCTCAGGGATAAGGACCGTGTGGTCACAACAGCTTCATCCTCCGTCTCCGACTCTTGAGCTAGCCCTGTTCCCATTTCCTGATTGACAGTTTCTGTCGATTGGGATGGCCCTGCTACCTCACCATCCTCGACTAGACGGACTGATTTATGTGTGTATTTCCTTTTCTGGACTGGGGCCACAGAGAGTGGTCGCCCCTGACAATAACACACAAAAGATTGAGGGAGTGAGGCTGCTGCAGAAAGTGGACTGGTTGAGGGAGAAGACAGATTGGTGGTAGTGGGAGGCATTGCCATTGATGCAGGCGTAGTGGAGGGTGATGCGGCAGGTTGCGGTGCAAGTGTCGAGGATGGCACAGGCACGGAAGGCATTGTTGCTGGTGTGCTGGGTTCTGTTGCAGAAACTGGAGCCGCCGTGCACCCTGGCGCTGCTGTGGGTGCTGGCGCCGTTGCGGGTGCTGGGGCCGCCACAGACACTGGGGCCGCCGCAGACACTGGGGCCGTGCGGGCTCGAGTTAGGAGCTTGCTCCCGGCACGACTCCGTGCTGCCCCCTTGCGCATTAAGGCAGCTCGGGTAACTGCACAGACCCTGCGTCGGCCTCGGGCACTAGGACCGGTGGGGGCAGGGCTCCCGAACATTTCCCTAACTTTGCCCAAAGCCACTAAAACATTCACTAGCAAGCTGATCCCCAGCCACAGGTCACCCCAGCCACAAGAAAAATTTCCGAAAAACTCATATGCCTTTGCCATCGGACTGAGAGGAGAGGGGAAAAATTGAAAAAGTTTTTCCACGTGCCTCCCAGTACCACATAACCTCTCCTCTATTGGCTGAGTTCCCGAGGGGAGAAAGGGAGAGGTGTAGTTGTGGAAAACCTCCAGCAGATAAGTCGCGATGTACCAAGGAGCCGATAGAATTAAGTAGAGGTAGAGACAGAGTATCCCTGCCAGCATCAGCAGCACACAGAACAGCCTGGCCAGCCCCCTCAGCCCGCCTCGCACATAAAAAATCAAGATCATCACTAGCACATAGGGGAGCAGATCCTGCCGTTCGGTCAGCAGCTTGAAAAGCCCCGAACTCAGAGTCTTGAGAAGCCACAGGTACATTTTAAAGCAGGAGCTTATCACACCCTATGATCTGTTCCTTATCTCAACTCTTTCGAGCCCCACGTTGGGCGCCAAAAAGGGACTGTCGTAGTTTGAGGACAAGCCTTCTCTCCCACCCCGGCCCCACACCCCCCCACACCCCCTCCCGGTGAGGAAGGGTCGGAGGAACAAACCAGGAAAAGCCCGTAGGAGTTGAGATAAGAACTATTTAATTATATAAATGAAACTTAGGGAGTTACTAACAATGCTAGTGCTAACGAGTAATTTAAGGAACGGAGGAAGAGGGTAGAACAAATGATACAGGATCCCACCCCAAGAAGGGAAAAAAGGAAAGAAAACCCCACCCCAAGGGAGCAAACCCCCCACGAAACCACCCGGGGGCCGGGAGAGTAAGAGAGAGAAAAAAACCTTTCAAACCCCGACTCCCAGACCCATCTGCCTGGCAAGATGCTGGCTCTGCTCGGAGCACCAACCACTCGCCACGAGGTCCCACAACAAACAAACCCCCAGCCCCCTCGGCCGGAAAACCCCCTCAGACCCTTCCCCTTCCCAGGGTCGTGCCCAACCATAAGTCTTTCCACCCATGTCCCCACCCCCTCCCTGCCGGTCCGGCCGTGCCGCAGGTCCTGGGCTGGCACTACCTATGCAGCTTGATGTGTTATGGGGTGAAGCAAAACATAGACTAGCTGGTGCAAAGCTAAGACACAAGCTCAGCCAGCCAGAGGGCAACCTGCAAGAATCAGATAGAAGCAGGTAGTGGCAGGGCAGTGTACCCAGGGGAAAGGAGCAGCTGCTCTCATAGGAAGGTCATGCCTTAGAGGTCTAGCATCATGCACAAAGTGCACTGTGGTCTCCAGGCTGTCTCCTGGAGGGAAGGGCTCATCCTCTAGACACACCATGGCCTAGACTGGGAAGGACAATTCTGGTGGCCATAGAAGCAAGAAGGGTGTAGATGAAGAGGCAATGTGGGGAGGGCCCAGCTACATGGGGCAGCTTCATGACTCCTCCTCACCTGTTGTGAGCAACAGGGATGAAGCCATGTTTTGCTCTCACTTAGTACGCGTTTTTTGGAGGGATGAGGTGATGATGGGGGCAGTGCAGCAGGGGCCATTACTGCAGAGACGGGGCTTAGGAACCAAGGCAGTGGTAGAGCTCAGGCAGAAGACTGAGCAAGAGTTGGAGCTGAGGAGGGAAATGGTGGTGTGGGCAGGCAAGCAGGCAGGAGTGACAGACCTCTTTGTTCACACGCTGCCTCTGATGTACCACCATGGTGTAGTCCAGTGGTCAGCTATTGACCTGACTTCCACCTGCACTGCTGCAACCCCGGGTTAACCAGCCATCCCCATCCCCACCTGTTAGGCTGACTGGGCTCTTTTTGCACATTCCTGGACCCAAACAAGTGTCCCCACTTGATGGGTTGGATACCCATTGATGCACTGCTGCTGCTCTCCTCTTGAGGGGCTGCTACTGCTACTCCCACTCTTTGCTGAGTCCCAGTCTCCTTTTCCTTGATATGCTTCAGCTCTGTAAGCACCGAGTCTGGGGGACTGCTCATCCAGAAGGACCAGCTCCATTCCTTCACCTCTTTGCCAACTGGTATCTGCTAAGGCTTTTCCAAGGACTCTTCCACAGCTTCATGACTTGGCTTGCTGGCAGCCTTGGGCCACTCCTCCAAGGTACCCTCAGCCTCTGCACCCTTTACCACCCCTTCACGGGGGGTGGTGCCTTGTGGGTTTCTGCTGACCTGGGAACAGCATTTAAAGCTGACGCTGCCTTCTCATAGCGGATGAACTTTGAGCCTTTGGCTGAGGCCTCAATGTAAATCTGAGAGCTCTGCATGAGCTGGTACCACCAGCCCACCTGCTTGTCCTTCTTCCCCTCCCATGTGCTCTCTCTCACCTTCCTTTGGTCTTCCTCCCTGTTGCCATCTATGCAAGAGGCCTCCACTCCCTTGACCCTTTCACTTGCAGCTTGCTGGGGACTGTGACCTGCTGAGATGTCATCATCTCTGGCATCCACTTTGCATGCTTCAGGGGCGGTGCTGCAGTTGTAACAATCCTCACTGCTTCCCCGTGTCCACATCAGCTGCAGGGTGGAGTGTGCGGAAAGCAGCAGGTCCTGCTTCACCCACAGCAGCTCCTTTTGCTGCTGCTGGTCTTTGCCCATTTGCATCAGGTGATGCTCAAAAAGGAGGTCTAGGTTGAAGGGTAGCAGGGAGAGAGGCTGGAGCAGAAGCAGAAGCTCCTTGAAAAGAGGATGGCACATGCTATGAGACAGGCACAAAAAGCCTACTGGCTCATAGTGTGCCAGGATATCTGTAGGACAAGAGACATTTAATTAGATGAGAGACCCTTACCACCTTTTACAAGCTACCAAAAATCTGCTGAAGCTATGGGGAAAGGAGTTGGACACTAGTGTTTTGTCACAGCTGTGGCTGCAGTGTGAGGCTCAACACTGGGGCAGGGAGCTCCAGATGCTCTGTGAGCTCTTGGCAAACTGGCCCAGGTCCTGCTTCCAGTCGCACCTGCAGCCAGGCCCTGTCTGTCAGACTATCCACCATGATGACCCCTGCGACAAATGCCATGGTAGTAGGGTGCAAATATAGAGCATCACAGCAGGTTGGCACACATCAAGATTCTCTTCCCCACCTCCTGGAGCTGAACAAGGAGCTGCAGATCTGGCCAGTACCAGTCCTCTGCACAGAGAGAGGTGTAGGGGACAGCTGAATATAGTTTTTCCAGGGATCTGGCTGGGCTGAACTGTGGATACTAACAAAATGAACTAGCATTTCTACCTGCAGCATTCATCTTTCACTTCATTTGACCACATCCGCAGTGCCCCCCGCCCCGCTTTGTTGTTAGATCTCACTCCCAGGGAGAGTTGGTAACAGGATTTGTGGCCGTTTGGCTCCAGTGAGATCACAGACTTACACCACAAACATCTCCAACCCCTTTGCCTAGTCTTCTGCATCCTGACAGCTATTGCTCACACTTCCAGCTCTTAATGATGGCTTGAAACAGATGGTCATCTGCTCCAGAAAAACAGGGTGCTTTCTCTTGCCACACTGCTCAGTACAAAGGCAAGTTTGTTTTCCTGTCTGCTTCAGAGAAGTGCTGACTGCACATACAGAATGGAGAAATATCTGCTATTAGCCCCTAAACCTGCCAGAAGATACCTTGGGTACTAGCTGCAGCTGGGAAGGAGATGGCTGGCCAGGCTCTCCACAGCACAGGTGGAGGGAGCTGCATGGAGCTTTAACTTCCACCTTGCTCCCTTTAGCTGAGCAGCTCTCCAGCAACACATACACTGGGACTGTGTATAGTCTAGACCTTCATCTCAGAACAGGGGGGAACAGCCTAGGCTGAGAGACCAACAAGAGACACATGTGTTCCAGAACTTAGATCTGTGCTGTACATTGGGCAGAACTTGGCCCCCACTGCAGCCCACAGCCCTCAGGCTCTTACCTTCATGGTTGTAGAGGTGGTTGAACCAAAATTCCAAGGACCGGATACTGCAGGAAGGGAAAACAAGCAGGGAAAGAAAGAAAAAGTGAAAATCAATTCAGCACCTTCACCCTAGCTGTTTTACAAGAAGTGTGGCTGGAAAAGGGCATTTACACAACATAGCCCTGTGAAACTCAAGAGCTAGTGAAAGGACAGTGGCTCACTTCCATCAGCATGCACAGCTACCTAGCCTGTCACAGAGACAGTTTGCTTTGCATGAGGCATTGTGCAACTGTGTGCTGGGTTCAGTCAGGAAAGGGCTAACTCCCTTTACTCTGGTTGCCAAGAAACTATGTTGCTGGACAGTAAGTGAAAACATTGATAAGGCCCCAGCTGGTGCTGGGGATGGCCTGTACTGAACTCAAGGTCTTTTGTCCACTTCAGATGCTGTAGCTGACCCAGACTAAACAAGGAAGTATTTCATCCCATAGTACGTCATGTTCTGGTCTCTTTTGGGTGGGGAAGAGGGTCCGGTAGCCATTACTCTTCCCTTCTCTCTCTCTCCCTTACTCCCTTGCTCGTCTCTCCAGGCAACTTGCTAACCCTCCTGTGTTAGCTGCTTTGCTAACTCCTGTGCTGGCTCATTCGTGTGGGAGATGGTGGATTATTTTGAGTTTTCTGGTCATGTTATCAGTGATAAGGTTTGCTCAGAATCTGCTGCGTAGGCTCCCGGGCTCCGGCCTTCAGGCCGCGGCTCTCGGGCTGTGATCGCTCTCGGGCTGTGGGTCTCGGGCTCTCAACATCTGGGTGTGGATTGGTCAGTGGATGGTGGGAAATTGTATCATATTGTATATATTGTACTATATGTTTCATTTTCTACTATTTTAAGTATTTATTAGTAGTAGTACCTGTATATATTGATTTAGATTTAATTAGTAAATAGTTCTTATCCCAATTTTACGAGCTTCCTTATTTCTTTTTCCTCCGATTCTTCCCCTCCACTGGAGGAGGGGAGGGGGATTTGTGAGAGCGGCTTCGTGGTATTTTGCTAGCCGGAGTTAAACCACGACAAACTGTAACCCCTAACAACCAGGTTTCCATCAAGTTTCCTCACCATTTATCTCCTATGTCCTTGGCAGAGCTTAGCTTTGCTGAGAAGGGCTCATGTGAAAGAGGTAAATCACCTACAAACATGAGACCATTGCTGCAGGCTTGGCCCAAAATATGCTGGCATCCTGTGCCAGCAGGGGAGACCTGAGCCATCCTGGGTGGGGAGAGCAGGGTAGAGCTTGCTCCTGCTTGTAGGGGTCCACCAACATTCCGAGATCTTAGGGACTCTGTTGCCACTGTCAGAGCTCTTGCTGACCAGTGGAGAGGAGCAGGGAAATACCATTTTACTGTGGCCCCCTTCTGTTTAACACAGTGTAGTGTGCACACTTATCCAATCTGGAAGTGTCAGCCTTGAGTCCTGAACCAGGGCAATTTCTCTTTCAAAGCCTCATGCACTGGGGTTCACTGCAGCTCCAGGAAGCAGTGATTTCAGCAGGATTTTCAGGAGTATTTTATCTGTATGTTATGTCTGTCCTTATATGGACCCTGACAGACTCTTACCACCTAATGTTTTGGGGCTAAAACAAGGTGACAATGTTCTTCAGTGGGATACAGCCAGCCCTTCTCATTTCTGGACTGGTAGGGGTAGGTTTTGATCCTTCTGGAGTTCGCTGTGGCTCACAGCTTCTTCCTTCCCTCACCTAAAGCTGGGGAGTGGCTTCACAGTTTTTTTAAGCCTTCTCATTGGCAACTATGCCTGCGTGCATTCAAGGACCAGCACCTGCTGCCAGCCCTGGACAGTGGCATGCAGTCAGCCCAGCTGGAGGTCCCTGGAGCCTGCTTACTTGAGAAGGCCAAAGATGAATGCATTGAACCTCATGGTGTGGTTGGTGAGCTCTGTGTACTGGCTGATCTTGCTATAGAGGCTGTGCAGCAACTTGGTAGATGGGCCTATGGAAAGAAATGAAATATTGAGATTAGTTGTGGTCAGCAAAACCGAAACGGTATCACAGGAAGGAGCATCAAGGCAAAGACAGAAATTGACTGGATGTCCATGCCCATATGGGCATTGCCCCTTCACCAATCATCAAGATGAGCTTTCTCTATCCCAACAATTAGATTTCACAAGGGGTGAAGTTGTGGTCTGTCCCAGACTGCCACTCAAAAACTTTGTGAGAGTTTCAATGAATGAAAGTACCCCAGGGACCTGTCTCCCACACTTCAGGAACAATCACAGCCCTCAGCTCAGAATCATCAGGTAAACAGAATATTATGGTGGGTGGTTATAATCTGGGGTATCTGCAATCACAGACATAACCCCAGAGCTGGAGATTTGCCACAAACAGGCTAAGAGTCTTGGATGTAAACTCTTCATGATGCAGAAATCAGTGTGGCCCTGACATCTGTAACCTCAGAAGGGAGTTCTCTTGGATGATAGCCACTGCCACAATCCAGGGTGCAAACTGGTACTAGCAGAGGGTGCAGGTGATGTGGGCATGCTTGAGCCAAATGAGCTGTGTGTGCAAATTTTCTTACAGACCAGGCTAGAGCACAGCTCTGCCTTATACAGTAGCTGTGCAGGGCTTAAAGATGAAGGTCTAGAAACACCCCGGAAACTTAGAGGAGAGAAAAGGGCATTCTTTTAGGGCTTTTTTCTTTCTTTTTTTTCATTGCTAGGGGTCATAATAGGACAATTTAGAAATTTCAGGGAAAATTACAATAAATATTTGGACAGAATAGAGCAGTGGCTCTCCCACTTTCCAAGAGAAGGTCAAGGTGCACCTTGTTCCACACAGGGAGCCAGGTATTATTCTGCATCCCCATCCTTATAGTCAACCTTCCCTAACACCTCCCAGCCACAACACAGGAGTACCGCAAAGTGATGGGCATCCCTGCACACTCTCCATACCTAGTTGGGTGGATGGCTCCACCATGCTCCAGGGGATGTTCCTCCTCTGGCCAATGATCATGTCCAGGACATAAGCCTTGAGCCCATCACTCAGGATGTCCTGGACGGCAGGGCACAGCTATTTCAGGATGAGATGCTGTCACAAAAGGGGGACTATGCTGAGTGGTTTAGGCCACTTAAGAGGTCAGCATCACAAGTATTAGGGGAAAAGCTAATATTTTTAATATGAATGTGAGAAACATGACTTAACAGATTTCGATGGCAAGGTCCACTCTACTACTTATTTGACATGGAAAAGCATACAAAGGCAAAATCAAATTAGCAACAGATTAAAATAGTTTGTACGTGAATTAAAAATTATTTACAGAGTCAGGGAAATCAAGGCAGGATTGGATTGTTGTGATATGGACTAGGGAAAAGGGGCAAGGAATGTCCTCCCGTTCAGTCACAAGGTTCAGAGTGGACCCCCTTGCTTTGTAAACTCCTCTAAAGAGACATCTAGGTGCAGCTGAATCCACCCCTAGTCCCAGACCTGGTCAACAGTTTATGCCTAAGGAATCAGGGAAAGGATCACAGCATGTGCAGTTTTGTGCTTGGTGTGAAACTTTGGGACAGCAGCCATGCAGGACAGCAACAATCCAAAGTTCCTTAACACTATTCAGATATGCCACACAATTAGATCATACAATTCCCCAGCAGGACTTAACTTTCAACAAATCAGTACAGTAACTTAATCAACAACTTAACAAGGTTATCAACATAAAGTTGCATGCATACACTCACACAGACAGATATAGAAATAGAGATGGATATACATACATTTGTATGAAGGTACCTGTTAAAATTTCCCCTTGAGTTCGGTGAAAATATTCACATCGGATGTCTGTGCATCTCTGAACTGGTGAAGAGTTGAGCCTCAAGGAGGGTTTATTCAGCCCAGGTTGTGTTGACTGTTCTCTGATTTCACAAAATTGAGAGTTTGCAAACTCTGAGAGGCATCCCACTCAGAGGGAGATGCTAGGCACAACCCACTTCCATCCAGGAGAGCTCAAAGGGTCATCCTTGGAACCGCTATTTATAGGGTAGTGAGATAATTGACTTTAGGCATAAATAATTTTACATCCTGGCCTTAATTGGGGCAGGTGGTCATTGGGATTCCCAGCTGGTACCAATCTACCCAGATTGTGATAAGGTTCAAGGCTGGCAGGAGATGATTTCACTCTCATCCCACGCTGTAACCAGGAAACTGACCCCTAGTATGGCCATTCCCCACCTTGACAGTGCAAGAGTGTTTTGATATGATAAGGGGCACTTAACCACCAAACTCCCTGCACAATGGCTAAGGTTTGACAGAAATCTCCAAGGCGATAAAGCTGTCCAGGAGTTAAGAGGGGAAGAAATGCACCACCACAGATGCCCCAAGTTGGGGCTCACGGATCTATTCCCAAGTTTGGCCTAAGGAAGAACTGGAAACAGGGAGAGGGTTGGTAACTTCTACAAGGTACAGATGCATGTGAACAGTCCAGTCCCACTTGCCTACTACAGACACTCTTACAGCATGTAAGAGCCCAGCATGAGCAGAGCAGGTATATATTCTGCTGCATACAATCCTTGAGCTGTCAAGGGGTCAGCCCTTTAGATATGTTGGTGGTCCTAAGCAGTTGTGTTCAGGGCACAGATTTAACAGCTGAGCTGGAATTACACTGGGCAGTTGGCACAGATCCAAAAAGGTGCTGAACTGAGATGGAATTTCTGGGTCAGGAATAATCTCACCAGATCCATTGAGTGTGGGAGCATCAGGAATGGGTGCTGCCTTTTGACAGGTGAATGCTCAGTCCTTGGCACATTGATGCATAATGAAGCCCCAGATCAAAAATACAGTGTTGGGTTGCGATTTTTCCCCAAACCAACACTGCAAAAATAGGAAATTCACAGTGAAACTTTCAAAAGCTGTGGAAATTTAAACCACTCCAGTTCTGCTGCACAGCAATCTCTGCATCAGCAACAATTTTAGTCAGGGGCAATTACCCTGGGTGAAGGGGTAAGATTGAATGGGCTTGGAATCTGTCCCAGTCAGGTTTCTCCTTGGGGATGGCACTCCAGGGTAGTTGCTATGTCCAAACAGTGTCATATTGCTGCCCCAGAGTCCCTGGAACTGAAGCAGACCATTCAGCTTTGAGAGAAGGCACCACAAATGCTGAATGTCACAAGACTGCAAACACCGGCTGGTACAAACAGAAGTGAGCTTGCTCTGCCTGTGTTATTCCAGAAATGTGAGACGAGGGGAGCACAGGCCAAAGACAGTCAGCCCCATGGGAAACATAGATAAACTCTGAAGCTAGTGGGTTCATTTGGTAAGGGCTATAGGGGAAGCCATTGCCCCAGATGGGCAATGACTGATACACTTTTTTATCATTACGGAGCCCTGTGCGACATCAAGGGACTGGGGACACTGCACTGTGCTCTGGCATCAGTGCCAGAACAGAAACTCTAGATGGGTGAAGGAGAGAAACACAGCTCTCCACTGTATGAGAAAAAAGAGCTGGTGTACTGCATCAGACCAGAAGTCCAGTTGGCCTGATATTTTCTCTTATAAAGATCCATGAGTAATTACATAAGAAAGAGTCAAAACAGAGCAAACATATAATACTTCCCCTTAATACTCTCCCAACATACAACTACTTTCAACTCAGAGACTACCTAAGCTGGACATGATTCCTATGTGTTTAGTAGACTCAATGATTTTCCCTTCCCTGTATTTTTCTGATCTTCCCTTAACTCCACATAACCTTTTAGCACCCCCAGCATCATACAGCAAGAATTGTCACAGATTTATTATATATCTGCTGCATGATGTACCATAGCCTTTGTTTGTTTTCTTCTTGGTACTACTAGCTTCATTGGATACCCTGTAGTTTTTTAATTGGAAGAGAATGGAGACACAAGCTTTCTCCATCCTCTCCATGTCACTCATGATGTTGAGAAGCCATACTGAAAGCAAGACTTACTTTCACCCCTGGATCCCTGCTGGTTCCAAAGTGAGCCACAATCAGGTCAACAGCAGTGTTGATTGCCTTCACCAGACGTAGAGGGGAAGACAGAATCAGAGAGCTGCATGAGGGGCTTCTAGGATAGACCCTAACCAAACGCTTCATGAAGAAATCAGGCAGGGGCATTTCAAGCCTTTGTCAGCACATGTGCCCTCTCTGGCAACATAATCAGCTCATGTCGGCTCTCTGCCAAAAAACATGCAGAACCTCTCCTAACTCCTCAACAAATCTATACCTGCTGGTTCCAACACTCGCACATCAGCCCAACAGTATGACAACCTTTAGAAGTGGCTGAAGAATAAGACACCCTGTCAGTGTTCCCAAGGGACACAGACAATCACCTCCACACACCATCCCTTGAAGGAGCAGAGATGTCATGGTTTTAGTACAACAAGCCGCTCTACCACTCCGCCCCCACCCCTCCACCCCCCCACCCCCTCCCGGTGAGGAAGGGTCAGAGGAACAAAACAAGGAAAAGCCCGTAGGAGTTGAGATAAGAACTATTTAATTATATAAATGAAACTTAGGGAGTTACTAACAATGCTAGTGCTAATGAGTAATTTAAGAAACAGAGGAAAAAGGTAGAACAAATGATACAGGATCTCACCCCGAGAAGAGGAAAAAGAAACCAAATAGAAGGGAGCAAACCCCCCCCAATCAACCCTGGAGCTGAGACCAGGGAGAGTAAAAGAAAAAAACTTGCAAAACCCAACTCCTAGACTGATCTGCCTGACAAGATGCTCGCTCTGTGCTGAGCACCCACCACTCACCACGAGGTCCCCACAACAAAGAGACCCCCTGCCCCCTTGGCTGGAAGACCCCTCGGACCCTTCCCCCTTCCGGGGTCATGCCCAACTGTAACCCTTTCCATCCACATCCCCACCCCTTCCTCGCCAATCCTGCAGTGCCGTGGGCACTGGGCTGGCACCACCCACTCAGCTTGATGTATTATGGGGTGAAGCAAAATATAGACTAATTGGTACAAAATATGGAATAACTGGTGCAAAATATAGAGTAAGTCAGAGACCTACAAGGAAGCGGGGGTGGGGGGGCTTTTTACAAGGACCTGTAGTGATAGGACAAGGGGTAATGGGTTTAAACTGAAAGCAGGGAGATTTAGATTAGATATCAGGAAGAGATTCTTCACAGAGAGGGTGGTGAAGCACTGGAACAGGTTGCCCAGAGAAGTTGTGAGTGCCCCATCCCTGGCTGTCTTCAAGGCCAGGCTGGATGAGGCTTTGAGCAACCTGGTCTATTGGAAGGTGTCCCTGTCTATGGCCGGGGGGGTTGGAACTAGATGGTCTTTAAGGTCCCTTCCTGTGGGTAGTTAGGATCTGGCGGCCGGAAGATTACGTGCTGTACGGAAAGACAGGGACCCTCCCCTGATAGCCAGTAGCGTGTAGTTTGCGATGTAAACAGACGGAAGTGACGTGACAAACCTAAGCCATATAACGCGGTGTTACACATCAATAAACGCCATTTGCCGTCCACCACATTGGTGTCTGTGAGCAGATGGCCCGAGCGGCCCGGGGGGGGTCGCCGTGCCGTTCCTGAACCAGGTCGCCACGCCTTGCGAAGGCAACAAGTGGTGCCGAAACCCGGGAAAACTCGCCTGGATTCGGGTGAACGGCGGCCGGAGCGGCTGGACCAGCCCGGCGGGGAGGACGCTCCCGGACCAACAAGGAGGATGGAAGCCCTTGTGAAGGTCGTATTGTTATTACATGAGCAGTGGGGTATTGATTGTAAACCCAAAGATTTTACTCTCGCAGTTGCGAGGCCTTTTAAAACTGGGGTCATTGACCAGCCAGTGGATATTTTCCACCCTGAGGTGTGGGATAAATGCACTAAAGCGTTAGCCGAGGAGACGATGTCCTCGGGCTGTGGGAAAAATCTTAAGTCGTGGGGGAGAGTCGTACAGGCCCTGCAGAAGACCTTAAAAGAACAGGAGACCTGGAGGGCGGCAAAGGACTGTTTGTTGGCCGCCCCGAAAACGGCAGTCGGGGCAGCCACACAGACTTTGCACCCCCCAGACGGTAATGATTCTGCTGAGCCTAAAGACCGGCAAGAGGGCGACACGCCCCCTCAACTCCCGAACCCCGACCCGCCTACGGAAGCGCAGAAACAAGCTAAATCTTTCTGGGGTGGGCTAGCCGAGGAAGCCAGGGGCGCGGCGGAGAGACCAGAGTCGCAGGAGGGTTGGGTTAAACCGCCGCCCTATACGCCCCAAAATGGCGCCGGACAGAAAGAAGAAGGGCGGGGCGAAGATGCCTGTGGTGGAGATAAGGAGGAAGCGTTAGCAATAACAAGCGCGCGAGAACAAGAAAGGGAGGAGAATGGGAAAGAGAAAGAGGGCGGGGGCGATAGGGGGAAGGAGGGGAGCGTGATCGAAGGGCGGAAAGCCAATCACAGCAGCCATCTGGAGAAACGCCCCAGTAGGGCGAACACCCCGCCGCGCAGAGGGCGGGGCGACACAGGAAGGAGGGCCGAGTCAAGAGGGAGGGAACGACCCGCCCACAGAAGAAGCGGGCGGGGCCGGGTCCCAACAAAAAGGTACGGAAAACCGGAAGTACCCGGTCAGTCAAGCTCCGACTCTGAGTCAGACACTAGCTGGGACGAGCGGCTCGCAACCGATTCAAACTCAGAGGAGGAGGAAATGAGACTAGATACATTCAAAAGCCAAAATACTCCCATCCAAAATAAAAAGGGACCCCGAGAGGAAAATATTCCTCTCACTGATTGGAGGAAAATAAAAATTGCGTGTGCCGATTGGGCCCCATCAGCCACGCTAGCGTTCCCGGTCCGGGTGACAGACAGGGGACAGAGGGTCCACTCGCCAATAAACCCTAAGGATATACAAGCGATTGTTAAGGCAATTGCAGATAAAGGGCTTAATTCTGCCATGGTCTGCACCCTCATAGATGGTATTTTCGGGGGAGACGATCTGCTCCCGTTTGATATAAAACAAATGTGTAGATTGATCTTTGATGGGGCAGGAATGATCGTTTTTAAACAAGAATGGGAGGACAACTGCGTGAGGCAACTAGCCCAAGTAACCGGGGCGGATCACCCGTTATATGGGTCCGGCGTGCAGCGGCTGACGGGTACAGACCCAACAATGATTACCCCCCAGGCGCAGGCCCAGGGCCTGGGGGCCTATGAAATTGTGACAACTACTCGCGCGGCTAGAGAAGCTATTCGCACCGCTTCTAGAGTTATTGTCAAGCCATCACCATGGTCCACAATTAAGCAAAATGAAAGCGAGAGCTTTACGCAGTTTGTGGATCGCCTTCAAGCAGCGGTCGACTCCTCGACCCTGCCCGCGGAAGCGAAAGGCCCGGTCGTTGCAGATTGTTTACGCCAGCAGTGTAATTCGGCAACCAAAGAAATCCTGCGATCACTGCCAGCAGGGTCAAGTATCGCAGCCATGATCAAGCATGTCGCAAAGGAAGAGCATTTAGCCCCAATTCAGGTAGCTGTTCGCACCGCAATAGCTAATGTGATGGTATGCTTTAAATGTGGTCAGGCAGGCCACATAGTGGCAAACTGCCCTTACTTTGGGGACCCACCCACAGCGCCCCCCCCGCGTCAAAATCGACCGAGGGGACCGTGTTGGGCCTGTGGAAAGAAAGGACATTTCGCTAAAGAATGCAAATTTAAAAACCAGGGAAACGTATGGGGGAGGGGGCACCCGGGCCGCACACAGCCCTCTCCCGCTTGGGACATAAGGCGGCCCAGTTATGCCAACCCCAGATGGAACCTACTGCCCCCTCGAGAACCAACCAATTTTATGACTCCACCAACGAACCATCCAAACCAGTCCCTACCTCAGGAGCAGCAACAACCAGCTCCTGGGGACGAGACCTTAGGGTGGCCCTGGCAGTAAAATGCGATAGTCCACCAGTTGTATGGGGGATTTGTTCCCTCTATAATACCTTAAATGACACCACTATTAGTATCCCCTTTTTGATTGACACCGGAGCAGATGTTACAGTTATCCCTGAAACGAATTGGCCCCCCCATTGGAAACTGGAAAACGCCCCCATGGTAGGCGGAGTCGGAGGACTAACCCGAGCTCGGAAGAGTACTCAATTGGTAGCAATAACGCTTCACACTGAAAAGGGACCAGAAAAAACCATTACCCTCTTTCCATATGTCATGTCAGGAACCCCACCCCTATTGGGAAGGGACGCTCTATCCCTTTTGAAAGCCAGGGTGACAAATTTATCATGAGGGCCACTGCCGCACACCCACCTCTACCTATTAAACTCACGTGAAAATCGTCCGACCCGGTGTGGGTCGAGCAGTGGCCCCTATCAAAGCCTCGAATGGACGCTCTTCTTGAGCTAGTCGACCGTGAACTACAGCGAGGTCATATAGAGCCTTCCACTAGCCCGTGGAACACACCAGTTTTTGTAATACCCAAACGAACCAACGAAGGGTTTCGTCTCCTTCATGACCTGCGTGAAGTAAATAAGATAATTCAACCAATGGGCCCCGTTCAAACACTGCTGCCCATAAACTCCATGATACCAGAAGGGCAACCGTGTGCCGTCCTTGATATTAAAGACTGTTTCTTTTCAATACCATTACATGAGGAAGACAAGGAGCGGTTTGCTTTTTCTGTCGTGTTCACAAACAGCCACAACCCAATCAAAGGGTTTTTCCAAACCGGCAACGACAAGGCAGACGCCGCTGCAAAAGGACTGTGGACGTTAAGAGATGCTCGTCAGCTACATGAGTCTCTCCACATCGGAGCTAAAGCGCTAGCAAAGAAATGCGAGATCTCAATTACTGACGCAAAACACATAGTAGCCACATGTCCCCACTGTCAGAAAACACCACTGTGGTCTAGCGGAGTCAACCCCAGAGGTCTTAAGGCCTCCGAGGTGTGGCAAACAGATTTCACGCTCTGTCAATTGCTGAAACCTCGAGCGTGGCTAGCGGTGACCGTAGACACATACAGTGGAGTGATCGTAGCCACACAACACCTTAAGGCCGACTCGAAAGCGACCATCCAACATTGGCTGACGGCCATGGCGTGGCTTGGCGTCCCCAATCAGATTAAAACAGATAATGGCCCAAGTTTCGTCTCTAGATCTGTCCAGGCATTTACATTGAAATGGGGTATCACCCTAACACACGGCATCCCGTATAATAGCACTGGACAAGCTATAGTCGAACGGGCGAACCAAACCCTGAAAGCTAAATTAGAGGTGTTAGCAAAAACAGAAGGTTTTACCAATGCTGTTCCCCCAAGAGACCAAGCACGCCTGCTAGCGACTGCTCTGTTAGCACTGAATCAATTCCCTAGGGGGGAAGAGGTGAATAGCCCCACCCAGAAACATTGGGCTACTCGAGCGCTAGAAGAAGGCCCGCTGGTCATAATTAGAAACGAGCTAGGGGAATGGGAACAAGGGTGGAGGCTAGTTCTTACAGGACGAGGGTATGCCGCGGTTAAAAAAGATGGAAAAGTTAAGTGGTGTCCACTTAAATCCATCAAACCAAATCTTCAGAATGAAACTAACAAAAATTGTGAGTTTTTATCCACAGAACCGGTTTATCAGACGCCCTTATAACCCGTACGCACTGGTAGCAGGAGAAGACTGCAAGTCAACAAGCATCCTGTCCACACCTGAAAGTGCGAGAAGGATTGGAGAAGCGAAAAAAGAAGAACGAGAAGCACAACAAAACTGGTTTGCATCATGGTTTAACCATTCACCATGGCTGACCTCCCTGATATCTACCCTGATAGGGCCAATTATAATAATTGTAATAGCACTGATTTTTGGACCCTGTGTATTGAATAAGTTCATGTCATTTGTTAAAAGCCGGCTAGAAACAGTTAATATCATGATGATAGAATACCGACAATTGCTATAAAAATGTTCTTGTTCAGAATTGTTTAGCTATCTCCAGTCATACCCTGTTATTCCCAGTAACACCCCTGTTGCCTCTCACCTAGCGTGCCTTATATTTTTTATTCAAGTTCATGATATGTGTCAAAATTGTTGTAAAGCATAGCTTAAGAACGGGATACAATTCCAAGATTGCGATATACGTATTTTCGAGATTGTTACATTTTAGTCAATTTACTTACGCATAGGGAGGGGGGAAATGTGGGTAGTTAGGATCTGGCGGCCGGAAGATTACGTGCTGTACGGAAAGACAGGGACCCTCCCCTGATAGCCAGTAGCGTGTAGTTTGCGATGTAAACAGACGGAAGTGACGTGACAAACCTAAGCCATATAACGCGGTGTTACACATCAATAAACGCCATTTGCCGTCCACCACATTGGTGTCTGTGAGCAGATGGCCCGAGCGGCCCGGGGGGGGTCGCCGTGCCGTTCCTGAACCAGGTCGCCACGCCTTGCGAAGGCAACACCTTCCAACCCAAACCATTCTATGATTCTATGATTTTTTAAATTTTACTTGGTATTTCTACTGCCCAGCTGTCGTGGTTTACTCCAGCTATCAAAATGCTAGAAAGCCGCTCTCACAAATCCCCCCTTCCCTCCACCAGCAGAGGGGGAGAATCGAAGGAAAAAGAAATATGGAAGCTTGTAAAATTGAGATAAGAAGAATTTACTACTAATAATAAATAATTAAAATAGTAGAAAATAAAACATATGATACTATATAATACAATATGATACAATTTCTTACCATCCACTGACCAATGCACAGCCAGATATTGAGTAGTAAGAGTCAGACCCAGAGAGCCCGAAAACAATCGCAGCCCGAGAGTTGCAGCCTGGGACCTGTTGCAGCAGACTCTGAACGAACCCTATCAGCAATAGCACGACCAGGAAAACTAAATAAACCCATCAACTCCCTCACGAGCGAGCCAGCACAGTAGTTAGCAAAGCAGCTAACACAGGAGTTGGGGAGTGTTAGCAAGTGTATGGGAATAGACGAGCAAGAGAGTAAGGGAGAGAGTAATAGCTCCTGGACCCCCTCCTCACCTAAACCCCAGAACATGACGTACTATAGAATGAAATACTTCCTTGGCCAGTTTGCGTCAGCTGCCTGAACTGCGCTTCCCCTACACTGCCTGCAGAGAGACAGCGAGAGCTGGGAATGCAGCTGCAGTATCTGAAGCAGAGAAAGACCTTGAATTCAGTACAGGCACTCCCCAGTGCCAGCTAAGACCTTATTAGTACTTGTCTCAGCGTCCAGGGACATAGATTCCTAGCAACCACAGTAAAGATAGTTAACTCTTTCCTGACTGAACTGTGCTGGGTTCAGTCAGGAATGGGTTAACTCCCTTTACTGTGGTTACTAGGAAGTTGCTAAGAGCAGTACTGATAAAGCCTCAGCTGGTGCTGGTGATCGTCTGTAATTCAAGGTCTGTTCTCCGCTTTTGATACTGCAGCTAACCCAAACTGACCAAGGAAGTATTTCATTCCATAGTGCATCATTTTCTGGGTTTTGGGCAGGGAAGGGGTCTGGTAGCCATTACTCTCTCCCTTACTCCCTTGCTCCTCTACTCCCGGGCACTTGCTAACCCTCCCTGCGTTAGTTGCTTTGCTAACTCTTGTGCTGGCTCATTTGTGAGGTAGTTGCTGAGTTGTTTAGAGTTCATGGCTGCACTATCACTGATAGGGTTCACTCGGAATCTGCTGTGTTAGCTCCCAGGCTCCGGCCCTCGGGCTGCAGCTCTCGGGCTGCGATCGCTCTCGGGCTGTGGTTCTCAGGCTCTCTGGGTCTGACTCTCACTGCTCAACATCTGGGTGTGCATTGGTCAGTGAATGGTGAGAAATTGTATCATATTGTATCATGTTTTATTTTCTACTATTTTAATTATTTATTATTAGTAGTAAATAGTTCCTATCTCAATTTTATGAGCTTACTTATTTCTTTTTCCTTCGATTCTCCCCCTCTGCTGGTGGAGGGGAGGGGGGATTTGTGAGACCGGCTTTGTGCTATTTTGCTAGCCGGAATAAACCACGACATGAACCCAGCACACCAGCGTTAGACACAAGCAACATCTGATTTTGTTTGGGTTTTCAGGTGTTTTCCTGCAATTGGAGCAATGCATTGCAGGGAGCAAAGCCAGGCAATGTCCTTCCTATGGCAGTATTGATTTACTCTTCAGGTGTTTGCAGTGTAGAGAGAACCCAGGGCCTTGTTGTTGATTATCTACACACTGTCTGGGCAAACAGTATTGACCCGTTGCCACTGACTGCCTATGGCTCTTGATTTTTCACACTGTCTCCATGATGCTCATAATAAAACCAAATGTCTTATTACTACGTGACTCTGGAAGCCAAGCATAGAGCAAGTGCCGCCTTTCCGGAGAGCACTTCATGAGGTGGGGGGTAAGGCATTGCAGCAGTTTTAGGGGGTCTTTGTCCCGTGTTGGAGCAAAGATCTGTGCCCTGGGCTTGGTGGCAGTGGATTTTCAGGAAAAGGGGTCTGGTTGGATTGTGCTTTGTGACTGTGAATTCTGGAGAACGGTTATATATATATATATATATATATACGAGGCTCTATCAGCATGGCTTTTGAAATATTTAAATAATCAAAAGAATTTGGGAGGGTTTCAAGGGGGAAAATAAACCCAAAAACAGAGCCAAAAAAAATCCTGTTATGGAAAGTGATGATTTAAAATGTCAAGATCAGTTTAAAATTTTAAATGCTTTGATAATAAGTTCTAAAATAATAGAAATATTGAAATGTTGAGCTGCTTTATTTTTAGTTAATAAATTACTACTTTTTTCAAATTCATTGTATTATATTTTACTATTACATAGCCATGTCCTCAAGAAGGTTATGGGGAGGACTCCATTGCAATAGTTTCATCTTTTATCCTAATATTTTACCCTGTGCTTTAGATTATTACTATGTACTGCCGCTTTGGGGGGATTTCTTTGCTTTTTCCATAAATAGAACTGTTCCACAATAAGCAATTTCCTAGTATTTCACTGCAGTAGGACCTCTGTGCTAAATCTTAAATGAGAATTATTTAAAATACTAGCTACATTTTGGCATATTCTCATACAATATTTGCTGTTGAATCTGTTCAGCATTTTCTGCTGCTGGAGAAGTAGCGGGTTTGTGCCCAAAATATTTTGAAATCCTTCAAAACCCTGGCATGCTGCAACAGCTGATGGGAGGGGAAGGCTCTGTAGGAGGATTTCTCAGTCCAGCAGTGTTGGGAAGACCAAATTCCCTGTAAGAGCAGATCTTTTATATTTATTTTTTTTAATAGTGACTAGTGCCACATCCATCAGAGTGACATCGGCAGTCTCCAGAGTGGCATTTAGCAGTTCAGTGTGTATTCATCATGGGTGATGTCTCTCTCAGGAAAGCAAAATTGTAAATGGGGAGAGCTGGTGACTGGCAGCTCCTGGGCAGAGGGGTCCCAGCGATCATCAGGTCTGACCTCCTGCGTGGGGCAGGGTGTTTGAATCCAGCATCCCTGGACAATGTGTATTTTCAGAAGGTAATCTCATCTTGATCTTAAATTTTCCAGTCATGGAAAAACTGCCAGAATCATCATAATTTGTTCCAGTAGTTAATTATTTTCATTATTAAAGCTATATTTTGTTTCTAGTTCGACTTTGCTTTAGCTTCAATGCCTCACCGGTACGTCCTGCCTTACTGTTAATTTGGCGTAAGAAACTGTTCATTTCTTTTCTACATGGACAAAGTCCCACCATCATCCTTAAACCAGATTGATGAGGCTCACCTGGGCTGGAGGGATGCTGGCATGCCCAGCCAGCCCAGAATACTCCTCAAGGACTGTGCCCTTTGGGTTTTTCCTCCCTAACCCCTCTCTGTGCTCTCCTCAAACGCTCAGAAACAGCTTTTACATGGCTTTTAGGTTAGGACAAGCCCTCAAGGGGCTCCAGGAGAAATGCACTGAGTCAGCAGTTCTTCTGTTTACAGCTGCATTCCAAACCCCATCGATTAACTGATGGTTAATCCATCTAACAGCCAACCTGTATCAGTTTCCTTCCTCACAGGAATGTATAGACTCCACCAAACACCTTTCCAAAGTCTTGCCACATCAGGGCTTTGCCTTTTCTCAACAAAACCAGGCATTGCAGTAAGCTGGCTTGATACCACCTCTTCTCTATGAAATTATGTTGTTGACAAGGCTTTTATTATATTTATAAAATAATTTGTTAACATAAAATATATAATATATTGTATTATTAGATATAATTTATGTATTTACATAATTCTACAATATATATTTATATAATTATATTACTGAGTGTATAATTATATATTCATATAAACCTTTATCTATATTTATATAAACCTTTAATTAGTATCAATTTCATGTGAAACATGCCTTTCTTTGGGGGGATTTACATCAGGTAGGTGAGCCTATAATTCTCCAAGTCTCTCTTTGCTCTTTATGGTACAACTAATGCTGAGGAAGCAGGTCAAGGTGGTGGGGTTTGTTTGCTTTGCTTGTGTGGATTTTTAAGGACATGAATACACAGCCATAACTTTGTGCTTGCATGTGGTTAGTCTGTTGCCCTTTCCCTTTCCATCCTCTGCCTAAACACTGTTCCAGCTCAGGAAATTAGAACTGTATGTTCTTGAAATGTCTGTTCTGCTTGTTCACGGGACTTTTGACAAATCTCCTCAAATTTCTATTTCTGGAGAAGCTGATGGATAGCTAAAAGGGAAAATGGATGGCTGACTCACCTCTCTCTTCTTCACAGGGAGGTTATATTCAGGTTGTAGATTACTCATGCTATGCTGAAAAAAATGAAACAAAATGTTTGCAACCTCATTCTGTGCTTTAATCCTGTTTTGAAAAGAAATTATCATAACAAAAGGGCTGAATAACAACTTTTCTAGAAAGGCTGATATGCAGTTAGCCTAATGCATGTATGGTTTTATACTTTTATTTTTTCCTCTTTATCTGTGTGATCAATTTTATTCTGGATAACAGAAAGCTGCCTACATTTCAATAGATAATTTTACATTTAACTAGATATTACATTTACAATAGATATTACATTTGTATTTAAATAGAGAATAGAAAGTTTTCTCTTGCTCCTGTTCATTGTTAGGTACAGGTTCTCCTTTTTAGGTTGACCTTTCCCTGGCCCAGCTTTAGGACTGAGTACGGTTTTCCCTTCTTGGAAGACAAGGAGGGGAGTGTATAAAAACTCCCTGAAAGAGGTTCATGGTGGTTCTGTGTCCAATGATGGAGTGCCAGAGGGATGTTTGATGGCACGAAGGTGCTATCCACTTCAACCGAGCAATTCCAGCGGAGTTCTGAGCCAAGATTTTAAGTGTATGCACACCTGTCTTTAACTGAGTCATAGTTATCAGGTATTGCAAAAGTTAAACTTTATCAGCTGCACTAAAGAAGGTTGAGGTTTCATCAAAAACTTCCGTCCTCGCAACCTGTTGACCACAATTTGATGATGATTATTGATTATTTCACAGCCTTTCACTCACTCTGGCACTGTGGCTAGCCTTGATTTACAGATAGGGTTGCAGTCCAGCTAAAATAAGACTCCATCTTGATAATGGACTGAGATGAGATATTGTTATTTGATAAAAGATAATTGATGTTTCACAGTGAATTGGAAAACAGTTCAGAGGGCAGCAGATCTGTGGCTGCTTCATCTTCAAATGTGGCCTTTGTTTACAAAACAGAGTAGAATACATGCCCTTAAACCTACTAAACAGGAAGGTTTGGCATAGCTGCCAATTTTTAACCCCAAAGAAAACACTGAAACCGAGAAGCACCCTTTGTAATTTTGCAGTCACGATGGAGTTTCTCCAATGAGCATGTAGCTTAGCGTGCTTCTGTTGAGACACCTTGGCCGTCTTCTACTTGGTATACACTTGACAATTTATTTCCAGTGAGCTGGTAGCCTAAAATCTTTCTTTTTTTAGTATTTATACATTGCAATTGAATTAGGCACTTGAAAAAGTTGCAGTTTGCCAAACTCAAGCATAGTGTGGGTCTAGATTTTTTAATTCTCTTGCAGTTTTAGATCCTTAATATAAAACACAGTGTGGGCTTGTGGTCTCCCACCTATGCCTTTGTTGACTCCATGCGTGCAGCCCCCAGTTTGGAATTGATTGAGGTATCACTCACTGCAAGTTCTGTTCACCCAAGTTCTTTTAGTCCTATTATAACCTTTGTAACATCTAATTAAGCAAGAAGAGATGGCAGGGAGTGAGGTTATCATGAGCTAATGACACTCCAATTGTGTTGGGTGGCACAGGGTTCATCCGTGTGCTGTTAATCCTCGGGTGGACTGATTCTCTAATGATAAACATGCCACGTCATGCTCCCGCTATTGCCGGCATGGCTGAATTATGCTTCCCATTCCAAATGTCACTTTTATTCCACTGATTTTACCAACTGATAGTTTGGAGGTTTTCTGGAGTGATTTACTGCACAAAGTCATGACCCAGGAGATGGGCTTCTTTCTTTTTGTTTTTAAATAAATGTATTTATTAAGAGTAGGGGGGAAATGCATAGTAAGTTTTTCTGGGTTAGAAGCAGTCTCAGAGGTTGGATGCAATTAAAGGATCATGTTAAATTCCAAACAAGTTAATCATATTTTGCACAGGATTGTAAATTATCAACATGCAATTGAAACTGCTGTGTTTAGAGGTGCAGTAATACAGAAAAATAATGTTATTCTGCTACTTTTTATTTCAAATTGAACACTGAATCGGCATTATCAGACTGTGGAGCTATATGTCAATGTGATTATCTCTACTTAAATTCTTGATGTCTAACAATCCAGTCCAAAATCTCCCAATTAATCCATCCATACAAGCTATTTGATAACTTTTCCTTTAGGAGTGTGTTTGGGTATATAATGAGCGACTGGTCCTTACTGAGTCACTAATTCAAGGATTTTAGTTACAGCATGAGATGTAAAGCTGCTCCTAGAGCTCCTGGGCCCCTTCCAGGTGTCATGGTTTAGCCCTGTCTGGCAATTAAACACCACCAGTCACTCTACCACTCCACCCCCCCACCAAACTCCCAGTGAGAAAGGGTTGGAGGAAAAACAAGGGAAGCTCGTAAAAGTTGAGATAAGAACTATATAATTATATAAATGAAACTTATGGAGTTACTAACAATGCTATTGCTAATAAGTAATTAAAAGAACAGAAAAATAGAACAAATTTATACAGGATCTCACCACCCATGGACGGACACAGCCAGGTTCTGGGCAAGGCAGAAAAATAAATCCAAAAAACCCTGAGAAAGAAAAAAAACCCCACCAAAACGGAGGGAGAAAAAACCCCCTCAATCATCCCAGGAGCTGAGAGCAGGGAGAGGTAAATAACCTTTCAAACCCCGACTCCTAGATCAATCATCTGCTTGACAAAAGATGCTCCTTGTCCGCTAATCACCTGCCACGAGGCCCGAAAAAAGACCGCGCTGCGCTCCTGGCTGGAACCCCCGAATCAACCCTCCCACACCATCTGGATCACGCCCACCTTGCAAACTTCCCCCCCCTCCCCGCCCCGCCATCTCACAGTGCCGCTGGTACTGGGGTGACACCAACCACTCAGCTTACTGTATTATGGAATGAAACAAGATCTTATAGACTGGCCCTAGGAGAGCAACTCATCACTGCCTGGCACTAGGACATTATCCACCCCTTGTTTCATACCATTTACAGATTCACAGAGAGGTAGGGATTGGAAGGGACCTTTAGAGATCATCTAGTCCAACCCTACATCATGCTTATATCCCACGCTATTCCATAAATTCTCATCATCAGCACACTCCCCCTTTCCCATCCCATCCATCCCACACAGATATCATTCCCTTAGTCTATGAGCCATATTTGCAAAGTGTCCATTAGTCCATGACTTCAGATTCCATCAGGTGTGGGGTCACTCAGGACAGGAAAGGTAGAAGGGTTGTGTGGGATCGTTGGGCACCGAAGCCAGTTCAGGCCAGGCCACTGCTGTGCTTCTGGCCAGGCTGGACCTCTGTAGGGTGGAGTGCTTTCTGCCATAGCGATTGCCTGTAACATAAAGCTCAAAAACAGGGGTTAGTGGCAGCAATTCATGTCCCTCATGCATTGTAATTTATGGGCTATTTTCTCCCAGAATCAAATCCCCCTGAGGCACACAGTGGTCTTTCCCATCTTCTCCCATTATCCATCATGTGCGCCCAGGTCCTTGAGCAAAAGCAACCCCATGGATGGGTTTGTGTTTACCCGAGGCGGGAGTAACCCAAACTGTTTTTCCCAGCATAGTTCTAGTACGTACTACAGGAATTTTATCTCCTTCTACAGTCTGTAGAAGGTTTGAGTGTGCAGGGATAGCTCGATTGACGGATCCCCTGGTATTAACTAACCATGTGGCCTTTGCCAAGTTGGCATCCCAATTCCTGAGTGTTCCAAACCCATTGCTCTGAGGGTGGTCTTTAATAGCCCATTGCACCGCTCGACCTTCCCTGAGGCAGGTGCATGGCAGGGGATGTGGTACACCCACTCAATTCCATGTTCCTCCGCCCAAGTGTCTATGAGGCTATTTTGGAAATGAGTCCCATTATCCGATTCAATTTGTTCTGGGGTTCTGTGTCACCACAGGACTTGCCTTTAAAGGCCCAAGATAGTGTTTGGGGCAGTGGCATGGAACACTGGATATGTTTCTAGCCACCCCGTGGTTGCCTCCACCATTGTGAGGACATGGCACTTGCCCTGGCGGGTTTTGTGGAGAGTGATGTAGTCAACCTGCCAAGCCTGCCCATACTTATATTTCAACCATCACTCCCCATACCAAAGAGGCTTTACCCTCTTGGCTTGTTTGATGGCAGCACATCTCACATTCGTGAATAACCTAAGCTATAGCGTCCATGGTCAAGTCTACCCCTCGGTCACGAGCCCACCTGTACGTGGCATCTCTCCCCTGGTGGACCGAGGTGTCATGGGCCCACCTAGCCATAAGCAGTTCACCTTTATGGCCAGCAGGTCGAGGGAGGTGATTCTCCCCCTCTACTCTGCTCTTGTAAGAAAGACCCCCACCTGGAGTACTGTGTCCAGCTGTGGAGCCCTCAACATAAGAAGGATATAGACCGGTTGGAACGAGTCCGGAGGAGGGGCCACAAAGATGATCAGAGGGCTGGAGCACCTCTCCTATGAAGAAAGGCTGAGAGAATTGGGCTTGTTCAGCCTGGAGAAGAGAAGGCTCCAGGGAGACCTTATTGAAGCCTTCCAGTACCTGAAGGGGGCCTACAAGGAGGCTGGGAGGGGCTTTTTACAAGGCCCCGTAGCAACAGGACAAGGGGTAATGGGTTTAAACTGAAAGCAGGGAGATATAGATTAGATGTCAGGAAGAAATTCTTCACCGAGTGGGTGGTGAAGCACTGGCACAGGTTGCCCAGAGAAGTTGTGAGTGCCCCATCCCTGGCTGTCTTCGAGGCCAGGCTGGATGAGGCTTTGAGCAACCTGGTCTAGTGGAGGGTGTCCCTGCCCATGTCAGGGGGGTTGGAACTAGATGATTTTTAAGGTCCCTTCCAACCCAAACCATTCTAAGATTTTATGATTTAGCCAAAGTGTGAATTTACAGCATGCTGATACTTCTGCATTAACTCCCCTTGGATATTATTGATCTGCACCAAATCTGCCTCTGTGCATCACCGATAAATCTACTTTGCACATCTGAATATATGCATTAAGCTGTGAGTAACAAATACAAGGTGAGGGTCCTCACGTACAACCTAGCGAGCGCGCTATAAATTCATATTGTAACTCCACTAAGTAATGAGGCCTCGGGAGTCACTCAATATGCTTTTTAGGTCACGCTGATCGGCAACGTTTGTTTGCTAAAAGGCAATGTGAATTCTTACTGTGAATTAATTTTCTTAAAATTTAGAGCACTTGTGTGAATAAGCCACCCTGATACAATTCACAGTTTCTGAACACCTAGATGCGTTTGGAACCCAAGGCTCGGAGCACTTCACCCTGTTCCTCTCCACCCATCCCAACCATTGTTTAGCAAAGCTTTAATTGCAAAATATTTTGGAATATGTCCGTGATCTACGCGTCAAGCACTGTGCCGAGAGGGTGGCACACTGTCCTGGTAGAGATGGCTGGCTGTATTTGCACGTGGGCATCTTGCCAGCATTCCCAGTTAGGTAAGGTGGTTTTTGAGGCATAAATCAGCATTTTTTTAAAAATATAAAGTCAAAAAGGTGCTCTGTTTTTCAAATACAGTGACATTGCATCACTAAATGTAAGCCATTGTACACAAACTACTCTTTGGAGATCTTTTAAGAAAATGTTCTCACAAAATGTGTAAATTGAGGACTTACTTTGACTCCCAAGTTTCCACTTGTGTTGATAATGATGCTGACCCTTGGAATTGGATGTAAGTTGTGCCTGTGGAAAGAACAAGCACGATCAGGGAGTTCTGTGGCAGATGACAGTTTCCCAGGAATGGCCAAAGATCTGTAAATATAGCCGGTGACACATAGAAAATTAGAGCAAGGAATGGCAAGACTCAGAAGGCTGGCTTTGGAAATTATAGCGATGTTGCTTTCCCAGAGTCCTTGGGGCAGAAGGCACTTCCAGAAGGATAATTAAGTTCCCAAACCCCACCGTCCTGGTGTGAAGTGCTGATCTCATTAGCTTTTCCTACACTGTTGGAGTTGCTGAAAGCTTTGAAGTCTGGTGTCACTTGGGAGCTGTGGATTTGTGTGTTTTGCAAGTGTGTTGAAGGCTCTAAAGTCAGAGGTTAAAAATACTCCAGTGCTCTAAGTACATTTTAACCAGTTTTCTTCAAAACTTGGATGAGTAAAGCTGGAGCTGAAAGGGAAGAGCTGCATCAGATCTCTTTGAGGACGAGTGCTTCTTGCTGTGCCAAAAATCCCATTGCTCTCATGGTTTTGTCTATGCTGACACAGCTTAGAATGAATTTTAGCCAAGAGGTACCTTAGCAAAATGCACTTGGACTGAAAAGAGTGGGAAACTCATAGAAACATCATGCCTGGCTGCAGATCTTGTGACTGCTTGAAGAGGAAAGGAGGAAAAACTGGGCTTGTTGCCACCACATCTAGCTCATCACCAGAGACGTTTGAGGTCAGGAATGCTCCGTGCTCCAGCCGCTGCATACTCCGATTATCAGCTATCAAACAGAAGTCACCACGTGCCATCCCAGGCACTAGCACCCAACGGGGCCTCCATAGGCTTTCTTCCTTCTGACAAAGCTATTAAAAAGAGTATTTTTCCCAAAACCTTCAGGTAGTCACCAAATGAACTCGCTTTGTGGCTTTTCGAATTGAAGACCCATTAGATTAATTTTAGATTAATTAATTATAGAGTTTTCTCCCGCTCCTACCCTTATTGCCCTTCTCACAGTGCTCTGCTGCGATGCAACCTCCAATCAGCCTTACACCACGCTGCTGGGGTTGCTGTTACTGTGACTTAATTTTGTCTTTCTAACGATTGATATGGCTGTTCCCATTGAGGGTGTGATTTGTGTTTTGGTAGTTGGTTAGATAAAGTCCCTAAATGGTAAATCTGGTCTGTGTTGGGATTTTTGGGGGAACGTTCAATATCTCCTCTCCCTGTGAAGTGCTGTCTGGCACTTCAGCTCAGGCTTCCTCACTACCCTTGGATATCAGCCTTGAGGGACTTGTGGTGAAAGATCTAAAGCTTTACGGGGTTTCCCAGCAGTGAGCATGTGGAAATCCAGAGACTTGTGCTCATCCACTAGGAGCTTGTCCAGATCCTTATCTATAGTTCGTATTGTCTTTACACAAACTTACAATTATTATCATACCCCTTTTAATAGTGACTTTAATTATTTTAGATCTCAAAATACTATTTAAAAATATGAAAAAAAATAAGCACTTTCTTCTTCCATTTTCATTGGTAAGAATATATTAATCATGCTCAGAATTTATATATTAAATTATTTTCTTAGAAATTAAAGCATAAAGCTTAGCCTACAAGCTGTTGAAACCTCTTTTAAAACACTAATTGTCAAGGAGATACGAATTTTAACAATACCAAGTTGTCTGCCACGTCCTCACATGGATATTCTGAGGTTATATTACATTATTATGAATGTTTAAATAAAGTACAGTGGCATTAGTTTCACAGAGGGAAAAAAAATTAAATCACTGCTGCTGGGTTTATATGTTTGGGGCAATTAATTGCTATAAAGATTTTGACAGTCCAGGTGAAAATCTTGAAACAACGAGTATGTTCCTACAGTGAGAGCATAAATAGAATATTTGGGACCATGGGGATGTTTGAAAGACAGCTGATTTTGGCCGATCCAAGCGCACGCTTCTATGCCAGCAACCATTTGGGACCGAGAAGACCAACTCTCGGCTCTTCTGTGAGGCAGCTTGACACAGTGTGGTGGGGCTGGAGCGTGCAATTTGGGGCTGGGTTGAAGCCATCCCAGAACACTTGGGTGGCTGCAGCTGTCATATCTTTTTTTTTTTTTTTTCAGGTTTAAGTTGGATTGGGAAAGAAGCTGCTTCATTTTCTGATTGATTGTCATTTGCCCAGGAAGTAAAAAGCAAATTGTAATGAGTGACTCACAACAGGAGAACCTCTGAACAAATAAGAGGCATATATTGACCTGACAGCCGGTCTGCCAATCCAGTGATAAATGTATTTTTCTACCCAGCCATTCAAGGGCATTTTCTGCTCCCACTGAATGCTGCTTGTCAGATCACGCACGGTGCTTTTGAATACCGACTAAATGTAGTGGCTGATGCAAAACTATTGCCATAAAGTTCAAAACGATAGTTCTTTTTTTAACTTAAGTCAAAGCGCACGTATTATATATTTTATTTATCTTGATATTATTGAGAAGCCACTTGGACAGGAGGAAAATTAATTTAAAGATGCAAATATAGTCTTTTTGAGTCCTAAAATTTTTACTGCCATTGATGATAGTATTACTGGAACTAACATAGAAACTAAATTATTAAAGATACTGAAACTGGTTTAAGATAATAGTATTTTAGATATTTCCACTAAATTGCTTAGAGAGCAAGGATTTATTTTTTAAAGTGTTCATAAAAAAAACTCTGAAGAGCTATCTATGAAGAATTTGGTATGAAAAATAAGGCAATATTTAAAATATCTTTTCAGGTGAAGCCTGTTAGGTTTGTATAACTTTATTTTTATGAAAACCAAATGCTGAGGGTGCCCCACGCCTGCATGGCCTTGGTTAGGGCAGCGCACATCTTGGGTAAAGGCTTTGCTTGGCTGGCTTATCCCATGAGGACAGCTATAAACAAGTGTCTTTCCTTCTTTTTCCAAACACAAAGTATACTTCCTTTCCATTATTGAAGTCTTCTAAGAATAGGACTTGTTCATATTATCCGAAATCCATTGTATTTGTATAAAAACAGAATGAAAACATAGTAAAAAGTGACATAAATCCAGTGGGGAGGTGTGAGTGGATGATGTCCTCTGTGTTTACACACTGATTTTTGTGACTCCGTGTGCTGTGCCCACTCTGGTTGGCTCCTGGAGAACAAGGGTTGTAGATCTCTGAAACCCTTCAACCTTAATTTTTACTTTGAAGAGTCAAAGCTATAGCAACTCCTGGTTGAAACACAAGGTTGGGAACGTAACGGGAAATGGGGACTTCCTACCATCTCTTGGAAATCCCTGGCACCCCCCTCCATTGTAAGTACCGAACATAAGTGCGTTTTGTACATTTTTGTACATTTGTTACATGAAAAGTATGATGTGAAGGACCATACAGCGAAAGAAGACAGATATTGGGAGCCCATGAAGGAATGCTGCTGCAAACAGAGATAAGATTCACAATCTCCAAAGAAAACAGAGGAAAAATGGGTGGTGGCCATTAGACGTCACAGCCTGGCAAAGGTGCTGTTAATCTCCATGCAACTGGCCACCGATCAGACTTCTGTTTACCTCTGCAGCAGTCATAAGTTGGTTTTTCTTTTATGTATTCCCTTCATAGATATGCCATTTTTATCATCTCAAAGGCAGGTATTTATTTCTCTGCACATTTTGGTGTGTATATATATATATATATTCTGCAGGGCTTTGCACCCGACCTTAGTGTTAAAATCCAATTCTAATTTTTACTTAAAGAAAAGCTTTGGGTGTGTGACGGGTAATCACTCAGTGCGTGCCACTGCTGGGGCACCTTGGAGAGGTCATACACACGTCAGTAAAGCTCTTCTAACCTGGTTTGTCTTTGTGGTTTGTGTCTGAGAACAACAGATCTGTCAGACCGAGCCCTATTTATTAAGATCCAGTCTAAATGTGCATTCATTTTTATTTAGTTGGGGAAGGAAGTAGACACAGAGTTACTTTTTTCAGTAGTGCCACCAACACCAATGATCTTCAACTGAACATTTCAGTTATTAACTGTTATTAAGCTTTTCCTTTAGCATAATGAGCTTTAGACTTGGGATTTATTTACATTTTTGTATAAGTTGCATTTACACCTATTTGCTGGAGAATGTTTAGAGGTGGCTGCTCTGGCAGCTCACCCCAGCTCAGCTGCTGCAGTTGCCCATGAAGCCATTGCCAGTGACTCCTTGGTGATCCATGATGGAGTTACAGAACTGCCTCCTCATTAATCTTCAAATAACCTTTCCCTGCTTGGAGATGATTTGTATCCCATGCAAAGCAGTGTTTTCACGTTGCTCTGTTCCAAAAGCAGGCACATCGTGTTAAGGGGATGACTTAGCTGCACCAAACCTCTGCGTTTCATACATCTTTGGCGTGATGGGGTCTGGAAAAGCTTCTGGGAATGTGTTATCCATGCCACTTTCTCCATAAAGGGAATGTTTTGTCTCACTCTTCTTAAGGTACCCCTAGAGTTTGGGGTTATAAATATCTAATAAGGGTGGCAAAATATTAATATGTCTCTCCAGCAGTACATAAGTTACTTGATCAATTTAAAATATGCGTTTCGTTGTATTTATGAAAATAAAATCGCTGCAGCGATGCAGTGGGTTTGGGTTTTTTTTGTCACCTTAAACAGAATATTGCAGTTCAGCGTAGAGTTTTCTAAATATTGGACTTAGGATTAGGTTGTCATCGCTTCAGTATATCATGTGTTATGGCACAACAGTGTCAGGTGCAGAAGTCAAATAGTCTCCCAGGAGCATCCTCCCATTAAAAACCAATTGCTTGGACAGAGGGAAGCTGCAAACAGCTGCATGTTGTCCCACCGTCTCTGCCTTTCGGAATTAAGGCTATTTCCAAAACAACATTGCACCGATTTTTGCATATTTTTTGGTTTGTGCTCATATAACCCCTTTGGAACTGAAAAACTTCAAAGAGTAACTGGAAAGCAATCCCAAAGAGTGCACGTGTGCTGCGCATTCTCTGCAGAAGCGTTAGGGCTGTAATCCACAAACTGTAATCCAGCACCACAGTGAAATGGTGCTAGCCAGGGGAGTCCGAGCACCAAAAGGATGGGTTCAAGCGGAATATTTTGAAAGAGCAGCAATAATTTGGGTTCATTACGCTTACTCGTTGGCCTCAGAAAGATGAGCATCGCAAAGCATGCATTCAGGTAGTGTACTAAAAAAATAAATCTTGTATTGGATGGATTAGCATCAATTAGAGAAGCACTGCCTTTAAATAACAAAGTGGATGAATTCCCTTAAGGATTGTACTTCTTGGAACACATTTTCCATACTAAAACGAGCAACAAGTGTGCTAGCACTATTGATTTTCTACCTTTTGTATTACCAAAACTTATTTTATTGACAAGTATTACTTGCTTGTTAAGTGCTAAAGAGTTTGATGGGGCTAAACATTGGATCATGTAATTAATTGCCCTTTCAAACTTTCATTCTAGACTGCAGTGATTACATAAGAGAGGCAGGCTTGGGCTTCTGTTGGAGTTCACTCACCTTTTACATGATAAGAAATTAATATATTAATGAATTCTTAATGTGTAAGGCTAACTTTAGATGTGCCATAGCATTCTGAGTAGGTTTTAAAGTCCCAGAGATGGGTACAGGAGCGCTACATTTACATTCGCAGCCTCAGTTTATTCTGTGAGACTGTAAAGGCTGGGGGGTGGGTTTGTTCTTCATGTTATTCTCTGCCCACTGGCTGCAGGCTCCTGGACATCCAATTTACAACCTCCTTTAGGGATATAAGTATTAGGTTTTTTTAAAATTCTCATTAGACACATTTATGTTCATATCCCTGACAAATTACTTTGTTTTTAAAACTGGGTTTGTCAGGGAATGTGTTCATATGATGATTTCATTCTGTTTTATTGGCTAAGCAGCTATTAAAACACTTAAAAGAAACTGTCACAATATTTAAAATGAACAGCATGTGCTTAAGTCCCACTCAATAAGACATCTCAGTGGTGCACTTTCATGTTGTGTGATGTCTGGAGGCATTTAAGCACCCTGAGGAAAGGGCCTTCTCTGTGCTGAGTTAAGGTGTGACATGGCAGGAGCTTCATTCCATGTGGTTTATTCAGGTTTATGGGAGCAGCACGTGTCATCATCCTGTCCTCCCCAACGACGGGAACCAACCCCTGCAGAAAATCTGGGCTTTGCTCCTCAAGGGTATTTGCTGATTGACACAATGACATAAAATGAGTGCTAGAATAACAGAAAATGCGGGTGAAAATGAAGTGGTACTTCCACAAATTTAATTTTTACTGATGGTAATAGCATCCCTCAGTATTCCAAAAAAAAATTACTGGAAGTTGATGTACTTGTGCACTTGTGTTTGATTGATTAAAAATCCATTCAGCAGCATCATGGTGATGTGTCGTGAATCTTCTATGTTCCTGTTCCCTCTTGCCAGACTATCCATGGCCACAAAGGACCGCTAACAGTGGTGGCTTTCACTCCAGATGGCCGGTACCTCGCCACGTCCTCCAATTCCGACAGCCACCTCTCCTTCTGGCAGGTAAGGATGCGTTTCTGGCTGTCTGCCTGCCCATGCCCCCTCCACCTGGCTCTGATCCCAGCCCGTGTGTGGTGGGAGCATCAGGGAGCCCTGAGCTGGGCTGCCCAGAGCCGCCTGCCTGCGAGCAGGAGAGACCAGTTATAAACACTATTAAGAGGGTCTGGAACCCAAGAAGAAGCTGAGAAACAGGGCACCATGTTGTGAAGCATCTAGAGTTTTATTTTCTGTAACATGAGCAGGTTTTTCCTTTCTAATCTCATGTTGGTAGGAATATTTTATTAGTTGTAAGCTGCTGTCTCCGTTCCCCAAACAGGATTTCCTTCAAATGGCTTTAAACTTTAAAAAAATACATTATTTGGAAGCAACTGATGTGATCAAGCCATACGCTCAATCAAAATAATTGAGTTTTACAGTAATCAGACTGTAAACCAGAACTCGGCATGCCTGTAAGTCCCAGTTACTCTTTAATCTGCTTCCCCAATTTTCTGTTATCCAGTAGTTTTACAGGTACCCTAAAAAATTATCGAATTATTATCCATTGCTCTCTTGTGTGCTTTCTGAAACTGCAAATGAGAACAGCAAGAATCTTCATCTATCAGTTATATTTATTCAATTTAAGTGCTCAGGGAAAATCTGGAAAGCAAGCAGACCAGATCTTTTAGAATTGGCAGGGAGAAAAAAAGTTTTAAATCGTGAGCTGCCGTGCTCTTCCAGGTGTATAAACATTCACGTTTGAGTGGCTCTTACAGAAAGAGTTAAATCTACCTACGCATTTTGTTTTCAAATGTGACCTCGTGCACTAGTGATTTTTTTCCCTTCTGTGTTTTTTGGAACTATTATTAATGCAGGAAAATCAGTAACATTAGTCATCGTAAAAGGGTTATTACTCAAGATGATTTAAATTGTGAAAATGTCAGCGGTGCTTGCATGCTCCCTGCTAAAGATGCCGTGATTTACACTCTCTGACACCACTCTGTTGGGGGAAAAAGAGCCAGGGAAAAAGTAATGGCTTGTACTTCATACTGATCAGATTTCTAACGAAATTGTAATTAAGCCTGGTTTGAGACAGTGCTAAACCCAGGGATCACAGGGATGTTGAAGTCTGGGAGGAAGACTGTGTGTGTCTCGCTGGTGGTGACCCTCCCCAGAAGCCCACGGGGAGGGTGGGTCACCCGCATGTGTCTCTGCAGATAAACACCTCTCTCTTGGGGAGCATTGACATGCTCAACTCGGTGACCCAGCTCCACTGCATCAAAACCTACCAGGTGCCACCAGTCCAGCCAGCCTCACTAGGCTCCCACAATGTCCTCAGGCTGGCCCAGCTCATCTGGACCTCCAACCACAACGTCATCCTCATGGCTCATGATGGCAAGGAGCATCGCTTCATGGTCTAGGGTAAGTCCCCCATGCTGGTAACCTGTTTCTCTTTTAAAGCTTCTTCTAATTCTCCCTCTCTCTCTCTGCCCCTCACCATGGTGCCCACAGCACTGCCCGCGAGCACCAGCGGGCTCCTGCCCAGCTCTGCCGCTGACAGCACCTGCTTTTCCCTTGCAGACGGTGCTGGGGAATGTGCTCCGTGCGTGGTGCAGCGGATTCGGGAGGACGGGAGGATCAGTACCACTGTGATGGATGGAACTCCTCAGTAAGATCTACAGCGGCAGGAATCAAACCAGGCTTTGCAGCTGGGCTGATCCCAGTCCTCTCATCAGTGGATGCTGAGTTCCCACAGCAGCCCTCCTTAAACATGCCTTCCCTTTGGAGACTCACCAAATCTCAGTGTTTATCAAAAAAGGCTCATGTTTATATGTACTTTCTCCTAGCGACCACTGAATGATGGCAGGGGATGCCTCATGGAGCTTGGGTTCCCTAATTTGAGGGGTTGTTGATTCAGAGTGGGGAGGGATTGAGTTTACAGAGTAGATGGCCTGTTTTTTGATCTGAAGGGGATGTTTCCTTGTACAAAGTCTCAGTTTCCAAGAGAATTACAAGTGCTCTCATGCCCAGTCAGTTTGCTGTAGTCCGGAAGAAAGACTAAGAGTCCACATGTAAATAAATTTTAAAAATCGCTCTAAAATGGATTAGCAAACTTGAAAAAAAGGAGTATTTATATATAAAGGTGATTTTTTTTGCTACCATGGCAGATATTTATTTAAAAGCAAACCACAAAAATAAAGACAAAAAGCTTTTTCTTCCAAAAGCTGCTCCCATTTGTGCCAAGACATGCAGGGCAGCGAGAACATGCACCCCTGCCGTGCCACCCTGCACCCATCACAGCCGCGACTCCTGCAGTGCCATCACTGGGGAACCGGGGCAGGACACAGGCCCTGGAGGAAGGCAGCACAAATGGTAGCGATGGGGAGCAATTTTGGCTGGGAAAAGGGTGCAAGAGCTAAGTTATTTGAATGGATATATTGAAACATTCCCTTCAGAAGGAATATTCCTGTGTAACGTTAGCTGTGACTGTGTTTTCCCTCTTCTTACATAAATAATTTTGTGAAATACTTAATAGTGTGAAAATGTGCTGGTTTATGCTCACAGTAAAGAAAAAGAAAATCTTTAAAATACTACTTTATTTAAACATATTGATGTATATGTTTGTATAGCTTTTTCTTTGCCATTTTTGTCTGCAGATTCACGGAAGAAGACTGGCTTTACATAATGAAGTCTAAATGGTACTTAGAGAATCTTCCCTTCCCCAAAAAAGGAATAAATTAATTTTAAAAATGGCTTCTAAATATAAAAAAGCATTGATTTTTTTTAAGGTGGTTTGTGTAGTACATTGTATATGAAAGTGAGATTTCCAGTCCAGAAGCTACATATCTGTTTACTGTTTAAAAAGTATTAAAATATTTTTTTTTAAAAAAGCAAGAAATTAAGACCATTAGGAATGTTTAACACCAACTGCTGTAAAGTTTAATCTTTTCTCTGGTGGGAATGTCATGTATAGTGGAGAAAACTCTGTAGTAGAATATCAGGGTCTTTTCTAAGCGAACTTAACGCAACGTGCATGTATATTGTGTTTATACAGATCTCTGTGGTGATGAAAGAAGAGACAAGCTAGTAGACTTTCCATCCACAGAAATGAAATGCTGCAATGTCCTGTGTAGATTTATGAGACCGCTAAGGTAAACGTTCTCCCACAGGTATTCCAGGACCCTAATCCATTAGGTTACGGTAGATATTGTGTGTATATATATGTGTTTACTTCCCCGGTGGGAATGCAGACTGTGCCCCTGCCATGATTTCCTTTGTGGTACAGCCAGCAAATTTCGTGAATTATATATGCACTAAGGCGTTTGTTTTAAGCTACAAGCGTAACAGATTCTCTCCAATGTGGAAAAGAGATGGGCATTTTCCTCGCAGTCCCAAAAATCGGTTTGCATATGTCGTGGTTTAACTCCAGTGTCCTGGTTTTTATCACGACCAGCCGCTCTACCACTCCGGCCCCACCCCTACACCTCCTCCCGGTGAGGAAGGGTCGGAGGAACAAGCCGAGGAAAAGCCCGTGGGAGTTGAGATAAGAACTATTTAATTATATAAATGAAACTTAGGGAGTTACTAACAATGCTAGTGCTAATGAGTAATTTAAGGAACAGAGGAAAAGGGTAGAACAAATGATACAGGATCTCACCCCAAGAAGGCAAAAAAGGAAAGAAAACCCACCCGAAGGGAGCAAACCCCCCACAAAACCACCCCGGGGCCGAGAGAGTAAGAGAGAGGAAAAAAACTTTCAAACCCAGACTCCTAGACCGATCTGCCCGGCAAGACGCTGGCTCTGCCCGGAGCACCAACCACTCACCACGAGGTCCCACAACAAACAAACCCCCAGCCCCCTTGGCCGGAAGCCCCCTCAGACCCTTCCCCTTCCCAGGGTCGTGCCCAATCACAAGCCTTTTCACCCATATCCCCACCCCCTCCCCACCGGTCCTGCAGTGCCGCGGGCCCCGGGCTGGCACCACCTATGCAGCTTGATGTGTTATGGGGTGAAGCAAAACATAGACCAGCTGGTGCAAAGCTAAGACAGCATAGCATGAGCCGAATCATTAGTAGCGAGAAGTTGGTTTGCTGAGGAGTCAGTAACACCTGAAATGTCTCATACTGTGTTTAAAGCAGGCAGCCCCCCCAGCCATTGGTTTGGCATGGGGCCATCGGGGGAAGGGTCTTGATGGTGATCCCTTCCTACTTAACCCTCCGCTTCGGTGACTGCTCAGCCCAGTCCTGAACTCCTGCCCAGCCTCATGCACTCAGTGCTATGCTGAAATGTGTCTTGTCATTCTAGCGTAAGCTTTTAGTGCTTTATTGATTTGTTAGCACCGTGTTTGGACTTGTCCTTGTAAATGTAGAGACATCCGTGGCTTCTTTGGCAGTTTATAAGCAAAAGATGACATGATGAGATGCCTGTATGAAAATATTGTGATGATCCAAGTCAATAGTTGTCTGCCTCTCCAGCAACTTTTCTGATTAATCCACTCCCCATCCCTCTGTATGTATTGAAACTTCGCAGTGTAAATATGCTTGTGAAATAAAACTGAATAGCATTGAAGAGTGTTGGCTTTGTGGTGTCGGCCTGATGGTGTGTAAATCATTTCCCGCTGCTGATTTACTGGCTGGTAAGCTGAAGTCATTTCACCATGTAAGAAACTTCTTTTCATTTGAAAACCAGCATGAACAAGAGCAGAATCACCATCAGAGCAGGCCAGGGGTCACGGTGGATGGACTTCAGTCTTCACTACAAACAACGAAGATAAGAGGGTGCCAAGAACGAAGTTCTCTCTAGTCCCAAAGCAAGGGACTACTAACTGTCAGAAATTCACTGACCCCAATGCTCTTCTGTTCTCCTCTGGTTCTCATCTCCTAAAGTAATTAAAATAAATTAATCACTGAGATATTGTTCCAAGCTGCAGTGCAGGATTGCTAAATGCAGTGTTGTGTTTGGGTTGGGATTTGCCATATACATTATTTTTTAAATGGCATTTGGGTTTCCCTGCAGAGGAAGCCCTGGTGCCACGTAGCTGCGGGGCCAGTGAGATGGAGAGGGTCCAAACCTGCCCTAATGAGCTTTCAAAATGAAAAATCCACCAAGGAATTGTGTTAATCTGCTGTTTTTGAGGTGCGTGACTATTAAAAAATGGCTCCAACGTTTCATTACGGGTAAAGCACACTGGTTGCAGCCAGGTTGGGAGATGCTGAAGGCGCAGCCAGTGCCGGGCAAGCTCTTGCCTCACCTCTCCTCGGCTGACATGCAGAGCTGAACCTTGAAAAAAATCAATACTTGGGAGCTAGGAGGGAAATATTTGCAGCTTCTGACTAGAGAATGTATTTTCACAAGGCCAAGATAGTCCAAGCTGCATGGGAGAAAGCGCAAAAAAGACTAATTTTTAAAGCTTGACACCAAGGTGGTTTTGTGTGACAGTTTAGAGAGAGCATATGTACAAAATACAGAAGGTCAAAACGAAAAGCCAGAAGAATTTTAAAAAATTAGATGCATGGGTTTTGCTGTTTACTTGGCAAAATGCAAAGGGTTTGGATTGTGTAGAGGTAAGGTGCGAGTGCGGCGTTCACTGCTGTCTCCTCATTTAGTAGAAATGAGAATATACTAAAGTCTAGATTAGACCTTAAGTAATTTAACTATAACAAATGTGCCTCTTTCCTACCATATATCTGCATTCAAGGACAGTATTGGTTTGGATGGGGCATGATGGGATGGGGGCTGGATGGGATTCATCCAAGGGTAATGAAGGAGTTGATGAAGGAGCTTGCCAAGCCACTCTCCATCATTTACCTGGTTAAAAATCAGCAGTCCTGGTTAACAGGGGAGGACCTGGAAGACTGGAGACTTGCCAATGTGACGCCCATCTACAAGAAGGGCCAGAAGGAGGACCCAGGGAACTACAGACCTGTCAGCCTGACCTCGGTACTGGGAAAGATTATGGGGTGGTTCATCCTGAGTGAGCTCACACGGCAGGTGCAAGACAATCAGGTCATCAGGACCAGCCAGCATGGGTTCATGAAGGGCAGGTCCTGCATGACCAACCTGATCTCCTTCTATGACCGGGTGACCCACCCAGTGGATGAGGGGAAGGCTGTGGATGTTGTCTGCCTGGACTTTAGTAAAGCCTTTGACACAGTCTCCCACAGCATTCTCCTAAAGAAGCTGGTGGCTCATGGCTTAGACAGATGTACTCTTTGCTGGGTTAAAAACTGGCTGGAGGGCAGAGCACAGAGGGTTGTGGTAAACAGAGTGAAGTCTGGTTGGCGGCCGGTCACAAGTGGTGTCCCCCAGGGCTCAGTGTTGGGGCCGGTCTTGTTTAACATATTTATCAATGACCTGGATGAGGGTGTTGAGTGCTCCCTCAGGAAGTTTGCAGACAACAGAAAGTTGGGTGGAAGTGTTCATCTGCACGAGGGTAGGAGAGCCCTGCAGAGGGACCTGGATGGGCTGGATCGATGGGCTGAGGTCAATTGTATGAGGTTCAACAAGGCCAAGTGCCGGATCCTGCATTTAGGTCTGTCGTGGTTTTAGCAAAACAAGTCACTCTACCACTCCCTCCCCCTCCCCACTCCCGGTGAGGAAGGGTCGGAAGAAAAACAAGGGAGGGTCATAGGAGTTCAGATAAGAACTATTTAATTATATAAATGAAACTTAGGGAGTTACTAACAATGCTATTGCTAATAAGTAATTAAAAGACCAGAAAAATAGAACAAATGATACAGGATCTCACCACCCATGGATGGACACAGCCAGATTCCAGGCAAGGCAGGAAAATAAAACCAAAAACCCCGAGAAAGGAAAAAGAAACCAAAACAAAGGGAGAAAACCCCCCTCAATCAGCCCAGGAGCTGAGAGCAGGGAGAGGAAAAGAAAAAAACCTTTCAAACCCCAATTCCTAGACCTAGATCACAACTAGTGATAGTACAAGAGGAAATGGCATCAAGTTGCATCAGGGCAGGGGCACTGGGTTCCTTTAATACCGATCCGAGTGTGGTTACCAATCCTGGAGTGTCGCATAACCTTGGGAGGAGTGAGGAGGTGATACCCCCACCACATCTGGACACAGGAAGGACCAACTGGGGTGTTTATGGCAACAGCGAGGAGCTTGCAGACAAAAGTACAGAGGGTCAAGGGTAGAATCGGCCATGTTCCGCATCAGGGACAGAGGAGGTGCAGCACCTGAAAGTGCTGAGGAGCTGCCGGGCAGCATGTGGGGGGGATGGACTGACAGCTGGCTCCTGACATGGAGTAGAGGCAGAGGAAGGGGTAGAGAAGATCAAATGGGAAGGGGATCCCTTCCCCAGCTTGAAAGAGTATGCATTAACGCTGAGGGAGATGAGCCAACCTGAGAGAAAGTGGCTGGGATACCGAGCGATGGGTTTGTGCATTATTGTGTACGCGCAATTGTCTCTGAACTGTCACATGATATTCTGCCTGAACTGATGCAGTGGAGGTTGTCTGTCCACTAATTAGCATTATTTGGAGTAAGATGCTGGAAATGATAGGTCACTTGAGATCTGCAGAAAAGAAATTATACCAGGCACTTCACATCTGCTGCTTTCAGTTGCATGAAACATGAGGGAGGGTTCCCCACACAGGTCTCACTCAGCCCAGCCTGATGTTAAAGAGTGGGGTCAGCTTCTGCTGCATAATTCCCCATTCCCTACCAAACTTGGACCTCAGTGTGGCTGATACATTGCAGGTTTGGGGATAAGGTCACCTTGGGATGCATGGTTCAACCCAAGATTGGGCAGGGATCTGCTTAGAGATCACTCTGTCCCGAGAGCAACTTCCTGTCCCATGGAGAGGAACACGGCATGAGTGCCCGGGTTGCACTCCTCACGTGCTGGATGTGCCCTATTAAATGCAGCCAGGGTAAGGTCAGGGCTCAGAAGACAAAATGTCTGGGAGTGGGCTGAATTTGGGTTCAAATGGTGATTTTTTGTAGGCAAAATACTTTTTCAAATTGACAAGTCGTACAAACGCGAAGAAGCGTAAATGTAAGACCCTTAATGTGCTTAGCGGTAGCTCCTGTATTTAAAAGCCAATGCTTTAATAGCAGAAATTGGAGAGGATCCAGAGTTGTTTTGTCCTCTGGATGCTGCAGGATCACTGTGATTTCAAATCATCATTCCCTGGCATAATGTGTGGAAAGGGAACTCAGAGGGTCCTGGGTACCCAACACTGGTCAGGGACAGCGCTCAACAGTGGTTCCAGGCAGCTGAGGAGGAAGAAAAATAAGGTTTCCTTCCATTCTCCCAAGAAGCTATGCAAGCTGTGCCCCGCTCTTAGCAAACCCGAAGTTTCCCCCACGATAATACTTTTGTCTGAACACAAATATTGGTAAAAATCTGTGTCAGAGCTTTGGGTGTGATGAATTGACACTTGATGGCAATAGTTGCCTGGAGTGCTCTTTGAACAGGAGGGCTCCTGGAGAACTTTCCTTCTCTCTCTGATGTCTGAAAATTAAAAAATAATCCTGTATGAAAAATTAAAGGGTGAAACTTTCTTCTGCAGCAGCAGAGCTTTTGGAATGTTGATTTTTTTTGTTTGGTGTTAAAATGAAGGCTGAGTGACATCTATGGGAAGATCATTGTTAGTTGTTACATTTAGAATATAAGATTTGAATTGATTTTTGTAAAATGGCAACCTATTTGCAAAGGGCTGGAGTAGCTTAAAATGGGAGGGGGTGGTGGTGTAGATGTTTATTTACATGAAGTACATGACTTTAAACAAGCATTTATTCATCCCTGTAGAGCTACTCCCGATTTACAATGCAGTGAAAGAAAACTGCTGGGTTTATCAGAACAGTGATGGTGGAATCTGCACGTATTGCATGTGTCTGTCTCTTCTCCCAAGTGACAAATGATAGGACAAGAGGAAACAGCCTCAAGTTGTGCCAGGGGAGGTTTAGATTGGATATTAGGAAAAATTTCTTCCCGGAAAGGGCTGTCAGCCACTGTGAGAGCGGCTTCATGGTATTTTCGCTGGCCGGAGTTAAACCACGACACAGGCATTGGAACGGTCTGCCCAGGGAGGTGGTGGAGTCACCATCCTGGGAGGGATTTGAGAAACATGTGGATGAGGCACTTAGAGTTTAGTGGTGGGCTTGGCAGTGTTGGTTTAATGGTCGGACTTGATGGTCTTTTCCAACCTAAATGATTCTACAATTCCATGATTTAAATTTGATGTTTTAAAACCCACCACCTTTCTGACATCAAGGAGTGCCTCCTGCCCACATCGCATGGCCTCACTTGCTGTGTCTCCCGGCACCGAGCTGCAGGGAACACCAGAAGAAAATTTTTCCCAGCATTGCCGTGACCTTGGCTGTTGGTCAAGTTCGTAGAGATGTATTTGATGGTTAATGAGTATCAGGGATATTCTTTTGCATCTCGTGTTGCACCTGACTGCTCTTGTATTATCCATTAGGAAATATCATGGATCTCATTAAATAGTGCCGCTGTAAAAAATGGTTCAGGCTCTGGGTCCAACCCTGCCTCTGAAGGGGCGACAGAATAAATTTAGCCCAGACTATAGTATGAACATTTCCTTCATAACACTGAGGTGTTTTTAATGATCTTTGTTACTTTGGAAGGATCTCAAAGGTGGATTTTGTGATATTTCAAGAGAGAAATTGCAATAAGATGCAAAACAGTGCGGAGCCAAATAGGAACCTGTTCGGCAATGCGGACCACCTCTGCAGAGTTGCAAAATGGATTTATTTCTGCTTTGAGGATGGAGAAGTTAAGACAGGCTGCATATTTCCACCCTGTTTGCAGTTTAGCCAGACAATGGATTCAAATCCATTTTAAAGCACACCCAGATTTATTGCAGAAATATGGTTCTGCCAGCTGCCGGACTGCCCAGCTCAAGGGGAAGGAAGGCAAGAAGGATGAGGATGGGGAGAAGAATGAACCCTGGGAGCCAATGACTGCATGAGAGGGAACTAAACAACCAGAGCACGCAAAGCAGGAGCCTTTGGAGCGAGCACCAGACGTTCCATACCCAAATCCCAGTGCTCTCCATCAAGATTTTCTGAGCCATTTCCCTCTGCTCTCTGAGCTGTGGTTTTAAACTTGGGTAATCTTTTTATTTATGAGAGCGGACTGCTAGGCCTTCTGTGAGCTCTGCCAAAAAAACCTCAGGCCAGGCAAAGTTGTTTCAGCAAATCCTTGGTTTTTCTGGAAAATGCTGTTCCCTGCAGCTAGGTTATTCCCACAGTCACAGTGATGCTGGCAAAGAGCTCTTGCCATTGACACCAAAGGCAGAGACCAGACCTCCTCACTCGGCAGTCCCCACCACTTGGAAACACAAGGCAGCCCAGTTTGTCCTTGTCCCCGAGCAGGGATGTGGCGTCTGAGCCTGGGTTTCACGTTCACGTGAGCTTTGTGACCAGCACCAGGCAGCAAAAAGAGAGAAGGGTAGGAGGTGGCTGCCCTGGGTGGCCATGCCCTCTCCGTCTCTTGGAAGTGCTCCAAAGCCAGGTCGTGGCCCTGCACGACACTGGGTTTTGAGGTGGGTAGGCCTCAGAAAAGGGTCTATGACAGCGCCCAGGGAGCTGAGATGGCCAAGGTAAAGGCAAACTGCAGGAAACAAGACAGCTTTTGGGATATGACATGCTTTGCTGTGCTGGGAGTTGTTTGGGAATGGCGGTTTGAAAGAAACCCTTGCTTACATGAAGCCTGTGCATAAATGCAAGGTGGGTGCCGTGAGAGAGGACAGGTGTTGAAGGCGGAGGGAACAAGCTGCAACTTGGATCTCAAGGTGATGGTCACCTCTGCCCTGCCCCAGATCCTCTGCCACTGGTCATCCATCTTACAGCCAGTCTCCAGCAGGCCCTTGCCTGTTCCTGCAGCCTGCAGGCATTCACCATCGATCTCATCGATTAAAATCTGCATCTGCCCTGGAAGGAAGGAAACCATCCTGGGGAACGGGGCTGTGGAAGATGAAATACATTGGGGGGTCTCTGTGACTCCAGGGGCTGAGGAGAGCAACCCCATGAGAACCCATGGGGTGTGGAGGGGTCTTACACCCTAAAACCATCACTCTTAACTCTTACCAGCACATGCTGATGTTGAACTGTGCGTGTGTCCGAGGCTTCATCCTGCTCTGCACAGGGCAAAGGCAGAGGCCCCAAGCAGCAGCACCCTGTGCCCATCCAGCCTAGTGGCATCGGGCAGCCCAAGAGATGCTGGTTAAACACACACCAGGGACCCTACCAAGCCCTTCTGGTATGGGAAGGACCTGCTCCTGGGATGGGGAGTGATCTGGAAGGAGGCAGGAGCTGGAGGAGCATAGCTGGAGGAGCAGCATTACTGGAGTGCAGCGCAAACGCCCATCTTAACTTCAGGGACCTGGAAAGCAAAGCTGGGTGTGCAGTGGTGATGGGAGAGGATGCCCGAGGATGTGGGAGTCCTGGGCTGGTGCTGGAAGGGGGACTGGGAGCAGAGGGGAAGAGGGGAAGCATCGGGGTCAGCTGGTGAGGCTGTGTCTGAGGTGGGTGCGCGTCCCTGGGTGGACTGCACCTCCCTGTGTGTTGCAAAGCAGTGGTGCCTCTGCTAGCTCTGCCATCCAAACAGCTTTTCTTCCTCCATGGCCGTTCTCTCCCCAGGAGCATGTGCGACACTGGAACAACATCCTTCAGTCATAGTTATTGTAAAGAATGAAGCAGCCCAGAGCAGAGATTAAAAGCTAACCTGACACCAAACCAATCAAAGTTATCAGCAAACCATTAAATTTCTTCCAGAAATAAAACCCGTCTCGTCTCAGCAGGGAGAAAGGGGAGATGGAGCTGCCTCCTGCCTCTCCCACCCCCATCCCTGCTGCCAAGGCTGGGAATACCTCCCTACTCGCGCTGGGGACCTGCGTTACATCTCCAACCAGGCTTCGCTCCCAGCCCTTGTGCTGCCGCTCTGGTGTAGCTGTGCTGGAGGTGTGCATCTGCAGAGTTTCTGCTTGTCCCCTCCGGAGCAGCTGGGGCTGGGCTTGTAGGACTGCACCGTGGCCCAAACTGGGGCGAGGCAGACACCGGAGTGCTGGGATGCCGGTGTGCTGCGCTCGGCTTTCCTGAGAGACCCTCCGTGAGCCCCACATCTTGTTCAGGGGATGTCAGGTGGTGTGCAGATGGGAACACGGGCCTATTGATTTTACTGGCTTGCTAAAAATTGAAAAGAGGGGAGCAAACACCCTTAAAAAGCCAGATTAAAGCACCAATTCCTGCACGATTGTTCCCCCCAGCATGGGTTTGCTTGGAAGAGAATGTGATACATGTGTCTGTGGCTTTTGCATGAGCAAGGGTAACGCTGAAGGGGGTTTATCTTGTGGGCGAGCTCATCTGCTGAGCTGGCAAGGAACAGAAACAAAACCCAGAGCCCAAATCCAAACCCGATCTTTGAGAAGCTGCATAAGCAAAATTAATTCAGCCAACTCCGAGGTGGCCACGGTCCCACCCCTGGAGTCAGTACGCAGTCGGGAGTAGAGCAGCAAGATGAGTTCCCATCCAAATGCATTGGCTTGGAAAATGAGGAAAGTTTAGGGTCAGATGCACACATTCCTCAGGGAATGCTCACCATGAGCAATGGGAAGCGGAGTGAGCTTCAGCCAACAACATGTGATTACTTGTTTCAGTGGAAATTTTCTGTACTTTCCAGTTTTCCAAAGATGTTCCTCTGCTCATGGAGCATCGCTGCGGGAGGGAGAGTCTTCCCTTCCTTCAGGAAATGTTGATTAGCAAAGCTCACGTGACCCTCGCCACGGTTAATATATGCAACCTGCCCCACAGTGAATCACAGCGCATCACGCCGTCCGCAGCTGAATTGAATGGAAGCATTGCTCTGTTCTCCTTTCCCTCACTAGTATCCCAGAGTTGTTTTTCCTGCTGAAGAGATATTTTGGCTACGTATGTCAATTCATCCTGAGCCCGCAAGTACGTCTAATATCAACTCCTCAATAGTCTGCTACCCTACAAATGATAGAGGGTGTTTGGAAGGAGCGTAAACAGGACTCGTGAACTTGGGACCACAAGCCCCTTATCAGGGACAGCTTATTTCTTCCATCTGCGATGCCTGGGAATTACTCTGTTTGGGAGGGAGAGTTTGCTCCGGCTCTGTACCTGCCTCTTGCACCCCAACCCTCTCCATCCCTAGGGTCAGGCATGAGCAAGGGTCTCTCCTTCATTTTATTAATGTCATATGCCACGAGCAATGTGTATCCGGCACCAGATGATCCAAATCCTGCCGTCGCGCTATTGGGGTTTGATGATGCTCCGAGACATGGCAGCATCCACGATATTGCAAGTCGCTTCCTTCCATGCTGTATTTTTAACGTATATATGTATGTTAAATTATATATATTATAGTTTGTTGACAACTTTGATTATTTTCATCTATATTTTATTTTGTGAAGAATCTGACAGCTTTCCTGGGCAACACTTCCCAGGATTTATAGAAGGATTGTTTACCAAACAACGGTCCTTCCTTCAGTTTCGTCCCAAGGGAGGCAGCATGGGATGCCGAAGGTCACAGTTTTCAGGTCAAAGGTCTGAGTCACAAGGGATTCAAAGAGATTAAATATCTTCTCCAAAACTGTAGGCTTGGATAATTAATTGCTCACGGAACATAAAAGCTTTCAGTGGTTGCCCTCCCTACATGCCAGATTCATTCTCCTGCCCTTGTTATTAGTCTCTGCGCGGGGAAAACACATGCAGATGTTAAAAAATTATTTCTCTTTTTGTAAAATATGGTCAGCGTTATTCAGAACAGGGGCCTACTCTAAAAAAATTAACATGCTTCCAGAGTAGCCTCCTGACACGGAGCACATCTGGTTCAGGAAGCTGTGCGTCACTGAGAAGGTGTGCTGCAAAACTAAGGGTGCCTATAAAAAATCCAAAGAGAAATATGATGCAGCATGGCTCAGATTTACTGGGCCTCCTTCCTAGACCTCTCAAAGAAATCCAGTATTTTGATGGGTTTTATCTCCTGGCCTCATTTATGGGCTTTTCCCTTCAGATTTCCCTCCAGGGCGATGGAGCCGGGCTTCGCCTCTGAGCATCTTGTCCAACTCTGCGAAGGATTTAAATACGTCGTAGCTTTGCACCAGCTAGTCTATGTTTTGCTTCACCCCATAACACATCAAGCTGGAGAGGTGGTGCCAGCCCGGGGCCCGCCGCACTGCAGGAACGGCGGGGAGGGGGTGGGGATGTGGGTGGAAAGGCTTGTGGTTGGACATGACCCTGGGAAGGGGAAGGGTCTGAGGGGGCTTCCGGCCAAGGGGGCTGGGGGTTTGTTTGTTGTGGGACCTCGTGGCGAGTGGTTGGTGCTTCGGGCAGAGCCAGCGTCTTGCCGGGCAGATCGGTCTGGGAGTCGGGGTTTGAAAGGTTTTTTTCTCTCTTACTCTCTCGGCCCCCGGGTGGTTTCGTGGGGGGTTTGCTCGCTTTGGGTGGGTTTTCTTTCCTTTTTTCCTTTCTTGGGGTGGGATCCTGTATCATTTGTTCTACCCTCTTCCTCCATTCCTTAAATTACTCGTTAGCACTAGCATTGTTAGTAACTCCCTAAGTTTCATTTATATAATTAAATAGTTAACTCCTCCGGGCTTTTCCTCAGTTTGTTCCTCCGACCCTTCCTCACCAGGAGGAGGTGGGGGGGGGGGGGGGGGGGGGGGCGGAGTGGTAGAATCGGCTACGTGGACCAGCATGGAGAAAGGCATCCAGTACCTAAGAGAACTAGCGGTACTGGAGATTGTTTACCGAGACCCAAACAACCCATGAGCATCTACTGACCCCGACGAAGTCTACTGCACTCGGCCCATGTGGCAGAAGTTAATGCGGAGTGCACCACCCTCATACTCGAGCGTGCTCTCAATAATAACTTGGAGAGAGGACGAGGCACCAACCGTGGACGAGATGATCCGCCGATTCTGAGAGTATGAGGAGAGTCTCTCCTCCCCCATACAGGCCTGTGTCTCAGATAGGGAAAGACTGTCTAAAGAGCTCAAGGAACTCCGAGAGGAGGTGTTCCGATCCCCACCTCCACAGGCCAGTGTTTTGGTTATAAAGAGCAGGCGCTTCTCTCCTTCAAGGCAGGAATACAACAGATATCCCTCACGGGGTGCCCTGTGGTTTTACTTGAGAGACCACGGAGAGGATATGAGGAGGTGGGATGGAAAACCTACCTCTGTCCTGGAACAATGAATAAATGAACTGAAAGGGAAAAGATCTACTAGTGGGGACCCTGCCAGAAAAGTTGCTGCTCCCGTATCTAAACGGGATGAACAAAGTGACATGTCCAATAATCCTTTTCTCCAGGACATGAGCGAGGCACGTGAGTATTAACGGGGCCCTGCCTCCAGCCAGGTGGAGGAAAGGGACAACCGTGTTTACTGGACTGTATGGATTCGATGGCCTGGCACATCAGAGCCCCAGGAGTACAGAGCTCTAGTAGACACAGGTGCACAGTGTACCCTCATGCCCTCAAGCTATAGGGGGGTACAGCCCATCAGCATTTCTGGTGTGACTGGGGGCTCTCAACAACTGACTGTGCTGGAGGCTGAAATAAGCCTGACTTGGGAGGAGTGGCAAAAGCACCCTATTGTGACTGGCCCAGATGCCCCATGCATCCTTGGCATTGACTATCTCAAGAGAGGGTACTTTAAGGACCCAAAAGGGTACCGGTGGGCTTTTGGGATAGCTGCTTTAGAGACTGATGAAATTGAGCAGCTGTCTGTCTTGCCTGGTCTCTCACAGGACCCTTCTGTTGTGGGATTGCTAAAGGTTGCAGATCAACAGGTGCCAATTGCCATCACAACAGTGCACCGGCGATAGTATTGCACTAACAGAGACTCTTTGCTTCCCATCCAGAAGTTGATTCGTCAGCTGGAGAGCCAAGGGGTGATCAGCAAAACCCGCTCACCCTTTAACAGCCCCATCTGGCCAGTGCATAAGTCTGATGGAGAATGGAGATTGACAGTGGACTATCGTGGCCAGAATGAAGTCACGCCACCACTGAGTGCTTATCTCAACTCCTACGGGCTTTTCCTCGGTTTGTTCCTCACCGAGGGGGGGGGGGGGGGGCGGAGTGGTAGAATCGGCTAGTCGTGAAACTACGACAACACATGTTGAAATTAATCTGCTGGATAAAACCTTTTCTTCATAGTCTTTCATTAATCACCCACCTTTCCTGTAGTTCTTGGTAGGAAAATAGATTTTGAAACCTGTCAGCTGTGGTTTTGTGGGATTCATTTCATGCCTTTTCCATCTGCACTACTGGGGAGGAGGGAGACAATTAACTGATGCTTTAAAAATGCAGAGCACTCATTACTCTACTTAGCTAATAGATGTGAATTATGTAACTATGGGATGTGCTTAGGGCATTAAATATAGATTTTTATTTTGGGATATTAGGTTTCCCAGCAAGGCAGGGGATTGACACGGCTGAAAATGCAGTTCCCAGTCATATATAAAATAGGTAGCTGCAAAATTGGGGCCAAAATTTTGAAGAAATAACAGAAAACCCAGCAGTAAATGTGGCGTGAGAAGGTGCCACCTGCACTGGGGTAGCTGAGCTGAGCAGTTGATGCCGCAGGTAGCAGGGCGATGCTCCGGGAGGGGAACTTGTCCCCAGGGCCACTTCCCAAGGTGACTGCAGGGGTGCTGCCAGCCACGTGTCCTACCATGCATTTGAGAGTGGATGAGGACAGAGCGAGGAGGGGCCGCGGGGCCGGGGCTCCCTAGCAGGACGGTGGCACTGAGGGGTGGCTGCCCAGCATGTCAGCAGTGTCGTGGCGAGCAGCCTGCTATCCGCGAGTGTCCTCCAGCCCTCGCGGAGCACAGAAGAGTCACTGGCAGTCCCTGTGCTGATGCTCCCCAACATTGCTCCAGGCCAGGTTCTGCTGTAGATACCAGGCATTTTAGAGTTACGTTTTAACTCAGCTGTATTTCTGCAAAGTTAAGCTGAATTTGCACTTTCTAGAGGGGAAAAAAGCTCAACTTTTTGAGCAGAAGAAGCTCTGGGGCTATGGATAACATTGCTGTTTTGCTGCATCCCTGGCAGTGAAGCTTTGCCAGATGGATGCCCTTGGGGAGCTGTGCTTTTGGCTTGGGAGATGCCTCATCACCTGAGACAGCCATAATGATGCCAGCAGGGATGGGCCAGAGGCAAAACACTCCATCCCAGCCACGTGCACCTTCTGAAATACAGAAGATGGTTGAAGAGGTTGAAAATAATGCCGGGGAACACAGAGGAGGATCCCTACCCACTCTGCCGCCCGTCATGCACTCACTCTGGATCTCAACCAGGGGCCAGGGCCAGTGCCGTGCTGCGATCTCGGGGACAGTGAAGTTCTTGGCTAGGAGAATTGGTTGTTCTTCAGCCTCTCTGTGTACAGCTGGAGGGCAGGAGGATGGAAACCGCAGTCTGGAGAATCCCCATGTGTTATTAACCACCGAGGGGATGTCAGATGCAGTCTGGGATGAAACATCTGAGATAAAATGTGAGCCACAGCTGTCTGCAGAGTGTAGAGGGCAAAAGTAGTCCAGAGGGTAAGGACAACTGGAAGTACAACTGAAGGCAGGGTGGAACATGTGGTGTTTTAACCAAATTATCACCCTTCTGGCATAGCTCTACTAACCAGCACGTATTCCTGCCTGCTTATTGCTTTAGGTGGAAGAGGGAGTCCAACTCCTGGGCAGGAGCAGTCCAAATTTGCCAGATAATCAGTGATTGCGAATTATTCATTCGGCTTTGCTAACCACGCTGGTACAATCCTTCTCCGCAAGCTGGGAAGCGTAAAATGGTATTAAAGAAAAATCCCACTGGCATTGCTGGTGCAGCAGGATAAAGTGCTTTGTGTGGTGACACCTGTGTAACCATGTCAATCGGCGGAGGGGTTTGAGGGGGGAGGAATTGTAGGATGAAGAAAGGGCCATGACTCAAAAGCTGTCACCAATAGGAACCTCCACTCCCTGTAAAGCGCACAAGCCACCTGCTTTAATAGGATGCAAACAATGGTATCACATATCAGATGAGACAGGTTGTGAGTCAAGCTGTCATATCCTAGAACAATTTATTGATTCGTGGTAGCTATCTCGTTTTGTTTCTAAATGTTTTGCATCAGGAAAAAATATGAGGACACCAAAGCATTGGCTTTCCCAGCCTCCAGCCGCAGCAGAGCTCGTCGCTCCCACAGAAATTGGAGAGTGGGGGTGTGCTGGGTTCAGTCAGGAAAGGGCTAACTCCCATTACTCTGGTTGCCAGGGAACTCTGTGGCTGGACAGTAAGTGAAAACATTGATAAGGCCTCAGCTGGTGCTGGGGATAGCCTGTACTGAACTCAAGGTCTTTTGTCCACTTCGGATACTGTAGCTGACCCAGACTGACCAAGGAAGTATTTCATCCCATAGTACATCATGTTCTGGTCTCTTTTGGGTGGGGAAGAGGGTCCGGTAGCCATTACTCTTCCCTTCTCTCTCTCTCCCTTACTCCCTTGCTCGTCTCTCCGGGCAACTTGCTAACCCTCCTGCGTTAGCTGCTTTGCTAACTCCTGTGCTGGCTCATTCGTGTGGGAGATGGTGGATTGTTTTGACTTTTCTGGCCGTGTTATCAGTGATAAGGTTTGCTCGGAATCTGCTGCGTAGGCTCCCGGGCCCCGGCCTTCAGGCCGCGGCTCTCGGGCTGCGATCGCTCTTGGGCTGTGGGTCTCGGGCTCTCAACATCTGGGTGTGCATTGGTCAGTGGATGGTGGGAAATTGTATCATATTGTATATATTGTACTATATGTTTCATTTTCTACTACTTTAATTATTTATTATTAATAGTACCTGTATATATTGGTTTAGATTTAATTAGTAAATAGTTCTTATCTCAATTTTACGAGCTTCCTTATTTCTTTTTCCTCCGATTCTTCCCCTCCACTGGAGGAGGGGAGGGGGATTTGTGAGAGCGGCTTCGTGGTATTTTGCTAGCCGGACTTAAACCACGACAGGGGGAAATAACTGGTGCACAAAATTAATCCAGACAATCCTGCCGGGTTTCATTCTCTGAAGTATGAATGTAATTCGCAGCTTGGTTTCACAGAGCGCAAGGTCATGGATGATTTCCCATGTTTTTGAGGTAAACCTCTGGAGTCCTCAGCCTGCACTATGCACCAGGGAGAAGTCTGAAAGCCAGAGGTGTTTTCCAGGATTAACCATGCAGTTTAAGGCAGCAGCAAACACCAGAAAAGCTAAACGGTTCATGCGACTGCTCAGTCATGGGGAAGCATGAGGGAGTGTTGTGGTTTAGCCCTGCCTGGCAATTAAGTACCACCAGTCGCTCTACCACTCCACCCCCCACACTCCCAGTGAGGAAGCATTGGAGGAAAAACAAGGGAGGCTCATAAAAGCTGAGATAAGAACTATTTTATTATATAAATGAAACTTATGGAGTTATTAACAATGCTACTGCTAATAAGTAAACAAAAGAATAGGAAAATAGAACAAATTATACAGGATCTCACCACCCGTGGATGGACACAGCCTGGGTGTCCCTCGGTGTCCTCATCACTGCCTGGGACTAGGACAGGGAGGACACGGGGACAGCCGATGGGAGATGATGACGGCCAACGGACAGCTCCCAGGGAGGAGAAGGTGGGTGAAAGATGTTGGGAGGGGTTTTGGGTGAATGAGGAGCCCAGGGGTGTGCGGTGTTTTGAACTGAGCTGGTTTTGTGTCTGCTCTTCCCACCTCTACATGGTGCTTCTGAGGGGAGAACCCACAGTGAGAGTCTTGACACTGAATCCAGGCATCAGGTAGGCAGTTCTGGGCACATTGCCATATCTGGCGTGGAGAGGGGGTGCAATCTGCTCGACTTCTTGTCTGCCCATGCAGTTTTGCAGCTTTAGCCTTGTTTTCACTTCACTTTAACTATGCACCGAACTACACAAGTATCTGTAGTCCTACCTTACAATTTAATTTCTATTTATGAGCTATTTTCTTCACTAGGTAAAGATGTTCTGCAAAAATCTGATGGCTGGTATTCCCACCTGAGCACCCTCTCCTTCTGCCGGGGGTTCCTGCACAGGGCTGCGTGGTCCTGGGACCCATCTGAGGCTGCTCCAGGAGAGAAGTAGCTGATGGCTGTACTTATTTCCAATAGAGAGAAATCTATACCTGCACGGTGACTTTTTTTAGGGCATGCTATTTTTGCCTTCTCAGTGGGTTGGAAAAATCAGAGTGGCTTTCAAGAAAATAAAGCACCTTATTTATTAGGAGCTAATAGTTCTCACTGATTAACCTCAAGCTTTTCCCACATCTCTCATGATAGAAGACTTAATCCCATGGGATCTAAGGTTAAAAGGACAGGTTTAGGGGGTAAGTTGGAAGATGCTGTGGTTCATGGCCAAAATGGGTTTTACAGCTAAAAAACCTCTTGCAGCTGCTGAAGGGTGAGATGGATTGTAAGGGTAGAAAATTATTATCCTAAAGAATAATCCCCCCAAAGCTGGAATTTAGTAGCTGTTCATCAGCAAAGAGCAACATGAAGTTCGAAAAATATACTCTCCGATGGAAACTAAGTGGGGATTTAGATGGACACAGGGACAAAAAGCAGAAAATAAATTACCCCAAACTACTTATGCTTTGTAGTTTGCCAAATTTTTCATGTGTGTTGATTTTTTTTTACGCACGAAACTCCATGAAATGGATGGCGAAACATGGCACATGGTTTGTCCATCTTTGGGGGCATCTCTACGGCAAGGGGCATTTAGCTCTTCCAGCCCTCTCACAACATGGAGACATATCAACTGTGGAATGGAGACACTCCCAGGCTTCCTTGCCTTGCCTTGCCTTGCCTTGCCTTTCCTTGCCTTGCCTTTCGTCAGTGGGGATAATAACAACAGTGTCAAGTACACCATTCAAGTTGATGCCTGGAGAGCTATTCAGTATAGAGCTATTTATGGTCATTTTAAAATGCCTGTGGCATATAAATCAGTTCAACGACTGATTTTCAAGAGTCTTTTTCTACCTTTTGAAGGATCAGGAAAATCTATCAAACCAGAGAAATTAAGCTATTTTTCTTCAGGGAAAGAGAAACAGAGGAAGCTTCTTGCATTAAAATGCTGCTGTAAATTCCTGATGAATGAAAAATTGGTTGGCATAATAATGAGCTGGGAGATGCATTTTTAAACAGCTTAAACTCTCTCTTCACAGTTGCTGCATGCTGGGGGAATTTGGGGCAACCTGCCTGGGTTTAGCTTTAGGAAGTTGAAAGTTCACCCTTCTCCGGGTGGCTGGAAGGGAAGTTTTCTGCTCACTCTGCCTGTCCCAGGACGGAAAGCTCCTCGGAGCGGTGTGTCCTTGCCGTTGCCCTGCCAGCCTTGCATCCCTGCTCCTCCTGCTAATTTCCCTCTGGCTCTTTGCTTCTGCTGCCAGCCACTAACGTGCATCACTTGACAACATCGTATGAAGTAGTTTGCTTTAAGAAAATGTGGAGTTTGAGGAACGCATGTTAATTACTTGCACGATAAAAGTCAATCCATATGCTAAATAAACAACTCTCTCCGTGCTCAAATGGGCTCCAGTCATGATTTTGTTATCGAATGCTCACCCCTCTGCCATCCCGAAGCCGTAAATGGAAGCCTTTTTTCTTTTCCAATGCCTTAAGTTACATTTAATTGAGTAGGAAAGATGTTTATTTCTTTTTTTTCCCCCTTACAAGACAGAGGACCACGGAGAGCATCATCATGTCCGTGAGGCTCCACTCATGGGACACCTTGGCATGGGGTTTCACTTACATGAGCTAAGGACATGTCCTTGCCTGCGTGTATGGCACGTGCTCCTTCCACTCCATCTGCCCCGGAGCTGACTGTCGTGCAAAGGGGACCAGCACATCACAGGGAAGGGGCCATTTGTGGGATGGATTTGACCAGAAGCCAACACCACTGATACTGGTTGTTGTTGCTCTTAATTTTTACAACACAGCAGTCATTGCTCATGTTTTATCTTTTGCAGAAAAGCTGATATTTCAGGGTTTTAGGACCTGCTTTGCAAGATCCTGTTGCCGTTTCTCCTTCCCTTTCCAGCCTAACCCTGCAGAGCAGGTTTTTTTGTGCTTTATGAGCAGTAGCAATTGATTGTGTCTCTCTTACAAATTAACAGTATGTACAATGCCAATATTAATAAATGACGTTTGGATGAAGGGGATTTGGATCTGCCACATGTTCTTTGGGTAAAATTCTTTATTTTAAACATTAGTCTTTGCATGTGCTGCTTCTGCATTTTATTTTCTGCTGCGGAGGATATCATTTCCTGTTAGACTGTGTCTAGGAAACATTTTCAAGGCATTCCTGTGGAATAATAACTTGGACAGTGAATTTCCACAACTGACATTATGCTGTAAGTGCTCCAGGACCTGCAGTTTGCTTGCTGTGCTGCAGCAATGGCTCCGGCTGGTTAAGCCCAAACACTGAGCCTGAGGTGCCTGGTAAGTCCTGTACCTAAGGTGAAGGCAGAAGAGGGCATCCAGGGCTGCGTTGTGGCACAACGCTTTGCTCCAGGGCCTTGGGTTTCCATCACTGCAAGCGTGCTTTTGCACTGGTGTGGGTGGCAGGAATGCCCAGTCGCTCTGCCCAGCTGGCTGCCCAAATTGGGGGAACCATCACCCCATGGGGTGGGTGCTCAGGGAAGAGCCACCCAAACGGCCTGTGGGAAGAGGTGCCTGCAGGAAGGTGCTGCCCAGACCAGGCAGGAATTTGGGCTTCAACGGGCTTGTCCAGGGTGCACAGGGAAGGTGTTAGACTGGGCTGGGTGTCCCCATGCCCTGCAGAACTGGTTTGGGGACAGTAGTGTTCCAGGTCCCACCATCCTGCAGACCTACTTTATTGTAGTGTCTGTCCCTGCTTGCACAGCCTCTGTCTGCATTTACTCCAGGAGCAACTCCAAGCGAAGTGACCAGGAAGGCTCACCTGGATACCCTCGGGAAGGACAAGGCATCACCGCTGGCAGCGTTTGCCAACACCAGGCTGGCACAGAGCCACAGCCAAGGTTCCAGGCCGGGTCAGGAGCCATGGTTGTGGCTGGGCACAGCTCCCATGGAGGCACAGGCCTGCTGGGGTCTCACAGAGAAGTGGGACAGCGTTTGCTGGAGAGGGGGTGGAGGGGAGGGGGTGTCTGGACAGGGCTTTGTGGCATGGGGCACAAGCATGGCTTAGCAAAGCTGGCCCCGTTCTACTAGCATTTGGAGCAGTGAGAGCTGCCTTCTGCCCCAAGGAGATGTCCCTGTGTCTCACAGCACAGTCCCTCGGGACAGGGATGTACCAAGGGCAGTGAGATATACCACACCACTCTGAGCTTTCCTCTGGTTTTCCACCCTCTCCCAGCTCATGAGCATCTCTGGCAGCAATGAGGACACTTCTAGATCATCCTGACCTCTAAAATAAGGGAAAACCCTTTGCTTCTCAGAGCCAGGCAATAAAATGTCATCGTATGCAGTGCAGCAGCAGCCATGGCAGATCAGCCCCATGGGAGCCATGGCTGCCCCCACTTTTCGGCAGGACAGTCAGGTGAGTGAGGGCAGGGGCTGTACCAGAGGGAGTGGTTTGGGGACCCCCCAAGGTCATGTTGCTCCGAGGAACCTCCACCGGCCTGGTGCCAGTCCCCATGGGGCCACAGCTGGCCGATCCCATGGGAAAGGCATGCTGGCGTGCAGCCGCCCTGGGCTGCCATCCCCTTTTCTGCCTCCCTCCCCATCATGACTTTGTTCTTTGTTAAAAGACATGAAGTTGAGGAGATGCAGCTGCTCTTTTGTGCCAGCAATTTGAATTTGACCCTTTCCAACACCAAAAAAATCAATACTCCATTGGAGAAGCTGTGGGTGCTATTTTTCTAAACCCTGTTTACAGTCCTTTAAGGCAGATGTTATCTGCTCTGGAGTCTGCTGCATACTTGACCAAATTTTACAAAGCATTTTCCAAGCATATAATGACAGTATTATCTTTGTCCACCTGCTGAGAATAGCAGTGGGCTTACAATAAATATCTGCTTACAAAGATGTCCATCTTATCTGGCCAGATGGGGGAAAAAATAGCCCCTAATTTACATCCCAGAAAGTGCTGGGGTGTGACAAAGGTCATTGCCTGACACTGTACCCTCAACTGGGATGAAAAATATATGAGTCAGGACCGCATTGTTTGAAGGGGAGATAACCGATGCCAACTGCCCCCATTGGAACTGCTCCATTACCTACATTTCCAGGAAATCTTCTGGGATTTACCAAATACCCCAGGATTAGTTAATTAATGAGCTAATGAGGCAACTCTGGCTGGCTTCCCCTGCGTCTGAAAGCCTGTCAGTGTCCTCCCTTCTCTGGAGGCAGACTCCCCCACCTGTTCTGATTCTCTCTGCCAGACCGAGCCAAACCACCTCTAGCAAATCCCTTAGGCAGCAGCTCATTACCGCATGACCAAGTTCCTGGAATAAGTCTTTAGATTAAGAACCACAGCTCCAGAATTAGCAAAGGCATGTGCAATGCTGAGGGCTCCAATGGGACCTGGGGGGGAGCTGAGCGAGCCAAGGATCCCAGCACTGGGGTGTCGCTGCAGGAACGTGTCCAGATGCCCTATAATCAATGAAAAAAAGGACAAGGGAAAATGAGTAAGGAGTTGGGGGGGGGGGGGGGGGGGGGAAGAATATAAAATCATTAACAAAACTCCTAACAAAACAGTGGGAGAAATGTCAACACAAACGCTGAACTAATGGGCTGGGCTCCTCAAAAATTTTATCTCTGAAGTTTTAAATAATGCATTACATTCAGATCACTAACATAAATCGTTGCTCTTCTTATTCAACACAAGGCAAGTGGTAAATCAGAGATACCGACCCTTGTCAACACATTTTGCAGGTAGGAATGGACCAAATATTTATTTATTAGCCAAGCCATCATTGATTTATAGGAGTTTGGCTTGATCGAGTTAATTATGAACAATAAGCTACTGTTCTGCTGTACTGCTGCTACTGTTCGGAGGGGTGATAACGCCACAATAAGATGCTTGTGTCTGGTTCACCCCACGGTTTGGGGTCGGTTACCTGCGGCAGATGAAATAGCCATCAGTGATCAACCTGACATGAAGCCGGACGATTTAGCAAGGTCAGAGTTAAAGCGAGGCTTTAGTTTAAAGCAGACTGGGCTAGGTCAGGGCTTCCCTTTCAAACAGAAGGAGATGGTTAAACAGTGATTTAGTCATGATGCTATGAAAGTGTCACTCATGGGGACCCCGGCTGGCTGAGGGGGGACAGGGAAGGCCCCCAGGCCACCATACCGAGCCCTACCAGCAGCAGTGAGGAAGACGTCCACAGAGAGGACATACCCATGGTGAGGAGGCTGTACCCACAGTGAGGAGGACGTGCCCATGGCAGAGGTCCCAGGATGGCTGCCTTCCCCAGGAATAGGAGGCTGAAGACGAAAGCAAAGGAACTCCCTCATGTGCCAAGGCACATCTAAAAAATTAATTTGAGGACGGAATTTTCAGGATCTTGTGGGAACTGGGCACATAACCCAAGTGAAATGCTGGAGGCTTTGACATCTAAGAGCTCTTTTAAAGATCCTGGTCTTAATAGTTTGGATTTTTTTTCCTACCTCCCAGCTGTAGTTCAGGCTTCCAGCCTTTTCCAAACAAGTTTATTCATCCTTAATTACCGCTAAGAAAGTGACCTCATGCGATCCCCACTGCCGCTCTCCTCTTGGCTGACAGACAACTGCCAGCCAGGCGAGAGCTGCTAATTAGTAATTGATAAATAGAAGTGTACTGTCTTCCCCAAGCAGCATCCTGCTTGATGACAGTAATTAATTGTTCATTGATCCCCCCCAGGTTGATGAGAGCTCTGCCGAGGTGGCCGCCACAGCTCGAGGTGGGTGCTGCTGGGGGACCCAGCAGTGCCTGGTGCTGACTGTGGCTTTAACTGGGAGAGCACATCCTTACCCCTTCGCAGGCTGAAGACCTGCGGTGTGAGGTGGGCAGGAGGTGTGTGAAGAGGAGCTATTCTCACACCTGCCACCGTTGAGGAGCATCTGCCTTCAGCAAGAACAAACATGAGGCCTAAGACGCTGACCCAAAAATGAATTTGCATTTCCAAGAGGAAAAACAACCAAACCACTTAAAAAAAAACCCACCAAAACCAGCTTAACTAGGTTATTAAATTACATCTCCCAAGGCAAATTCTTGAATGTCAAGTGTCAATCCCAAGGTTTTTTTGATGCTCATTATCATCCCATAAACTCCCTGCAAGAGGGGACATTTCCTGCCCAGGTGCTTGGTTTTGTCATGGAAAAGCTGACCCAGCCAAGCAGGAGACGGGCAGACACTCGCAATGGGCCACCATCCCTGCGTGTGGTGGGAGGGTGCACCATCCTTTCCAGGAGGATTTTTGCCTTCTGCCCCGCACCCAGCACCCCTCACCTGCAGTACCAAAGTGCCTCGTCTCGGCTTGGGACCACCCAAAACGTACTCCGGGTCACCCTCGAGAGCAGCACATGCATGGCTGCCATGCCTGGGCCCATCCCCTCCCGAAGCTCTAGAGGGGGTTGTCGCTCTCTCTCTCAGGCTTTAGTTAATTGTCTTTCCTTTTTTTTCACTGTTTAGGTCAGGGCCCTAAGTGCAGATGTGTTTGATAGCATCCTGGGGAACCTTTTGTTCCGAATAGGTGAAAAATTGTACCCACAAAAAGAGTTTCCCCCTCTGATCAATTCCCTCTAACAACATTATTGATTAGCTGCAAGAACATTTTTCATTTATTAATTATGAAGAAGATGTTCCAGTGATTTCTTAAAGTTAACTGTTGGGCTTTTCCCCCTCCCCTCAGCTCGCCCAGCCCAGCTAGCGCTGGAAGGGTCTGCCCACTCGGACCCCAGCACTGCAGGGACCAACACGTCTCTTGCACACAAACCTGCTTGGTAGGATCTCAGCTTACTCCTCCCCACGATGATCTACCAGTCTAATGATTTAAATACCACACTATTGCTGGTCAACCTTGGGAAACCAATTTTGCCTCCATGCTTTGAGGTTTTCCATGGGATGAACACAGAGAGGACGAAAATCATCTTGATAGGACCAAGCAACCCAGTCAGCAGAGGGGGAGAGAGCATTCGAGGCATCTGGAGCCAGCATGGATCTCCCCAAGACCTGTCAAACCGCCCACAACAGCCACTCAGAAAAGGGCCGTAATGTTGTTTCCCCTCCCTGTTATCACTAATCAAAACTTTAGGATGCATCAGGCATGTCCTCCTTGATCCAAGTTCCCAGAGCGGACATGCAGAACCCAGCCCACAGTGCTGGGAGCGGGTGGTTACCTTGGCCCAGGTCCTCTGCATGCTGGGCAAGCCTCCATCGCTTTTGTTGTTGGGAATTACTGACATCAGAGGTGACAAATCCCGAGGTCAGGACTCATTTGCACACAGGGAAGGGGTGACATAGTAGTTTCAATGCCCCAAATGAGTGATTCTTTGCGGCTCCAGCCTCAGGAACATGCCGCCCCCCCCCCTCAACCCCCAACCCCCAACCCCCAACCTCACCAGGGCTTGAGAGTGTCCATAAACCACACGCTGTAAATTGAGAGAAGGAGTCAAGTGAGAGCAAGGAAGCCCAAGAGCAAGTGGGAAGGAGGGAAAAGGAAGGTCAGAAAGAAGGTAATTAAGTAAATGCAGCAAAGAGAAATTGCACAAGAGAGGTTTAGAAATGTACAATTGGTGTCAGTACCTGAGACCATAAATCACAGAGTTTAAAGGAGATCACACAGTGCTGAAGGGAACCGAAGGGTGATAGTGGACTGATTATGAGTTTGAAATATGGCATGTTGGCAAAAAATCTGCAATGATTTATCTTCTGTCACAGGTTATCCCCGAAAAGGTGGCAGGCCTTTTCCATATATCTCTTCTGAGACTGAAACTCCAGCGCTGAATTGATTTCTGAATCTGTGCTTGGCTGAGGATGGTAATAAATAACACAAAGAAGGAAAAATTAGGAAATAAAAAAAAGGAGATTACAGTCATGGGAAAACAAAAGCATCAAGCACGCCCTCAGCACAAGGGGTGGAGGGCAGAGATTTGGGTACCTGTTTGCCATTTACACCCCTAGAAACAAAGATAACTTAGGTGGTTCCCCAAAATTATCCTTTAACATGGTATTATGGGTATATAAAGGTTTAATAACTCGGTTTTGCAACCAAGGGACCCAACATGAGCAGCTGGGAAGCATGGGGAGCCAGCAAGCGGGACCTGGAAAGGGCTATTAGATGGTGGGAGGCAAATAAGGAGCCTGACAAAAGCTTCTGAAGGAGCTGCTGGCAAGAAGCATAAACCAAAAATACACAGTGGCAGGAATAAAGCTGAGAGTGGGGAAAATGAAGATGATGATCAATACCTGAAGACCAAAAACAAGAGAAGTGTGAACAGTATTCCTGACCTATGCAACCGGGGGCCTGAGCTGAAGACCTGTTTCTCTTATAGAAAATGTATTATAGTCAAAAAATGAGAGAGATTGAAATGAGGGCATCGACTGCAACATCCCTCCAGTGCATTTAGCACTCTTGAACCACTCACACTGACAGTCTGGATGGGGAAGAGTGGCCCTGGGGTATCTCTGTAGGCTGGTCCCACTGCCTGGACACAGTCCAGCTCAGGGAACAGGGAACGTGCTTCTGTCCCAAACCAGTGACTGGCTGCTGCTGCCCTGGAAGCAGTGAAGGCAGCATGACTTCCCCATGCACCGGCAAGGGGGACCCTGCCCACGAGCCGCAGCATGACGGTGCCTACCATGCCACAGTGCACCAGGAAATACAGCGCTGAACTGGTCATGTCAGGTAGATACAAGGCAAGAGCACGCTTATTTCCATAAAATTATATATATATAGCTCAAGTTAAAGAACCTAGAGATGGTGGTTGTGGCTTGCACATGGTTCATCTTCATTAACCTGTGGGTCCAGGAGGTCTTGAGCATCATCAAAGGCGGTGGGAATGGAACAACCCTTCTCCACCTCTTCCACAGTAAGAACTGGGGGCCTCAAACAAAACCAGCGAGAGAGATCTCAAACCAGGAGTAGATGCATTGTCACACAGCATATAATTACAGTGCAGGTCTTGTTGCCAGATGCTAGGGACCCCAGTCAGACCCCACACTGATGGCAGGCTCTAGCTATGGGTTCCCACAGCCTCTCCAGGAGACCTGCATCATTGCTAAGCCACCCTCACCGTTCGGAAAATTCTCCCTAAATGAACCTAAACCTTCTCTGCACGTCACTAGCAGCAAAGCAGCACCTCCGTTTTTGTGCTGTCCTACTTACACACTGGCTCTATCTGGGTGACAAGGAGGCCAAGAGACTGGCTCGGTCAGTGTCACCAAATGCTTTGTTGGCACAGTCGGGATTAGGGCTGGGGAGTCCCAGGCTTTGGGGTCCTGAACTGGGCTAAGCACAGGACTTCTGCTGTAAAACAGATGGGATGGAAAAATGGTTGGAGGATATGAACAATAATACTGATAGAAAACTAAATCGAAGGGAACAGGACATAACAGAGGGGCCCAACAATAATTTGATGTTTCTGCAATAAATCAAGAAGACAGATGCTTGCTTAAATTTGGGGATTAAATTTTGTAGACTAAAGAAGATAATAAATGAAATTATTACGGTATTAAAACATTGGTTGTCCAGTGGACAAGCAGTTTAGAAAGACCCTTGGCACTAAGAGCCAGGAAGGAGGGGAAAGGCCCTTAGGAAAGGCAGGGTTGAGTTTTTGGGCACCGGTGGTGGTGCCAACATCCCCAACCCAGTGATGCCAACCTGTCCCATTGCAGGAACGGTTTCAGCTGAATGTGTAAAACTGTGAAGCGTGGGCTGGGTTCTGCAGTCGTTTATTTAGCAATTTCCTTGAGTGCTCAAGTAAATAGTAAAATAAGAACTAAGAGACGTGAGAGGGGTACTTCAGCCCTGTGAAAATTCATTCTTCAAGAGTTCCTTGGGGCATGGGATGAGGATCCTTTTGCCATAATTCTCTAGCACAACATGCCTCATCTTTTTCTATGCCCTTCTATGCCTTCTATGGTGGCCTTCTACGCCTTCTATGGTGGCCTTCTACAATGGGGTCACAACCTTGGTGGATAGAGGACAGGCAACTGATGTCATTTACCTGGAACTATGCAAAGCCTTTGATACCGTCCCACACGACATCCCTGTCTCTAAACTGGAGAGGCATGGATTTGACGGATGGACCACTTGGTGGATAAGGAACTGGCTGGCTGGTCGCACTCAGAGAGTGGTGGTCAACGGCTCAATGTCTAAGTGGAGACCAGTAATGAGCAGCATTCCTCAAGGGTCAGTGTTGGGACTGGTCCTGTTCAACATCTTCGTCAGTGACATGGATGATGGCATCGAGTGCAACCTCAGCAAGTTTGCTGACACCAAGCTGTGTTGAGTGGTAGACACGCTGGAGGGAAGGGATGCCATCCACAGGGACCTTGACAGGCTGGAGAGGTGGGCCTCTGCCAACCTCATGGAGTTCAGCAAGGCCAAGTGCAAGGTCCTGCACCTAGGTCAGGGCAATCCCAAACACAAGTACAGGTTGGGTGGAGAATGGCTTGAGAACAGCCCTGAGGAGAAGGACTTGGGGGTACTGGTAGATGAAAAGCTGAACATGAGCTGGCAGTGTGCGCTGGCAGCCCAGAAAGCCAATCGTATCCTGGGCTGTATCAGGAGAAGCATGGCCAGCAGGTCGAGGGAGGGGATTCTCCCCCTCTACTCTGCTCTCGTGAGACCCCACCTGGAGTACTGCATCAAGCTCTGGAGCCCTCAACATCAGAAGGATATCGACCGGTTGGAATGAGTCCAGAGGAGGGCCACGAAGATGATCAGAGGGCTGGAGCACCTCTCCTATGAAGAAAGGCTGAGAGAATTGGGCTTGTTCAGCCTCGAGAAGAGAAGGCTCCAGGGAGACCTTATCGCAGTCTTCCAGTACCTGAAGGGGGCCTACAAGGAAGCTGGGGTGGGGACATTTTACAAGGGCCTGTAGTGATAGGACAAGGGGTAATGGGTTTAAATTAAAAGCAGGGAGATTTAGATTAGATATCAGGAAGAAATTCTTCCCAGAGAGGGTGGTAAAGCACTGGAACAGGTTGCCCAGAGAAGCTGTGGATGCCCCATCCCTGGCTGTCTTCAAGGCCAGGCTGGATGAGGCTTTGAGCAACCTGGTCTAGTGAAGGGTGTCCCTGCCCATGGCAGGGGGTTTGGAACTAGATGATCTTTAAGGTCCCTTCCAACCCAAACTATTCTATGATTCTATGATTCTTCCTTTCATCTGGCTCGTGCGCTATTTGGGCTTCAGTAAAATCATGGCATTTTAGTGGGATCATTTAGGTATAGGATGGTAAGGTACAGGAAGACCTTACCAGACTAATTGAAAGGGGGAGGACGTCTGTCCCCAGTCTTTACACTCAAAGAGGTGTGTGCTGGTTTCGGGCAGGGACGAGCTGCTCCCCTCTGTGGCTGGCCCACAGGATCTTGTTTTCATTCTATGATACATCAAGCTCAGTTGGTCAGTTTGCAAAGCGCGAGATTTTGCAAGGCACGAGAGGCACAAGAGGATCGAGAAGTGACCGCGAGAAAAAAAAGTGACCCGGAAGCGGGGGGATGGGCTAGGAAATACCTGGCTGATAGCTTGGTCTTTGTTTTCACCTTGTGGTGGGGATTAGCAGAGAAGGACCGTCCTTTGTCAGGCAAAATTGATCGGTGAGGGGGGTTTGGAAGTTTCTTTCGCCCTGCTCTCAGCTCCTGGGCTTAGGGAGGGGGGTTTGCTTTTCGCTTTTGGGCTCGGGGGTTTTGGTTTGTTTTAATTTTTTTCTCTCCGTTTGGATTTTTGCCTTGCCGTTTTGGAATCTGGCTGTGTCAGTCCACGGGTGGTGAGATCCTGTATCATATGTTCTATTTTCTGTTGGTTTAATTACTTATTAGCAATAGCATTGTTAGTAACTCCCTAAGTTTCATTTATATAATTAAATAGTTCTTAACTTTTACGAGCTTCCCTTGTTTTTCCTCCAACCCTTCCTCACTGGGAGTGGGGGGGAGGGTGGTAGAGCGACTGGTGGTACTTAATTGCCAGATAGGGCTAAACCATGACAAGGTGCCCTAAAGAAATAGTTGCTTTTGGTTTTCCCTTCCTTTTGTCACAAGTTTTGGGTAAAGGAATGTCATGAGTGGCACCACTTATCACCAGAGGTAGACCCAACCCCAGACCTCCGCAGCTCACTTTCAAGGGTGTCCGGATGGCAGTGGAGGTGGGCTTGGCAATGCCTGCTGTGCCTGGGAAGGAGGATGCTGAGATGCGGAGGGATGACCGCTTAATCCCTCTCTTGTTCTCTTTTTTGGTTCTCTGCTTATTGTTAGTCTAATTGATACATGGAGATTTACGATAAAGATCAAGCCCACGGCGGGTGTAGTGGCGAGTTCTGTAGCTGCCTGGGGTTTGTATGCTGCAGTTCTCGTGTTTATTATTGCTCGAATTAAACAGTCTCCCAGGGAGAAATGGCTAATGATGTCACTAAAATATGAGGAGGGAGGAGGCAATTACAGCTGCTCCTGACCTAGCTGTTCTGGCTCCAGAAAACAGAATGGCCCCATGTGCCGTCCGCCATACCAAAGGCTGAGGTGGTGGGCTGTGCCTGCCCAACCCGTGGGGACAGGGTGAGGAGAAGGAAGTGCTTTACGAGGGGAGAGCCTCCTCTCCGGACACAAATATCTGAAAACTATTAATTTGGGGCACCAGCTAGGAAGAAATACATGAAAGGAGAAATTATTTCTATTTAAATGGTATGTTTTCATCACCTTTTTTCTGAGCACAAATATTCATCTTTGAGTACCTGTGCTAATTGATTTCAAATGCAATTCAACACAATCACCGTAGAATAATAAATTCTAGGGGCGAAGAAGCAAAAGGAGGGATATCGGCACAGTTGTAGGAGGTGGCTAGGGAGAGGGGCGAGATGCAAAAAGCCCAGAAAGCCAACCGTATCCTGAGATGTATCCAGAGAAGCGTGGCCAGCAGGTCGAGGGAGGTGATTCTCCTCCTCTACTCTGCTCTTGTGAGACCTCACCTGGATTACTGCATCGAGCTCTGGAGCCCCCAACATATGAAGGATATTGACCAGTTGGAGTGAGTCCAGAGGAGGGCACAAAACCATTCTATGATTCTATGATTAACTAACCAAGTGGCTTTTGCTAAGTTGTTATCCCAATTCTTTGGAGTTCCGACGCCATTGCTCTCAGGGTGGTCATTAACAGTCCATTGCACCGTTCGACCTTCCACGAGGCAGGTGCATGGTAGGTAATGTGGTACACCCACTCAATTCCATGTTCCTCAGCCCAAGTGTCTATGAGGCTGTTTTGGAAATGAGTCCCATTGTCTGATTCAATCCTTTCTGGGGTGCCATTTCACCACAGGACTTGCTTTTCATGGCCCAAGATAGTATTTTGGGCAGTGGCATGGGACACTGGATATGTTTCCAGCCACCCGGTGGTTGCCTCCACCATTGTGAGAACATGACACTTGCCCTGGAGGGTTTTGGGGAGTGTGATATAGTCAATCTGCGAGGCCTGCCCATATTTATATTTCAACTGTCATCCCCCATCCCAGAGAGGCTTTAACCTCTTGGCTTGTTTAATGTCAGCACATATGTCGTGGTTTAACTCCGGCTAGCAAAATACCATGAAACCACTCTCACAGATCCCCCTTCCCTTCCTCCAGCAGAGGGGGAGAATCAGAGGACAAAGAAACAAGGAAGCTCATAAAATTGAGATAAGAACTAAGTGAATCTAAATGAATACATACAAATACTACAACTACTAAAAAGTAATTAAAACTATAGAAATTAAAACATGATAAAATTATTATACAATTGCTCACCACCTGCTGACCAATGCACAACCAGGTCCTGAGAAGTCAGAGTCAGAGCTGGAAAGCCTGAGAGCCGCAACCCAAGAGCTATCACAGCAGATTCCAAGTGAACCCTATCAGCGATAGTATGACCAGGAAAACTAACAGACCCACCAAATCACTCATGAATGAGCCAGCAAAGGAGTTGGCAAAGCAGCTAACGCAGGAGTTAGAGAGAGTGTAAGCAAGTGTAAGGAAGTAAAAGAGTAACAGAGAGTAATGGCTCCTGGACCTCCTCCCCACCTATGTACCGAGCATGATGTGCTATGGAATGAAGTACTTCCTTGGTCAGTTTGGGTCAGCTGTCTGAACTGTGTGTGCCCTACACTGCCTGTAGTGAGAGGGAGTTGGGAATGCAGCTGCAGTATCAGAAGCGGAGAAAAACCTTGAATTTGGTGCAGGCATTCCCCAGCACCAGCTAAGACCTTCCCAGTACTTTTCTCAGCATAAATCCAGGAACACAGCTTCATAGCAGCCTCGGTAAAGAGAGTTAACTCTTTCCTGACTAAACCCAGCACAACATATTTCACAGTCATGAATGACCTCTGCAATAGCGTCCATGGTCAAGTCCACCACTTGGTCACAAGCTCATCTGTATGTGGCATCTCTCCCTTGATCTCATGAGGTGTCATAGGCCCACTGAGCTATAAACAACTTACCTTTGTGTTGCCATTCCAGACCCACCTGAGCCACTGCAATCTTAGCAGGTTGATCTACCTGCTGATTGTATCAATGTTCTTCAGTGGCTCGACTTTTGTGTACATGGGCATCGACGTGACACACTTGGATGACCAAGTTGTCTAACTAGAAAGCAATATCTTGCCATAATGCGGAAGCCCAGATTGGTTTGCCTCTGTGCTGCCAGTTGCTCTGTTTCCACTGCTGCAGCCACCCCCACAGTGCATTTGCCACCATCCACGAGTCGGTATAGAGGGAAAGCACTGCCCATTTCTCTTGTTTAGCAATGTCCAAAGCCAGCTGGATGGCCTTTACCTCTGCAATCTGACTGGATTCCCCTTGGCCTTCTGCAGTCTCTGCAACTCGTCGTGTGGGACTCCACACAGCAGCTTTGCACTTCCAATATTTCCCTACAGTGCAGGAGGACCCATCAGTAAACAGGGCATATTGCTTCTCGTTGTCTGGCAACTGGTTGTACAAAGGGGCTTCTTCAGCCCGTGTCACCTCCTCCTCTGGTGACATCCCGAAGTCTTTGCCCTCCAGCCAGTCCATGATCACTTCCAGGATTCCTGGGTGACTGGGGTTCCCTATACGGGATCGTTGTGTGATCAGGGCAGCCCACTTACTCCACGTAGCATTGGTGGCATGATGAGTGGAAGAGACTCTGCCTTTGAACGTCCAACCCAGCACTGGCAGTCGAGGTGCCAGGAGGAGCTGTGCTTCAGTTCCAACCACTTCTGAGGCAGATCGGATTCCCTCATAAGCTGCCAGTATCTCTTTTTCGGTTGGAGTGTAGTGGACCTCAGATCCTCTATATCCCCGGCTCCAAAATCCAAGGGGACGACCTCGGGTCTCTCCTGGATCTTTCTGCCAGAGACTCCAGGTGGGGCCATTCTCTCCGGCTGCAGTGTAGAGCACATTCTTTACTTCTGGCCCTGTCCGGACTGGTCCAAGGGCTACTGCACGCACGATCTCCCGCTTGATCTGTTCAAAGGCTTGGCGTTGCTCAGGGCCCCATTTGAAATCGTTTTTCTTCCCGGTCACTTCGTAGAGAGGGCTGTCAATTTGACTGTAATTTGGGATATGCATTCACCAGAAACCCACGACGCCTAGGAAAGCTTGAGTTTCCTTTTTGCTCGTTGGTGGGGACATAGCTGTGATTTTGTTAATCACGTCCATTGGGATCTGGCGACGTCCATCTTGCCATTTTACTCCTAGGAATTGAATCTCTTGTGCAGGACCCTTAAACTTAGTTTGCTTGATGGCAAAACCAGCTTTCAGGGGGATTTGGATGATCTTCTTTCCCTTCTCAAAAACTTCGTCAGCTGTGTCGCCCCATACAATGATGTCATCAACGTACTGTAGATGTTTGGGAGCTGCGCCCTGTTCCAGTGCGGTCTGGATCAGTCCATGGCAGATGGTAGGGCTGTGTTTCCACCCCTGGGGCAGCCGATTCCAGGTGTACTGGATGCCCCTCCAGGTGAAAGCAAACTGTGGCCTACACTCTGCTGCCAAAGGAATGGAGAAAAAGGCATTAGCAATGTCAATCGTGGCATACCACTTGGCTGCCTTTGACTCCAGCTCGTATTGGAGTTCCAGCATGTCCGGCACAGCAGCACTCAGTGGTGGCGTCACTTCATTCCGGCCACGATAGTCCACTGTCAGTCTCCATTCTCCATCAGACTTATGCACTGGCCAGATGGGGCTGTTAAAGGGTGAGCAGGTTTTGCTGATCACCCCTTGGCTCTCCAGCTGACGAATCAGCTTCTGGATGGGAAGCAAAGAGTCTCTGTTAGTGCGATACTGCCGCCGGTGCACTGTTGTGGTGGCAATTGGCACCTGTTGATCTGCAACCTTTAGCAATCCCACAACAGAAGGGTCCTGTGAGAGACCAGGCAAGATGGACAGCTGCTTAATTTCATCAGTCTCTACAGCAGCTATCCCAAAAGCCCACCGGTACCCTTTCGGGTCCTTAAAGTACCCTCTCTTGAGATAGTCAATGCCAAGGATGCATGGGGCATCTGGCCCAGTCACAATGGGGTGGTGTTGCCACTCCTCCCCAGTCAGGCTTATTTCAGCCTCCAGCACAGTCAGTTGTTGAGAGCCCCCAGTCACACCAGAAATGCTGATGGGGTGTACGCCCCTATAGATTCCCCCCCAACCCTCCCCCCCCCCCCCCCCCCCCCCCCCCGAACCCATCTGGGAGCCGAGAGCCGGGAGAGGAAAAGCAAAAAACTTTCAAACCCCGACTCCTAGACCGTTCTGCCTGGCAAGACACTCTTTTTGCGAGGAGCACCCACCACTTGCCACAAAGTCTACAAAACAGAGATACCTCCTGTCCCCTTGGCCGGAAGACCCCTCGGACCCTTACCCCTTCCGGGGTCATGCCCAACAGTAACCCTTTCCATCCACATCCACACCCCCTCCCCACCGGTCCTGCAGTGCCGCGGACCCCAGGCTGGCACCACCTATGCAGCTTGATGTATTATGGGGTGAAGCAAAATATAGACTAACAACTGGTGCAAAAGTATGGACTAACTGGTGCAAAACTAAGACAGATGTGACAGCCGGCAGGTGGGATGGTGCCCGTCGTGGCAGGGGCAGCAGGCTTTGCCCACCCAGAAGAGAAGCAGGGAGGGAGTTGGAAGGGAAACGGTAAGACCTGAAGATGAAAATAAGCTCTACGTGCCAATAAATATTTACGATGTGTCCCAGCGAGGGCTCCTGGGGTGGTGGGCACAGCCCCAGGGACCAGTAGCTGCTGCTGTGTAAAAGCAATGGCTCTGAAAAACATCCAGCTTTTAGGTGGATGGGTCCACAAAAACACAGGATCCCCTACCCTCTCACCACCAGGCAGAAGGAGGAAGAGACCTGAGAGCTGGGGGGGAATGGAACCAAATCCCTGCTCAAGGTGGCAGGCGAATCCCCTCCCGGCCTCCCTCCCCTTCCCAGTTGCTCTTACATAACAGGTACGGGGCTCTGGAACTTGAGGGCCAGGCTAGTGCAAATACAGAAGAAGATTCACTCAGGAAGTCAACTAGGGAGAGTCAGGTACCCCCATGCATTAAGACTTCCTCTGTTAAGAACAAGAGGAGGGTGATTGTTGTAGGGGACTCCCTTCTGAGGGGAACAGAGGACCCGATATGCCGTCCAGACCCATCCCACAGGGAAGTCTACTGACTCCCTGGGGCTCGGGTCAGAGACAGCACCAGGAAACTCCCTGGTCTGGTGCGCACCTCTGATTCTTACCCACTATTGGTAATGCAGGTGGGCAGTGATGAGGTTGCCGAAAGAAAAAGAAGCCAAAAGAAGCCTAAAAGCGATCAAAATGGATTTCAGGACACTGGGGCGGTTGGTTGAAGGATCAGGAGTGCAGGTAGTATTTTCCTCAAACCCTTCAGTGGCAGGAAATAATACAGAAAGGAACAAGAAAACGCACCTGATGAACATGTGGCTCAGAGGCTGGTGCAAACAGTGGAATTTTGGTTTCTTTGATCATGGGGAGGTTTACACAGTGCTGGGTCTGTTGGCAACAGATGGAAAGCTTTCTCAAAGGGGGAAAGGATGCTCGCTCATGAGGTGGCTGGGCTCGTTGAGAGGGCTTTAAACTAGGTTCGAAGGGGGAAACGGATGAAAGCAGGCTCGCTAGACATGAGCCTAGGAACAGAAGGCCACATTTGGAGGCGCAATCAATAGCCCACCTCAAGTGCATGTACACCAATGCACGCAGTATGGGCAACAAACAGGAGGAGCTGGAAGCCATGGTGCAGCAGGATAGCTATGATGTAGTTGCCATCACAGAAACGTGGTGGGATGACACTCGTGACTGGAGTGCTGCAGTTGATGGCTACAAGCTCTTCAGAAGGGACAGGCAAGGAAGGAAAGGAGGTGGAGTGGTCTTGTATGTTAGGGAATGCTTTGATTGTGTAGAACTCAGCAACAGGGATGATAAGGTTGAGTGCTTGTGGGTAAGGATGAGTGGGAAGGCCAGCAAGGCAGACATCCTGCTGGGAGTCTGTTACAGACCACCCAACCAGGATGAGGAGACAGATGAAGCATTCTACAAGCAGCTGGCAGAAGTCTCACGATCGCTAGCCTTTGTATTCATGGGGGACTTCAACTTAGCAGATGTCTGCTGGAAATACGACACAGCAGAGAGGAAACAGTCTACGAGGTTGTGATAAATAGTGAAGTCTGGTTGGCGGCCAGTCACAAGTGGTGTCCCCCAGGGCTCAGTGTTGGGGCCGGTCTTGTTTAACATATTAATCAATGACCTGGATGAGGGTGTTGAGTGCTCCCTCAGGAAGTTTGCAGATGACACAAAGTTGGGTGGAAGTGTTCATCTGCACGAGGGTAGGAGAGCTCTGCAGAGGGACCTGGACAGGCTGGATCGATGGGCTGAGGTCAATTGTATGAGGTTCAACAAGGCCAAGTGCCGGATCCTGCATTTACGTCACAACAACCCCAGGCAGTGCTGCAGGCTTGGGGAAGAGTGGCTGGAAAGCTGTCAGGCAGAAAAGGACCTGGGGGTGTTGGTTGACGGCCAGCTGAATATGAGTCAGCAGTGTGCCCAGGTGGCCAAGAAGGCCAATGGCATCCTGGTCTGTATCAGGAACAATGTGGTCAGCAGGAGTAGGGAAGTGATTGTGCCCCTGTACTCAGCACTGGTGAGGCCACACCTCGAATACTGTGTTCAGTTTTGGGCCCCTCACTACAAGAAGGACATAGAGATGCTGGAGCTTGTCCAGAGAAGGGCGACAAAGCTGGTGAAGGATCTGGAGAACAAGTCTTATGAGGAGCGATTGAGGGAGCTGGGGGTGTTTAGCGTAAAGAAGAGGAGGCTGAGGGGAGACCTGATCACTCTCTACAGCTACCTGAAAGGAGGTTGTAGGGAGGTGGGTGCTGGTCTGTTCTCCCAGTTAGCTGGTGAAAGGACAAGAGGAAATGGACTCAAGTTGCATCAGGGGAGGGTTAGGTTAGATGTTAGGAAAAACTTCACTGAAAGAGTGGTCAGGCATTGGAACAGGCTGCCCAGGGGAGTGGTGGAGTCACCATCCCTGGAGGTGTTCAAGGAACGTGTAGACGTGGCGCTTGAGGACATGGTCTAGTGGGTATGGTAGTGTTGTGTTGATGGTTGGACTAGATGATCTAATAGGTCTTTTCCAACCTTAGTGATTTAATGATTCTGTGATTCACTCCCCATCACCAGCTGAAAAGGCACCTTATCACTACTTTTCTCAGGGTAAATCCAGAAACCTAGCTTCATACCAGCCATTGTGAAGAAAGTTAACTCTTTCCTGACTAAAACCAGCACACCGGGACTTTCACCTCTATTGCAGGAGTGGTGGGAAGCTGCCAGCTGCATAAAGGCATGGGACGTCCTTCTCTGCCCCTTGTCTTTGATGCCACTTGCAAAACACCCTGCAAATAGTGAAAACACTAGCTCACTGATCCACCACCTACTTCAAAGCTTCCCACAAAAAATAAGGCACCTAATTGAGGAGAAACATTCCCAGGATCCAGGGCAGGGAGCTGTGTACCTGGACCTCCCCACTCCTCTTGCCCACATCCTCCGGTGAGCTGAGCTCCTGTGTCAATTATAGGAAAATCAATGAAGATACTGTTCAGGACTCCTTTTCACCATTCAGCACAGATGACATCCTTCACTCTCTAGAACTGATTCATTTACTTTCAGCCTCTCTAGGGGCTCCTGACATATTGTGATCTCTGAAGAATCTGAAGCAAGAACTGCCTTTGTTTCTACTGCAACTTGTTGGTGTCCACAAGCTCCGGGGACAGTGCATCTAGGGCTCACATCGGGGTCGAAAGGAGAGTGGCTGTGGCACGAGGCAGGGTTTTTAAACATTTCTGGCCAAAGCACCTTTCCAGTGTCCTCTCAGTTCTCATTTGCACAGAGATTGGGCAGGATCGGGGGCAAAATGGGTCCATTGGTGTGCCATTGACCTCCCTCCAGCTCCATCCTGTTCTGGCTGTGCTGTTTCACATGGCGGTGCTGCCGTTGCCAACACATTCCTTTCCGAGCATTGTTGCCCTGTCTCCTGGCAGTGTCACCTGCCTCTGCTGCCAGGGCCACCAAGACCCTGCGTAGCCTTACCATGCTGCCCACCCACTCGTGATGAAAAGCCTCTGATCCACTCCCAGCTTGTGCCCCACTGACGGGTGACACAGTCAGTGTGCTCCGGGACATTGCAGGGCCAACTTCAGGAGGGTGGAAGCCCCACTTATTTGGCAGCTTGATGGCAATAAATGCTCTGCTCTTGCTCATTGACTTTCATGGAGGCAGTTGGGAGTTTCTGTACAAATCCCTACAGCTGGGAGCTCTTCTTCTGCCCAAGGAGTGCTGGAAAGGTACATGGCACGAGGGCTGTACAGTCTTACTCTGGGGTTTATTTATACCCAGACCCAGGGTGTGCGGTCAGAAACTACACAAGATAATGTTAAGTGTGATAGAATTGATTTCCAAACTATATAAAGGCCAAAAGTTGTGGATGGTGTATCCTGGGACGCCTGGGTGGGCATGTTGAAGCTGGGGACACCATGCAGCTGGGTGGACTCAGAAACTATGTAAAGAATCATGTAAAAAACCTATCTATCTCCTGTATCAAACCAGTGTTATTTCCTACATTCCCATCCTTTTTTCTCTCTCCCAAAGCCACAGGCATACCACAGGCCTGGGATATAGACCTCCAGGACATACTCAGGCCGGACGGACTCCCACTGAAGGCTACAGAACCATGCTGTGATGTAAACCCCCAACCCTGCAAAGCTCCTCATGTTCCTCCTCTTCAAAGACAGCTTCGTGCATGGAGAGCTTGTAGGAGATAGCCCAGAGTGAGGATGGTGCTACAAAGACAGTATTTATTATTTAGGAGGCACTTCCATGAACTCAGGGCTTGGAAGCAGTGCTGGCTACGGGAGGGGAGAAAAAAAACATAGCCAGAAGAAACACCAAAAGTATCACAGCATGCAGGAGTCCTGTCCATGAGACATTCCTCAGATGACAGGAGTCAAGATCTCTCGGAGTTCCCAAGAAATTTGCTGTGTGATTTATGGGGCACTTGGATTACTGGTTGGGTTCTTTGAGGTGGCAGCATGCCCTAGACATCAGGCTTTTAAAGAGCGAGGGGTCTTCTGCGCCAGCATCAGGTTTTGCATGGCCCCAGGGTGCAGCCTGTGGGGTGGGCTCCCATGGTGCTGTACATGCCATACAGTGATCTATAGGGTCATGGGGCAGCGCTGCAGCCCTGTGCTGGGGAGCAGGGGGATGTTGTGTGTTCACCCAGACACCAGTTCCTCGGCAAAGGCACTGGGTCCCAAGCAGCCTGGGCTGCCTGCGTGGCAGCCATGCTCAGCCCCCCACATCCACCCGTGGGGCTTGGGGGTGTCTGTGGTGCTGGGGCTGTTGGGGGGTCACTGTGGCCACCAGGCTGGGCCACCACAGGTCTTTGGGGGGGGGGGGGACATGACACTGCAGGGCACCCCAAACTGGTGGAAATGGCACCCCGGGGTTGTCAGGGTGGGCTCACTTGGGATGCCAGGTTGTGTACTCAAGTCGGGGGGGTTCTGGGGTTGTCAAGGAGGCACACCATAGCTGTCGGGGGGTACCGGGGCTGTCAGGGGGGCACACCAGGGTTGTCGGTGGGGTACCTGGGCTGTTGGAGTGACACAGAGGTCGGCCGGGGGGCACACTGGGGCTGCCGGGGGGCACGCTGGGGCTGCCGGGGGGCATCGGGGCTGCCGGTGCGTGCGCGTGTTCGCCGAGGACGGGAGGCACGCAGGGGCGGCCGGATGCCATTTCATCGCGCCGCCTCTCGGTCCCTCCATTTTCTCTCCGACTGCCGCCATAACCACCCCCCCACCCCCCCCCCATGTAGCCCCGCGGCAGCTTCCCCCCCCGCCCCCGCATACGCCCAGCCTCGGGGCCACCTCCCGGCATGAGGAGCTGCAAGATGGTGCGGGTGGTCAGCGTGCTGGGGCTGGCGATGCTGAGCATCGCGCTGCTTATCCTCTCCCTCATCAGCTACGTCTCGCTCAAGAAGGACAACATCTTCGGCGCGCCCCGCACCGCCGGCCCGGGGGGACCCCGCATGTACATGTTCCACGCGGGATTCAGGTGAGGGCGCAGCGCGGCTCGACTCGGGGACTGAGGGCCTCCCTTACCTTCCCTTCCGCCGCCGCCTCCCGTGCTGTGCCCGGTGAGAGCACAGCAGCCACGGCCCGAGCACTCGCCGTAGCCCCTCGCCAGCAGCGGGGAGATGCGGGTCCCTCTGCTCCCAGACCTGGCCCTGCCCCGCGGAGGTGCCTGCGTGGAGTGGCAGGGCCCCACGGGGGACCGCGGTACCGGTGAGGGCCCGGGCCGGGCGTGGGAACCGCGATGCATCGGGCGTGCTAAAAGGTGCGGAGCAGCGCGACACCACTCTGCCCGGTACGGCCCGACCCTTTAGAGCCCGGCCCGGTAAAGACCGGCCTAGCGGGGAGCGGCGCGGAAGGTGCTGTCCACGGTGCTGATACCGGCCGCCACGGGTCAGGCACAGCCAGTAACGGGCTGCGGGTCTGTGTGTGTCTGCGTGGGTGTGTACGCTCGTTTCCAGGTCCCAGTTCGCGCTGAAGTTCCTGGACCCCTCGTTCGTCACCATTACCAACTCCCTGATGCAGGAGCTGCAGGAGAAGCCCTCCAAGTGGGCCTTCAACCGTACCGCATTCACACGTCAGCGGTGAGCGTGCGGCCACGCGTCCTCTTTTCACCTTCCCTCAGGTTGCCCCTTCCCCTCAGAATTCAAGAAAATACAATCAGGCACTGCTAAATGCTCTGAGTTCTGAGTCATTTGCCAGTGGGGAGAGACAAAGGGTGAATCAGAACATTTCCTTAGCTGGTTACAGCTATCTTGGAACAATCAATTATTTCGGAGCAGAACAACAAGCTGCAACACACACTATTTTATCAAACAGAATGTGACCCAGTTTCCCAGGGCACAAGTGAAATTGTCATTACTTCAAGATATATGGCTGGGGGGTTAAAAAATGAAACAAACAGGGCTGTAACAGCCATGAAATGCCATGTTCATGGAGGCCAAAACACACCCAGTAAAACTTCCCAGCTAACGGCAGTTCTGAGCAAGTGCACTGCTGCTCTGCCTTCCAGCATTGCTCTGACTGAGAGGGCAGGCAGAGCGAGGGGTGAAGATGGGGGCCTTTGAGCCCAGATCCACTGGACACACCCTCTTTGTGCATTGCCTTCTGCCTCCTGCCCACAGGTTGCACTGATTTCCCTGGCAATGGAAAGGGTTTCTGAGTTCCTTCAGCTTCCTCAGAGCTGCTCCATCCTTAATGGGAAGCAAAATGCACTTTAATTTTTCTCACTGTGATGTGAACATGATGATATCTGGATGGCCTCTTTTATTTATTTACTTTACTGATATATATATAAGGAAATATATACATTATACACTTTTATATGTGTATATGTAGTGACATATACATATATATGTGCTGCTGGCACAGCAGGGCAAGTAATGGCCTTCTAGTGCTGACAAACACTGCCCACTGCCCCAAGAAGCCATGGGCCACAGAGAGGAGAGGGCACTTTGCCTGCCCGGTCCTTTCCCTGGGAACTTCCAGGCTGGTGTGACGGTGGCCATCCCCCAATATTGCTTCATTCCTGGCATCGCCAGCTCATCCCTCCTAAGTCTGTCTCCATGTGTCGTAGTTTCACGACTAGCCGATTCTACCACTCCACCCCCACACACACCTCCTCCTGGTGAGGAAGGGTCGGAGGAACAAACCGAGGAAAAGCCCGTAGGAGTTGAGATAAGAACTATTTAATTATATAAATGAAACTTAGGGAGTTACTAACAATGCTAGTGCTAATGAGTAATTTAAGGAACGGAGGAAGAGGGTAGAACAAATGATACAGGATCCCACCCCAAGAAGGGAAAAGAGGAAAGAAAACCCACCCGAAAGGAGCAAACCCCCCACGAAACCGCCCGGGGGCCGAGAGAGTAAGAGAGAGAAAAAAAACTTTCAAACCTGGACTCCTAGACCGATCTGCCTGGCAAGATGCTGGCTCTGCCCGGAGCACCAACCACTCGCCACGAGGTCCCCACAACAAAACAAACCCCTAGCCCCCTTGCCGGAAGCCCCCTCAGACCCTTCCCCTTCCCAGGGTCGTGTCCAACCACAAGCCTTTCCACCCATATCCCCACCCCCTCCCTGCTGGTCCTGCAGTGCCGCGGGCCCAGGGCTGGCACCACCTATGCAGCTTGATGTGTTATGGGGTGAAGCATAACAGACTAGCTGGTGCAAAGCTAAGACACCATGCCACCCCTTTTGATTCACCACATCCACATCAAGCTCACCTCCCGCAGTATTCCATAATCTCCCATCAGCCCGCTTCCCCTTTCTCCTCCCATCCCACACAGATATCATTCCCTTAGTCTATGGACCATCTTGGCAAATTATCAATTAGTCCACGACTTCAGATTCCATCCGGTGTGGGGTCGCTCAGGACAGGCAAAGGTGGAAGGGTTGTGTGGGATCGTTGGGCACCGAAGCCAGCTCAGGTCAGGTCACTGCTGTGCTCCTGGCTAGGCTGGACCTCTGTAGGGTGGGGTGGTTTTCTGCCATAGTGGGTGCCTGTAACATAAAGCTCAGAAACAGGGGTTAGTGGCAGCAATTCATGTCCCTCATGCACTGTAATTATGGGCTGTTTTCTCCCAGAATCAAATCCCCCTGGGGCACACAGTGGACTTCCCCATCTTCTCTCATTACCCACCAAGTGCGCCCAGGTCCTTGAGCAAAAGCAACCCCATGGATGGGTTTGCCTTTGCCCAAGGTGGGAGTAACCCAAACCGTTTTTCCCAGCATGTTTCTAGTATGTACTACAGGGACCTTATCTCCTTCTACCGTCCATAGAGGGTTTGAGTGTGCAGGGCCAGCTCGATTGACGGATCCCCTGGTATTAACTAACCACGTGGCCTTTGCCAAGTTGGCATCCCAATTCCTGAGTGTTCCACTCCCCATTGCTCTCAGGGTGGTCTTTAGCAGCCCATTGCACCGCTCGACCTTCCCTGAGGCAGGTGCATGGCAGGGGATGTGGTACACCCACTCAATTCCATGTTCCTCTGCCCAAGTGTCTATGAGGCTATTTGGGAAATGAGTCCCATTATCTGATTCAATTTGTTCTGGGGTGCTGTGTCGCCACAGGACTTGCCTTTCAAGGCCCAAGATAGTATTTCGGGCAGTGGCATGGGACATTGGATAGGTTTCCAGCCACCCCGTGGTTGCCTCCACCATTGTGAGGACATGGCACTTGCCCTGGCGGGTCTTGGGGAGGGTGATATAGTCAACCTGCCAGGCCTGCCCATACTTGTATTTCAGCCATCGCCCCCCATACCAAAGAGGCTTTACCCTCTTGGCTTGTTTGATGGCAGCACGTCTCACATTCATGAATGACCTGCGCAATTGTGTCTATGGTCAAATCCACCCCTCGGTCACGAGCCCACCTGTACGTGGCATCTCTCCCCTGGTGGCCCGAGGTGTCATGAGCCCACCTAGCCATGAACAGCTCACCTTTATGTTGCCAGTCCAGATCCACCTGAGCCACTGCAGTCTTAGCAGCCTGGTCTGCCTGCTGATTGTGCTGGTGTTCTTCAGTGGCTCGGCTTTGGGGCATGTGGGCATCGACATGACGCACCTTGACGACCAGGTTGTCTAGACAGGAAGCAATGTCCTGCCATAGTGCGGCAGCCCAGATGGGTTTGCCTCGGCGCTGCCAGTTGCTCTGTTTCCACTGCTGCAGCCACCCCCACAGAGCATTTGCCACCATCCATGAGTCAGTGTACAGATAAAGCACTGGCCATTTCTCTTGTTTAGCAATGTCCAAAGCCAGCTGGATGGCCTTTACCTCTGCAAACTGACTGGATTCCCCTTGGCCTTCTGCAGTCTCTGCAACTTGTCGTGTGGGACTCCACACAGCAGCTTTGCACTTCCAATATTTCCCTACAGTGCAGGAGGACGTATCCGTGAACAGGGCATATTGCTTCTCGTTGTCTGGCAACTGGTTATACAGAGGGGCTTCTTCAGCCCATGTCACCTCCTCCTCTTGTGACATCCCGAAGTCTTTGCCCTCCGGCCAGTCCATGATCACTTCCAGGATTCCTGGGTGACTGGGGTTCCCTATACGGGATCGTTGTGTGATCAGGGCAGCCCACTTACTCCACGTAGCATTGGTGGCATGATGAGTGGAAGAGACTCTGCCTTTGAACGTCCAACCCAGCACTGGCAGTCGAGGTGCCAGGAGGAGCTGTGCTTCAGTTCCAACCACTTCTGAGGCAGATCGGATTCCCTCATAAGCTGCCAGTATCTCTTTTTCGGTTGGAGTGTAGTGGACCTCAGATCCTCTATATCCCCGGCTCCAAAATCCAAGGGGACGACCTCGGGTCTCTCCTGGATCTTTCTGCCAGAGACTCCAGGTAGGGCCGTTCTCCCTGGCTGCGGTGTAGAGCACATTCTTTACCTCTGGCCCTGTCCGGACTGGTCCAAGGGCTACTGCACGCACGATCTCCTGCTTGATCTGTTCAAAGGCTTGGCGTTGCTCAGGGCCCCATTTGAAATCATTTTTCTTATGGGTCACCTCGTAGAGAGAGCTAACAATTTGACTGTAATTTGGGATATGCATTCACCAGAAATCCACGACGCCTAGGAAAGCTTGAGTTTCCTTTTTGCTCGTTGGTGGGGACATAGCTGTGATTTTGTTAATCACGTCCATCGGGATCTGGCGATGCCCATCTTGCCATTTTACTCCTAGGAATTGAATCTCTTGTGCAGGACCCTTAACCTTACTTTGCTTGATGGCAAAACCGGCTTTCAGCAGAATTTGGATGATCTTCTTTCCCTTCTCAAAAACTTCGTCAGCTGTGTCGCCCCATACAATGATGTCATCAACGTACTGTAGATGTTTGGGAGCTGCGCCCTGTTCCAGTGCGGTCTGGATCAGTCCATGGCAGATGGTAGGGCTGTGTTTCCACCCCTGGGGCAGCCGATTCCAGGTGTACTGGATGCCCCTCCAGGTGAAAGCAAACTGTGGCCTGCACTCTGCTGCCAAAGGAATGGAGAAAAAGGCATTAGCAATGTCAATCGTGGCATACCACTTGGCTGCCTTTGACTCCAGCTCGTATTGGAGTTCCAGCATGTCCGGCACAGCAGCACTCAGTGGTGGCGTCACTTCATTCCGGCCACAATAGTCCACTGTCAGTCTCCATTCTCCATCAGACTTACGCACTGGCCAGATGGGGCTGTTAAAGGGTGAGCAGGTTTTGCTGATCACCCCTTGGCTCTCCAGCTGACGAATCAGCTTCTGGATGGGAAGCAAAGAGTCTCTGTTAGTGCGATACTGCCGCCGGTGCACTGTTGTGGTGGCAATTGGCACCTGTTGGTCTGCAACCTTTAGCAATCCCACAACAGAAGGGTCCTGTGAGAGACCAGGCAAGACAGACAGCTGCTCAATTTCATCAGTCTCTAAAGCAGCTATCCCAAAAGCCCACCGGTACCCTTTTGGGTCCTTAAAGTACCCTCTCTTGAGATAGTCAATGCCAAGGATGCATGGGGCATCTGGGCCAGTCACAATAGGGTGCTTTTGCCACTCCTCCCAAGTCAGGCTTATTTCAGCCTCCAGCACAGTCAGTTGTTGAGAGCCCCCAGTCACACCAGAAATGCTGATGGGCTGTACCCCCCTATAGCTTGAGGGCATGAGGGTACACTGTGCACCTGTGTCTACTAGAGCTCTGTACTCCTGGGGCTCTGATGTGCCAGGCCATCGAATCCATACAGTCCAGTAAACACGGTTGTCCCTTTCCTCCACCTGGCTGGAGGCAGGGCCCCGTTAATACTCACGTGCCTCGCTCATGTCCTGGAGAAAAGGATTATTGGACATGTCACTTTGTTCATCCTGTTTAGATACGGGAGCAGCAACTTTTCTGGCAGGGTCCCCACTAGTAGATCTTTTCCCTTTCAGTTCATTTATTCATTGTTCCAGGACAGAGGTAGGTTTTCCATCCTACCTCCTCATATCCTCTCCGTGGTCTCTCAAGTAAAACCACAGGGCACCCCGTGAGGGATATCTGTTGTATTCCTGCCTTGAAGGAGAGAAGCGCCTGCTCTTTATAACCAAAACACTGGCCTGTGGAGGTGGGGATCGGAACACCTCCTCTCGGAGTTCCTTGAGCTCTTTAGACAGTCTTTCCCTATCTGAGACACAGGCCTGTATGGGGGAGGAGAGACTCTCCTCATACTCTCGGAATCGGCAGATCATCTCATCTATGGTTTGTGCCTCATCCTCTCTCCAAGTTATTATTGAGAGCACGCTGGAGTATGAGGGTGGTGCACTCCGCATTAACTTCTGCCACATGGGCTGAGTGCAGTAGACTTCGTGGGGGTCAGTAGATGCTCGTGGGTTGTTTGGGTCTCGGTAAACAATCTCCAGTACCGCTAGTTCTCTTAGGTACTGGATGCCTTTCTCCATGCTGGTCCATCTGCATAGCTGTTGGGGCACACTCTCTCTGAAAGGGTACCTTTCCTTTACACTGGTCAGGAGTCGTTTCCAGAGTCTGACATTTTGTGGCTTACACCCAATTGCCTTATCAATTCCCCCTTCTCCAGCAAGTGACCCCAGCTGTTTAGCCTCTCTCCCCTCTAGCTCCATACTACTGGCCCCGTTATCCCAGCAGCGGAGCAGCCAGGTCATGATATGTTCACCCAGGCAGCGACTGTAGTCTCTACGGATGTCCCGTAGCTCCCTCAGGGATAAGGACCGTGTGGTCACAACAGCTTCATCCTCTGTCTCCAATTCTTGAGCTAGCCCTGTTCCCATTTCCTTATTGACTGTTTCTGTCGCTTGGGATGGCCCTGCTACCTCACCATCCTTGACTATGCGGACTGATTTATGTGTGTATTTCCTTTTCTGGACTGGGGCCACAGAGAGTGGTCGCCCCTGACAATAACACACAAAAGATTGAGGGAGTGAGGCTGCTGCAGAAAGTGGTCTGGTTGGGGGAGAAGACAGATTGGTGGTAGCGGGAGGCGTTGCCATTGATGCAGGCATAGTGGAGGGTGATGCGGCAGGTTGTGGTGCAAGTGTCGAGGATGATGGCGCAGGCACGGAAGGCATTGTTGCTGGTGTGCTGGATTCTGTTGCAGACACTGGAGCCGCCACGCACCCTGGCGCTGCTGCGGGTGCTGGCGCCGTTGCGGGCACTGAAACCGCCGCAGACACTGGGGCCGCACGGGCTCGAGTTAGGAGCTTGGTCCCGGCGTGACTCCGCGCTGCCCCCTTGCGCATTAAGGCAGCTCGGGTAACGGCACAGACCCTGCGTCTGCCTCGGGCACTAGGACCGGTGGGGGCAGGGCTCCCGAACATTTCCCTAACTTTGCCCAAAGCCACTAAAACATTCACTAGCAAGCTGATCCCTAGCCACAGGTCACCCCAGCCACATGAAAAATTTCCGAAAAACTCGTATGCCTTTGCCATCGGACCGAGAGGAGAGGGGAAAAATTGAAAAAGTTTTTCCACGTGCCCCCCAGCACCAAATAGCCTCTCCTCTATCGGCTGAGTCCCCGAGGGGAGAAAGGGAGAGGTGTAGTTGTGGAAAACCTCCAGCAGGTAAGTCGCGATGTACCAAGGAGCCGACAGAATTAAGTAGAGATAGAGAGAGAGTATCCCTGCCAGCATCAGCAGCACACAGAACAGCCTGGCCAGCCCCCTCAGCCCACCTCGCACATAAAAGATCAGGATCATCACTAGCACATAGGGGAGCAGATCCTGCCATTTGGTCAGCAGCTTGAAAAGCCCCGAACTCAGAGTCTTGAGAAGCCACAGATACATTTTAAAGCAGGAACTTATCACACACTATGATCTGTTCCTTAACTCTTTCGAACCCCACGTTGGGCGCCAAAAAGGGACTGTCGTAGTTTGACGACAAGCCTGCTCTACCACCCCGCCCCCCCCCCCCCACACCTCCTCCCGGTGAGGAAGTGTCGGAGGAACAAACCAAGAAAAGCCCGTAGGAGTTGAGATAAGAACTATTTAATTATATAAATGAAACTTAGGGAGTTACTAACAATGCTAGTGCTAATGAGTAATTTAAGGAACGGAGGAAGAGGGTAGAACAAATGATACAGAATCCCACCCCAAGAAGGGAAAAGAGGAAAGAAAACCCACCCGAAGGGAGCAAACCCCCCACAAAACCGCCCGGGGGCCGTGAGAGTAAGAGAGAGAAAAAAAACTTTCAAACCCCAACTCCTAGACCAATCTGCCTGGCAAGATGCTGGCTCTGCCCGGAGCACCAACCACTCGCCACGAGGTCCCCACCACAAACAAACCCCCAGCCCCCTCAGCTGGAAGCCCCCTCAGACCCTTCCCCTTCCTGGGGTCGTGTCCAACCACAAGTCTTTCCACCCATATCCCCACCCCCTCCCCGCTGGTCCTGCAGTGCCGCAGGCCCCGGGCTGGCACTACCTATGCAACTTGATGTGTTATGGGGTGAAGCATAACAGACTAGCTGGTGCAAAGCTAAGACACCATGCCACCCTTCTGATGATTTTATTTGATGCCTCAGGATCTGCCTTTGCACTTGTCCGTTAGGCATAACCCATAATTAGGGATCCCAGTGGGACTCCATTAGTGCTTAGACTTTGGAGGATGCAAGCTGGAAGAAAGCTTGGTTGTTTTCCCACACCTCATGGCAAAACCCATCATTGCCAAAGATCCATGGCCCTGTACCATGGGTGAAGCACGTACGAAGAGCACCACCACCAGAATTATCCACCAGGACCGTACCACAGCAGAATCAGAATTGTGGTGATGGTGGGAGGGGTGTGCTGATCGCTGCATGCCTCGGCCTCACACGCTGAAGCCAATATTTTAATCCTGACACTGTTCCAAGAGACACGGATGCATCCTTAGCTGGCATCAGTCAGGACTGCCCTGTAAAACCAAGCAGAGCACTAGGTGAGGAGCCTGCTCCATAAATTCCTATCTATTTATGCAAATTTAAAAGCCATTGCACCACATTGCTCAGGAAACTACTTTACTACTTTTAATAAAACCCAGAAAAAATGTAAGTCTAGCTGGACAGAAGATCTCCCCATGGCAGAAAGAGGGGAAATATAACTCCATCTTTTCTCTTTTCTTTCTTTTCTTTTCTTTTCTTTTCTTTTCTTTTCTTTTCTTTTCTTTTCTTTTCTTTTCTTTTCTTTTCTTTTCTTTTCTTTTCTTTTCTTTTCTTTTCTTTTCTTTCTTTTCTTTTCTTTTCTTTTCTTTTCTTTTCTTTTCTTTTCTTTTCTTTTCTTTTCTTTTCTTTTCTTTTCTTTTCTTTTCTTTTCTTTTCTTGTTTTAATTTAGGCAAGAAATCCTTCAGCACGTCGATGTAATAAAAAATTTTTCTTTGACCAAGAATAGCGTTCGGATTGGACAGCTGATGCATTACGATTATTCCAGCCATAAGTATGTTTTCTCTATCAGCAATAACTTCAGATTGCTGCTTCCAGATGTATCGCCCATCCTCAACAAGCATTACAACATCTGTGCTGTGGTTGGAAATAGTGGGATCCTGACTGGGAGTCAGTGTGGGCAAGAAATAGATAAATCTGATTTTGTTTTTCGTTGCAATTTTGCTCCAACCGAGACTTTCCAAAAAGATGTTGGAAGGAAAACCAATCTCACAACTTTCAACCCCAGCATCCTAGAAAAATATTACAACAATCTTTTGACCATTCAGGATCGCAACAACTTCTTTTTAAATTTGAAAAAGCTTGATGAGGCCATACTTTGGATCCCAGCTTTTTTCTTCCACACATCAGCAACGGTCACGAGAACACTGGTTGACTTCTTCATTGAGCATAATGGGCAACTGAAGGTCCAGTTGGCTTGGCCAGGAAATATAATGCAGCATGTTAACAGGTTTGTATATATTCCTTGCCTTTAACTTGTCAAAACACGTCTGTGCAGATACAACACTGATTTTCTAGTCATGCCTTCTCTGGTAGGCACTGCCTAGCAAGTCAGGACCAGATCCTGCTTGCTTTTAGAGTAAATGCAGTTTTGTTAGTGCTTCAGTACTTCAGCTATTTCATTCTGGCTGTAAACACAGCCAGACAGAGGTAGTGTCGTGGTTTAGCCTTATCTGGCAATTAAGTACCAGGCAGTCGCTTGCTCACCTACCAACATTCCCCCCAGTGAAGAAGGGTCAGAGGAAAAACAAACAAACAAACAAACAAACAAACAAACAAACAAACAAACAAACAAAACAAAGGAAGCTCGTAAAAGTTGAGATAAGAACTATTTAATTAGATAAATGAAACTTATAGTGATACTAACAATACTACTAGTAATAAGTGATTAAAACAACAGAAAATAGAACATATGATACAGGACCAACACAGCCAGATTCCAAAACAGCAAGCAAAATACCAGCAGAGAGAAAATAAAACCCCAAGCCCCAGAGCCTGAGAGCAGGGAGAAAGAAAAACCCAACCCCCAACCAGCCTAAGAAAAGAAGCTGCTTGTCTGCTAAGAGCCCTAACAGAAGGGAACTATCAGCAAAGCTATTTGCTAGTCCCAAAAGCCTAAAACCAAATCCCCACTCCAAGGGCCACTTTCACGCCTTCCAAACTGCGCATGCACCCAGACTGACCACTGAGCCTGATGTGTCATGGAATGAAACAAGATCCCTCAGCCACTGTGGTCCAGCCAGCTCTCTGTAGGAGAGCAGCTCGTTCCTGCCTGAAACCAGCACTTTCTCCATCCCTTGTTTCATACCTTTTACATCATGCTCACATCCCACACTATTCCATGAATTCTCATTAAACTGCTCCCCATTTCCCATCCCATCCCACACATATCATTTCCTTAGTCTACAGATTATCTTGGCAAAATGTCTATTAGTCCATGATGTCAGGTTCCATCAGGTGTGGGGGTCACTCAGCACAGGAATAGGTGGAGTGTTGCATGGGATCATTGGGCGCCAATGCCAGCTCAGGTCAGGTCACTGCTGCGCTTCTGGCAAGGCTTGCCCTCTATAAGGCTGGGTGATTTCTGCCACAGCGACTTCCTACAACACAAAATTCAGAACAGGGGTTAGTTGCAGAAAATTAAGTACCTCGTGCAATGTAATTCAAGGGCTATTTTCTCCCAGAATCAAATTCCTATGAGCCACACATCGCTGAACTGGTCATGTCAGGTAGATACAAGGCAAGAGCACGCTTATTTCCATAAAATTATATATATATAGCTCAAGTTAAAGAACCTAGAGATGGTGGTTGTGGCTTGCACATGGTTCATCTTCATTAACCTGTGGGTCCAGGAGGTCTTGAGCATCATCAAAGGCGGTGGGAATGGAACAACCCTTCTCCACCTCTTCCACAGTAAGAACTGGGGGCCTCAAACAAAACCAGCGAGAGAGATCTCAAACCAGGAGTAGATGCATTGTCACACAGCATATAATTACAGTGCAGGTCTTGTTGCCAGATGCTAGGGACCCCAGTCAGACCCCACACTGATGGCAGGCTCTAGCTATGGGTTCCCACAGCCTCTCCAGGAGACCTGCATCATTGCTAAGCCACCCTCACCGTTCGGAAAATTCTCCCTAAATGAACCTAAACCTTCTCTGCACGTCACTAGCAGCAAAGCAGCACCTCCGTTTTTGTGCTGTCCTACTTACACACTGGCTCTATCTGGGTGACAAGGAGGCCAAGAGACTGGCTCGGTCAGTGTCACCAAATGCTTTGTTGGCACAGTCGGGATTAGGGCTGGGGAGTCCCAGGCTTTGGGGTCCTGAACTGGGCTAAGCACAGGACTTCTGCTGTAAAACAGATGGGATGGAAAAATGGTTGGAGGATATGAACAATAATACTGATAGAAAACTAAATCGAAGGGAACAGGACATAACAGAGGGGCCCAACAATAATTTGATGTTTCTGCAATAAATCAAGAAGACAGATGCTTGCTTAAATTTGGGGATTAAATTTTGTAGACTAAAGAAGATAATAAATGAAATTATTACGGTATTAAAACATTGGTTGTCCAGTGGACAAGCAGTTTAGAAAGACCCTTGGCACTAAGAGCCAGGAAGGAGGGGAAAGGCCCTTAGGAAAGGCAGGGTTGAGTTTTTGGGCACCGGTGGTGGTGCCAACATCCCCAACCCAGTGATGCCAACCTGTCCCATTGCAGGAACGGTTTCAGCTGAATGTGTAAAACTGTGAAGCGTGGGCTGGGTTCTGCAGTCGTTTATTTAGCAATTTCCTTGAGTGCTCAAGTAAATAGTAAAATAAGAACTAAGAGACGTGAGAGGGGTACTTCAGCCCTGTGAAAATTCATTCTTCAAGAGTTCCTTGGGGCATGGGATGAGGATCCTTTTGCCATAATTCTCTAGCACAACATGCCTCATCTTTTTCTATGCCCTTCTATGCCTTCTATGGTGGCCTTCTACGCCTTCTATGGTGGCCTTCTACAATGGGGTCACAACCTTGGTGGATAGAGGACAGGCAACTGATGTCATTTACCTGGAACTATGCAAAGCCTTTGATACCGTCCCACACGACATCCCTGTCTCTAAACTGGAGAGGCATGGATTTGACGGATGGACCACTTGGTGGATAAGGAACTGGCTGGCTGGTCGCACTCAGAGAGTGGTGGTCAACGGCTCAATGTCTAAGTGGAGACCAGTAATGAGCAGCATTCCTCAAGGGTCAGTGTTGGGACTGGTCCTGTTCAACATCTTCGTCAGTGACATGGATGATGGCATCGAGTGCAACCTCAGCAAGTTTGCTGACACCAAGCTGTGTTGAGTGGTAGACACGCTGGAGGGAAGGGATGCCATCCACAGGGACCTTGACAGGCTGGAGAGGTGGGCCTCTGCCAACCTCATGGAGTTCAGCAAGGCCAAGTGCAAGGTCCTGCACCTAGGTCAGGGCAATCCCAAACACAAGTACAGGTTGGGTGGAGAATGGCTTGAGAACAGCCCTGAGGAGAAGGACTTGGGGGTACTGGTAGATGAAAAGCTGAACATGAGCTGGCAGTGTGCGCTGGCAGCCCAGAAAGCCAATCGTATCCTGGGCTGTATCAGGAGAAGCATGGCCAGCAGGTCGAGGGAGGGGATTCTCCCCCTCTACTCTGCTCTCGTGAGACCCCACCTGGAGTACTGCATCAAGCTCTGGAGCCCTCAACATCAGAAGGATATCGACCGGTTGGAATGAGTCCAGAGGAGGGCCACGAAGATGATCAGAGGGCTGGAGCACCTCTCCTATGAAGAAAGGCTGAGAGAATTGGGCTTGTTCAGCCTCGAGAAGAGAAGGCTCCAGGGAGACCTTATCGCAGTCTTCCAGTACCTGAAGGGGGCCTACAAGGAAGCTGGGGTGGGGACATTTTACAAGGGCCTGTAGTGATAGGACAAGGGGTAATGGGTTTAAATTAAAAGCAGGGAGATTTAGATTAGATATCAGGAAGAAATTCTTCCCAGAGAGGGTGGTAAAGCACTGGAACAGGTTGCCCAGAGAAGCTGTGGATGCCCCATCCCTGGCTGTCTTCAAGGCCAGGCTGGATGAGGCTTTGAGCAACCTGGTCTAGTGAAGGGTGTCCCTGCCCATGGCAGGGGGTTTGGAACTAGATGATCTTTAAGGTCCCTTCCAACCCAAACTATTCTATGATTCTATGATTCTTCCTTTCATCTGGCTCGTGCGCTATTTGGGCTTCAGTAAAATCATGGCATTTTAGTGGGATCATTTAGGTATAGGATGGTAAGGTACAGGAAGACCTTACCAGACTAATTGAAAGGGGGAGGACGTCTGTCCCCAGTCTTTACACTCAAAGAGGTGTGTGCTGGTTTCGGGCAGGGACGAGCTGCTCCCCTCTGTGGCTGGCCCACAGGATCTTGTTTTCATTCTATGATACATCAAGCTCAGTTGGTCAGTTTGCAAAGCGCGAGATTTTGCAAGGCACGAGAGGCACAAGAGGATCGAGAAGTGACCGCGAGAAAAAAAAGTGACCCGGAAGCGGGGGGATGGGCTAGGAAATACCTGGCTGATAGCTTGGTCTTTGTTTTCACCTTGTGGTGGGGATTAGCAGAGAAGGACCGTCCTTTGTCAGGCAAAATTGATCGGTGAGGGGGGTTTGGAAGTTTCTTTCGCCCTGCTCTCAGCTCCTGGGCTTAGGGAGGGGGGTTTGCTTTTCGCTTTTGGGCTCGGGGGTTTTGGTTTGTTTTAATTTTTTTCTCTCCGTTTGGATTTTTGCCTTGCCGTTTTGGAATCTGGCTGTGTCAGTCCACGGGTGGTGAGATCCTGTATCATATGTTCTATTTTCTGTTGGTTTAATTACTTATTAGCAATAGCATTGTTAGTAACTCCCTAAGTTTCATTTATATAATTAAATAGTTCTTAACTTTTACGAGCTTCCCTTGTTTTTCCTCCAACCCTTCCTCACTGGGAGTGGGGGGGAGGGTGGTAGAGCGACTGGTGGTACTTAATTGCCAGATAGGGCTAAACCATGACAAGGTGCCCTAAAGAAATAGTTGCTTTTGGTTTTCCCTTCCTTTTGTCACAAGTTTTGGGTAAAGGAATGTCATGAGTGGCACCACTTATCACCAGAGGTAGACCCAACCCCAGACCTCCGCAGCTCACTTTCAAGGGTGTCCGGATGGCAGTGGAGGTGGGCTTGGCAATGCCTGCTGTGCCTGGGAAGGAGGATGCTGAGATGCGGAGGGATGACCGCTTAATCCCTCTCTTGTTCTCTTTTTTGGTTCTCTGCTTATTGTTAGTCTAATTGATACATGGAGATTTACGATAAAGATCAAGCCCACGGCGGGTGTAGTGGCGAGTTCTGTAGCTGCCTGGGGTTTGTATGCTGCAGTTCTCGTGTTTATTATTGCTCGAATTAAACAGTCTCCCAGGGAGAAATGGCTAATGATGTCACTAAAATATGAGGAGGGAGGAGGCAATTACAGCTGCTCCTGACCTAGCTGTTCTGGCTCCAGAAAACAGAATGGCCCCATGTGCCGTCCGCCATACCAAAGGCTGAGGTGGTGGGCTGTGCCTGCCCAACCCGTGGGGACAGGGTGAGGAGAAGGAAGTGCTTTACGAGGGGAGAGCCTCCTCTCCGGACACAAATATCTGAAAACTATTAATTTGGGGCACCAGCTAGGAAGAAATACATGAAAGGAGAAATTATTTCTATTTAAATGGTATGTTTTCATCACCTTTTTTCTGAGCACAAATATTCATCTTTGAGTACCTGTGCTAATTGATTTCAAATGCAATTCAACACAATCACCGTAGAATAATAAATTCTAGGGGCGAAGAAGCAAAAGGAGGGATATCGGCACAGTTGTAGGAGGTGGCTAGGGAGAGGGGCGAGATGCAAAAAGCCCAGAAAGCCAACCGTATCCTGAGATGTATCCAGAGAAGCGTGGCCAGCAGGTCGAGGGAGGTGATTCTCCTCCTCTACTCTGCTCTTGTGAGACCTCACCTGGATTACTGCATCGAGCTCTGGAGCCCCCAACATATGAAGGATATTGACCAGTTGGAGTGAGTCCAGAGGAGGGCACAAAACCATTCTATGATTCTATGATTAACTAACCAAGTGGCTTTTGCTAAGTTGTTATCCCAATTCTTTGGAGTTCCGACGCCATTGCTCTCAGGGTGGTCATTAACAGTCCATTGCACCGTTCGACCTTCCACGAGGCAGGTGCATGGTAGGTAATGTGGTACACCCACTCAATTCCATGTTCCTCAGCCCAAGTGTCTATGAGGCTGTTTTGGAAATGAGTCCCATTGTCTGATTCAATCCTTTCTGGGGTGCCATTTCACCACAGGACTTGCTTTTCATGGCCCAAGATAGTATTTTGGGCAGTGGCATGGGACACTGGATATGTTTCCAGCCACCCGGTGGTTGCCTCCACCATTGTGAGAACATGACACTTGCCCTGGAGGGTTTTGGGGAGTGTGATATAGTCAATCTGCGAGGCCTGCCCATATTTATATTTCAACTGTCATCCCCCATCCCAGAGAGGCTTTAACCTCTTGGCTTGTTTAATGTCAGCACATATGTCGTGGTTTAACTCCGGCTAGCAAAATACCATGAAACCACTCTCACAGATCCCCCTTCCCTTCCTCCAGCAGAGGGGGAGAATCAGAGGACAAAGAAACAAGGAAGCTCATAAAATTGAGATAAGAACTAAGTGAATCTAAATGAATACATACAAATACTACAACTACTAAAAAGTAATTAAAACTATAGAAATTAAAACATGATAAAATTATTATACAATTGCTCACCACCTGCTGACCAATGCACAACCAGGTCCTGAGAAGTCAGAGTCAGAGCTGGAAAGCCTGAGAGCCGCAACCCAAGAGCTATCACAGCAGATTCCAAGTGAACCCTATCAGCGATAGTATGACCAGGAAAACTAACAGACCCACCAAATCACTCATGAATGAGCCAGCAAAGGAGTTGGCAAAGCAGCTAACGCAGGAGTTAGAGAGAGTGTAAGCAAGTGTAAGGAAGTAAAAGAGTAACAGAGAGTAATGGCTCCTGGACCTCCTCCCCACCTATGTACCGAGCATGATGTGCTATGGAATGAAGTACTTCCTTGGTCAGTTTGGGTCAGCTGTCTGAACTGTGTGTGCCCTACACTGCCTGTAGTGAGAGGGAGTTGGGAATGCAGCTGCAGTATCAGAAGCGGAGAAAAACCTTGAATTTGGTGCAGGCATTCCCCAGCACCAGCTAAGACCTTCCCAGTACTTTTCTCAGCATAAATCCAGGAACACAGCTTCATAGCAGCCTCGGTAAAGAGAGTTAACTCTTTCCTGACTAAACCCAGCACAACATATTTCACAGTCATGAATGACCTCTGCAATAGCGTCCATGGTCAAGTCCACCACTTGGTCACAAGCTCATCTGTATGTGGCATCTCTCCCTTGATCTCATGAGGTGTCATAGGCCCACTGAGCTATAAACAACTTACCTTTGTGTTGCCATTCCAGACCCACCTGAGCCACTGCAATCTTAGCAGGTTGATCTACCTGCTGATTGTATCAATGTTCTTCAGTGGCTCGACTTTTGTGTACATGGGCATCGACGTGACACACTTGGATGACCAAGTTGTCTAACTAGAAAGCAATATCTTGCCATAATGCGGAAGCCCAGATTGGTTTGCCTCTGTGCTGCCAGTTGCTCTGTTTCCACTGCTGCAGCCACCCCCACAGTGCATTTGCCACCATCCACGAGTCGGTATAGAGGGAAAGCACTGCCCATTTCTCTTGTTTAGCAATGTCCAAAGCCAGCTGGATGGCCTTTACCTCTGCAAACTGACTGGATTCCCCTTGGCCTTCTGCAGTCTCTGCAACTCGTCGTGTGGGACTCCACACAGCAGCTTTGCACTTCCAATATTTCCCTACAGTGCAGGAGGACCCATCAGTAAACAGGGCATATTGCTTCTCGTTGTCTGGCAACTGGTTGTACAAAGGGGCTTCTTCAGCCCGTGTCACCTCCTCCTCTGGTGACATCCCGAAGTCTTTGCCCTCCAGCCAGTCCATGATCACTTCCAGGATTCCTGGGTGACTGGGGTTCCCTATACGGGATCGTTGTGTGATCAGGGCAGCCCACTTACTCCACGTAGCATTGGTGGCATGATGAGTGGAAGAGACTCTGCCTTTGAACGTCCAACCCAGCACTGGCAGTCGAGGTGCCAGGAGGAGCTGTGCTTCAGTTCCAACCACTTCTGAGGCAGATCGGATTCCCTCATAAGCTGCCAGTATCTCTTTTTCGGTTGGAGTGTAGTGGACCTCAGATCCTCTATATCCCCGGCTCCAAAATCCAAGGGGACGACCTCGGGTCTCTCCTGGATCTTTCTGCCAGAGACTCCAGGTGGGGCCATTCTCTCCGGCTGCAGTGTAGAGCACATTCTTTACTTCTGGCCCTGTCCGGACTGGTCCAAGGGCTACTGCACGCACGATCTCCTGCTTGATCTGTTCAAAGGCTTGGCGTTGCTCAGGGCCCCATTTGAAATCGTTTTTCTTCCCGGTCACTTCGTAGAGAGGGCTGTCAATTTGACTGTAATTTGGGATATGCATTCACCAGAAACCCACGACGCCTAGGAAAGCTTGAGTTTCCTTTTTGCTCGTTGGTGGGGACATAGCTGTGATTTTGTTAATCACGTCCATTGGGATCTGGCGACGTCCATCTTGCCATTTTACTCCTAGGAATTGAATCTCTTGTGCAGGACCCTTAAACTTAGTTTGCTTGATGGCAAAACCAGCTTTCAGGGGGATTTGGATGATCTTCTTTCCCTTCTCAAAAACTTCGTCAGCTGTGTCGCCCCATACAATGATGTCATCAATGTACTGTAGATGTTTGGGAGCTGCGCCCTGTTCCAGTGCGGTCTGGATCAGTCCATGGCAGATGGTAGGGCTGTGTTTCCACCCCTGGGGCAGCCGATTCCAGGTGTACTGGATGCCCCTCCAGGTGAAAGCAAACTGTGGCCTACACTCTGCTGCCAAAGGAATGGAGAAAAAGGCATTAGCAACGTCAATCGTGGCATACCACTTGGCTGCCTTTGACTCCAGCTCGTATTGGAGTTCCAGCATGTCCGGCACAGCAGCACTCAGTGGTGGTGTCACTTCATTCCGGCCACGATAGTCCACTGTCAGTCTCCATTCTCCATCAGACTTACGCACTGGCCAGATGGGGCTGTTAAAGGGTGAGCAGGTTTTGCTGATCACCCCTTGGCTCTCCAGCTGACGAATCAGCTTCTGGATGGGAAGCAAAGAGTCTCTGTTAGTGCGATACTGCCGCCGGTGCACTGCTGTGGTGGCAATTGGCACCTGTTGGTCTGCAACCTTTAGCAATCCCACAACAGAAGGGTCCTGTGAGAGACCAGGCAAGACGGACAGCTGCTCAGTTTCATCAGTCTCTAAAGCAGCTATCCCAAAAGCCCACCGGTACCCTTTCGGGTCCTTAAAGTACCCTCTCTTGAGATAGTCAATGCCAAGGATACATGGGGCATCTGGCCCAGTCACAATGGGGTGGTGTTGCCACTCCTCCCCAGTCAGGCTTATTTCAGCCTCCAGCACAGTCAATTGTTGAGAGCCCCCAGTCACACCAGAAATGCTGATGGGGTGTAGGCCCCTATAGATTGATGGCATGAGGGTACACTGTGCACCAGTGTGTTCTAGAGATTTATACTCCTGTGGCTCTGATGTTCCAGGCCATCGAATCCACACAGTCCGGTAAACACAGCTGTCCCTTTCCTCCACCTGGCTCGAGGCAGGGCCCCTCTAAGACTGACATGCCACCCTCATGTCTTGGAGAAACAGATTATTGGTCATGTCATTTCCTCCATCCCGTTTAGGTACGTGAGCAGCAACTTTTCTGGAGGTGTCCCCACTAGTGAACTTTTTTCCTTTCAATTCACTTACTCATTCTTCTAGGAGCGAGGCAGGTTTTCCATCCTACCTCCTCATGTCCTCTCCGTGGTCTTGCAGGTAAAACCACAGGGTGCCCTGTGATGGATACCAGTTGTATTCACTTCTTGGAGCAGACGAACACTTACTTCTGATAGCCAAAACACTGGCTCATGCATGTGGGGAGCAGAACATCTCCTCTTGGAGTTGCTTAAACTCTTGAGACAGTTGGTGAATCATCTCATCTACAGTTGGTGCCTCATCCTCTCTCCAAGTTATTATTGAAAGCACACTAGAATATGAGGATGGTGCACTCTGCATTAACTTCTGCCAAATGGGTCGAGTGTATTAAAGTTTATGTGGGTCGCTGGGTTTTCATGTATTGTTTGGACCACGGGAAACTATCTCCAGCACTGCTAATTCTTTCACGTACTGGATACCTTTCTCCATGGTGGTCCTTTTGTGTGGCTGGTGCGTCACACTTTCTTTAAAAGGGTACCTCTCCTTCACCCTCGTCAGGATTCGTGTCCAGAGGCTGATGTTTTGTGTTCATCGACCAATTGCTTTATCGATGCCCCCCCCTCCAGCAAGTGACCCCAACTGTTTTGCCTCTCTTCTCTCTAACTCCATACTACTGGCCCCGTTATCCCAGCAGCAGAGCAGCCAGGTCATATGTTCACCTGGGCAGTGGCTGAAGTCTCTACGGATATCCCATAGCTCCCTCACGATAAAGGTCAGGTGGTCACAACAGCTTCATCGTCTGTCTCTGACTCTTAGGATGGCCCTGCTCCCATCTCCTTATCATTTACTTCTGTCTCTCGGGATGGCCCTGCTTCCTTGTCTTCCTCTACCAGGCGGACTGATTTATGTGTCCATTTCTTTTTTTGTATTGGGGCCACTGACACTGGCATTGGTTGACACTGAAAATGGCACTGGGCACAGGAGTTTGTGGAAGTGGAGCTGCTGTGGGAGGTGGGTGGCTGCAGTGGAAGACAGGCTGGCCGTGGTTGGCAGTGATGTGATGGTGGTGGATGGTGATGCAGCCATGGTGGGCAGTGACACAGCCATGGTGGGCAGCAGCATAGTCATGGTTGCAGCCGCTCAGGCTCTGGTTACTGCCCGGGCCCCTGTGTGGATCTGCACGCTGGGGTTACTCCCCTGGCCCCTGTGTGGGTCTGCACTGCCCCCTTTTGCATTAAGGTGATTCGGGTGGCTGCACAGAGCCTACATGTGCCCCGAGCACTGGTAGCAGATGGGGCAGCATTCCCAAATATTTCCTTAACTTTACACAAAAACACTAGAACATTTACTACCAAGCTGATCCCTGGCCATAGGTCCCCCAACCCCATGAAAAATTTCAAAAATAGTCATATGCCTTTGCCATTGGCCCAAGTGAAGAATAATCTCTCCTCTATAGGCTGTGTCCCTGAGGAGAAAAAGGGAGAGGTATAATTATGAAAAGCCTCCAGGAGATAACTTGCAACGTATCACGGGGCTGACAGTATTACAGATACAGATAGACTATCCCTGCCAACATCAGCAATACACTTAAGAGTCTAACCAAACCCCGCAGCCTGGCTCAAACATATAAAATCAGGACAATCAGCAACACGTAAGGCAGCAGATCCAGCAACTTAAAAAGCCTAAAACTCAGCATCTGGATCAGCCACCACCACATTGCTATATCAGATACTTATCACACACTAAACAGATCTGTTCTTATCGCAACCCTCTCGAGCCCCACATTGGGCGCCAAAAAGTACTGTCGTGGTTTAATCTTATCTGGCAATTAAGTATTACCAGTTGCTCTATCACCTACCAACTGAAGGGTCAGAGGAAATAAAACCAAAGAGAGCTTGTAAAAGTTGAGATAAGAACTATTTAATTAGATAAATGAAACTTATAGTGATACTAACAATACTACTAGTAATAAGTGATTAAAACAACAGAAAATAGAACATATGATACAGGATCTCACCAACCATGGACTGACACAGCCAGATTCCAAAACAGCAAGCAAAATACCAGCAGAGAGAAAATAAAACCCCAAGCCCCAGAGCCTGAGAGCAGGGAGAAAGAAAAACCCAACCCCCAACCAGCCTAAGAAAAGAAGCTGCTTGTCTGCTAAGAGCCCACAAAGATCTAACAGAAGGGAACTATCAGCAAAGCTATTTGCTAGTCCCAAAAGCCTAAAACCAAATCCCCACTCCAAGGGCCACTTTCACGCCTTCCAAACTGCGCATGCACCCAGACTGACCACTGAGCCTGATGTGTCATGGAATGAAACAAGATCCCTCAGCCACTGTGGTCCAGCCAGCTCTCTGTAGGAGAGCAGCTCGTTCCTGCCTGAAACCAGCACAGGTGGGTTGTTTGTTTGCATTGGGGAACAGTCCATCGCTGCTTCCATGCACAGGAGGAGCATGGGGCAGCTGAGCGATATGCTGCAGCAGCAAAGCACTGCTTAGGGCAGAGCTCGCTCTTAGCTAGCAAATTGGGATGCTAACAGACAACTGCAGGGCGGTCTGAGGCACACTGTAATAAATCAGAGGAGAACTTTGCCACTTCTTTAGCGAATGCACATGTGAGCAGGAGCCAGTGAATCATACTTTTCTGGATAAGGCTCTACCTTTGGTTAAAAACTGAACACATTCAGAAGGAGACCACAAGAAACTATTGGTCAGAGTTATTTTGCATTCCTGGTCATCACAGACTGATCTGAAGAGCAGTCTTTGCCTTACTCAGGCTATCTTCTCTCTACTTATGGTCTCCAGGCAGTAATTTTTTTTCTCAGATCAAACACTTGGTATTCATTGCAGTCCAGACTAACGTGCCTTCATTTTTTTCACAGATACTGGAAGAACAAGCACTTGTCACCCAAGCGACTGAGCACAGGTATTCTCATGTATACCCTTGCTTCTGTCATATGTGAAGAGATCCACTTGTACGGATTCTGGCCTTTTGGGTTCGACCCCAACACAAGGGAGGACCTCCCATACCACTACTTTGATAAGAAGGGAACGAAGTTCACGACCAAGTGGCAGGAGTCCCACCAGCTGCCTGCAGAGTTCCAGCTGCTCTACAGGATGCATGGTGAAGGACTCGCCAAACTCACCTTGTCGCATTGTGCCTAAAAACCTCAATCTCGAAGTGCCAAATGATTGTCTAAAGGAGTGCCCCAAACCCCCAATTAAACATCCTTCAGATGATATAATTCTAAAAAAAAACCCAACCACCACAAAAGAAGAAGCCACCCTAAAATATTTCCCATACTATAAAGATGCTTTGTAGTCGTTTGTCACTGCTCATCAAAGGGTTAAAGTATATTTAGCAGTGCAGAAGCATTTAGCAAATCTGGCGAATGCTATTCATGCAGCAGAAAAGTTGAAATATTTTGCATTTATAAATAGTCTACTAAGTACAGTTTAAGATATTTTCCTATTTTATCATTCCACTAAATGCCCTAAACCTCTCCATTTTATTGTCCCTTCCCACTTAGAATTAGGAATGCAAATTTGAAAAGGTTTTGCTTCTCTTGTATACGTTGCGATCACTAGCTCAGCATACATATATTGCCGTGGCCGATGGAGAAAGCCATTCGGAATTCCAGTTTGTCGTCACCTTCAAGTTCTTCAGCATGGATCCTGATTTCCACCACTTGCGTATTTTCCTGTTTACCAAACTTTACATTTTTTTAAGAATACCATGAAGAAGGAGGTCACAATATGGCTCGTACCTTAGCGAGGTGTTTATATTGCTCTCAGAATACTTCATCTTTTTAATCCAATTTGGGCCAGACCCTAATCCCAATTAGCCAGGCTGAAACATGCTCATTCCCATCCGTGTGACACTATTTGGTCTTTTGATTTTCAAGTTAAAACACCATGATAAACAGTTTTAAGTTTCTCTGGAGATGTGTTGGGTGAAGAGAGCCCCAAACCCCAGCCTGGGTGCACCTCCCTCTGTGTCTCTGCACCCTCCAACAAAAAGGGGTCCTATTGCTCAGCAGGGCCGGGTCTTGTAGAGAATGGTAGTAGCCTTCATTAGCCCAATTAACAGCACTGGGGCAGATGGGCTGGCCAGCCCCCTGGCCAGTGATGCTCCGGTTGTGCCCCACGGTGGTCCCACCAAGGGACAGTTACCAGATTCCCCCATTTACATCTCCAAATCTATGCTTAGACAACTGAAAACTAGGCTGCTTGTAGAGAGGTCGAACCTTAGGGTCACTTAGGGTTTAGAAATGTTGGCCATTATGTCTCAGGAGCCTGTAAAATAACTGGGTTTCTTCTTACAACAAGTATAATTCATAGTATTTTATAATTTTCTACTCTTTTGTGTGATGCTGAGAACTGACTATACACTGAAAGAAGATGCAAAATCCAATTTAAGATCATACTTTAATTTTTCTCCACCTCTTTACCTCCAAGCATATATAGGAGCTGAAGAAGAAGATCTTGAGTATAACACCAAACTTGAGTGGCCTGGAGCATCTCCGGATGCACGCTGCCACCCTGCCGTGGCCTCTGAAGCTGTGCCCCCCTCTCCCCTGCACCCTGGGGAAGCTGGAGGCTTTCTTCCATGTTTTAATTATCCCACATTTTCTGGCTTTCACTTTTTCAAAGGTTGTTTAGGGCTGGGATGTGCTGTGGAGGGGCCTAGGCCCACCCTCCCGGTGCCACGGCATGCCCAGACCCACACCTGAAGGGAACCGCAGCACTTCCTTCCCTGGATGCCAAGCCTGGCTTAGCGTTCCTGGGAGCTCTGGCTCTCTGAACTGTTGTGTCACTCACTGCTCCTACAGCCGAGTAAGACCTCTGGCAACTGTTATTATGAAGACATAGTCATGCAGTGATGGTGGTGTCTTATGCCATATGGTGCCATATGAGTTGTCCTTGATATTATCACATATTATCTGTGTCGTAGTCGCGTGCAAGTGCCAGGGCCAGGGGCTGTCCCCAGCGCTCACAGCTGCCTGCGTCCCCAGGGCAAGGACCGAGTCCCTCTGGCCTCTGCGAGGTTTGCGGGATTGCCCCCGCAGGCAGGCAGCCTTGCCTGTGAGCTGCAGGGTGGCTGGCGGGGTGAGAAGGACTGGGGCTGAGCAGGATGCAAGAGCCTTCCCCTGCCCGCAAGCAGCACCGAAGCCACACTGCTGGACATCTGGACCACGTGTCCAAGTGGTGGGGAGTCGTGGGGCCGGCAGCCACTGGACGGCACCAATCCCAACCAAGTCCTGTGGGAAACCTCTAGGTTCCTCAAACCCAGAAAAAGAGACGTTGCACGGGGAAGGAAGAGTTGTGCGCTAGTTGTTAATGAAGTACAGTAATTAATCAGTTCAGATACCATTTCCTAGTGATCCCTGAGGCAGGTGGATCGCTTTGCAGGTCGCTGCAGTGCATGGCTGTAGGAGTCAGCTCAGCAAAGAGCCCACCAGACTTGGGGTTCAGGGGAGAAGGTCCACCCCAAACCCCAAGTGATGCCCGTTGGCTTGTGGTTAGTGCCATGTCTGTGACACCCTGCTCACCCTCCAGCCCAGAGAGCACCGGGGACTCTTCATGTGCCCTGGATTGTGGGGAGGACAGCAATGAAAAGGGGCTTTACCGCATGGTTCCTTCATGCCATCTTGCTTAGTTTAAGCAAGAGGTTCATCCTGCTTGCAGCAAGGTCTGATGTGACTGAAGGCAGCAGGGTTGGAACTTTCCAGAGGCACAATGAAGCACCGAGTGTGGAGAAGGAAGCATGAAACCAACTGCAAATATTTGGAAATGGGAATACAGAAAAATTATTGATGGCACATCATATTACATCATTGATTTTTAAGCAAAACTTCCCATCAATTTTTCAGAACCGCATCAAACATTTCAGAATCACTGATTGTAATGGGGAGTTCTGCGCCGAAATCAATGGTGCAATACAGCCCAAAGTAAATTGCTTCTTGGCATCAATATTTTTATGTCCCAGCTCTTGCAATGTGGAAAATGGTCTTAAAATGTGCATCTGTTGGGTTTTGCCTGTTTTCTTAGATGTTCTTTGAATTCCGCTTTCGTAGAGAGACCGGAGGGGAAAGGTGGGTTGTACTGATGGGTGGGACCAGCAGCAGCCCAGGGTGGGCTCTGCTCCCCCAGGCAGGGAAAGACCCTCCTGCTGCCTCGAGGTCAGGCTGGAATCTTTCCCAACCCCCTATTTTCCAGCTCATCTGCATCCCTGAGCAGTAAAATGGGGTGACCCCCCTGCATTGTTTGCTCTGAGAGGCTCAGCATTCTTTTCTCACTGCACCAGGCCCATCGCAGACGCAGTTCTGTGTTTGTAGATGAGGTCTCCCTCTGAACTGGATGGAGGGTGTTGGTGCCCGGGGGGCCTGGCTGGCGTCCCTCAGCACAGAGGTGCCTGCGGGGAAGGTCTTGGCTTGGCCACTTGCAGCGAGCTGCTGCATGCCAGGAGGAAGGCGAGAGGCTGTGGCTGGGTCTGATGGCAAGTTGAGGATCGAGGACTCTGGATCTGCCTCTCTCTGGTGGAAAATGCCTTTCCATTAAATAAGCAAGCTGCTCTGCACTAGGGAATCTGAGTACCAGATGTGCCAGCTGCCACCTCCCCGCTCAGGACAGTCAGTGGCGGTTGCATTCATCATCCCCTCAGCTAGACTTTTCCTTCCCTTCTCTTTGGTCCTGCCTCTGTCCTGAATTCCTGATGGTTCAGGGAAAATACTCGTTGCTGAGTGTCTGGACAAGTGAATATAGCTACATGGATGTGTGTGTAATGCAGTGGGATCGATCGATATTTGTAGGTACAAAACCCTTCAGTTTACAAATTCTGAGTAGCTCCAAGAGAAGGGGACGCGGAGACCCCTCAGCCCTGGGTTCCCAGGACAGTGTCCCATGCGTTGCGGGCAGCCACATACTGCCCCAACCCACCACAGGATGGGTGCTTGGGGCAGGTGCTGTGTGGGATGGGTGTCACAGTCAGGGGGATCAGGCCAGTGGGTACAGGGATGTGAAGCAGGGGTTGTACATACGAGTGGAAGTACGTGTGTTACCTTCTCTTCTTTTATACATCTTGGGTTTGTATTTTCATTGCTTGTATCTTTTCAGTGAATGGTAGCAAGATGCATTACAACAAAGTCGTTTTAGCTACCAGTTTTAATTGTGGAGTATACCAAAAAGCAAATGCTTATAAAATATAACTAACTGTGAATGGAGGTTGAAAAAAAAAGTCATTTAGGGGGAAAAAAAAAAAAAGCAGTTTTTCTGTAAATGAATGTGTCTTTATTTCAATGGTGTCGTGGTTTTTATCACAACCAGCCGCTCTACCACTCTGCCCCCCAACACCCCTTCCCGGTGAGGAAGGGTCAGAGGAACAAACCAAGGAAAAGCCCGTAGGAGTTGAGATAAGAACTATTTAATTATATAAATGAAACTTAGGGAGTTACTAACAATGCTAGTGCTAATGAGTAATTTAAGAAACAGAGAAAAGAGGTAGAACAAATGATACAGGATCTCACCCCGAGAAGGGAAAAGGAAAGAAAACCAACCTGAAGGGAGCAAACCCCCCACGAAACCGCCTGGGGCTGAGAGCAGGGAGAGTAAGAGAGAAAAAAACCTTTCAAACCCCAACTCCTAGACTGATCTGCCTGGCAAGATGCTCGCTCTGCCCAGAGCACCCAGCACTTGCCACGAGGTCCCCACAACAAACCAACCCCCAGCCCCCTTGGCCGGAAGCCCCCTTGGACCCTTCTCCTTTCTGGGATCGTACCCAACCATAACCCTTTCCATCCACATCCCCACCCCCTCCCCACCGATCCTGCAGTGCCACGGACCCCGGGGTGGCACCACCTCTCCAGCTTGATGTATTATGGGGTGAAGCAAAATATAGACTAACTGGTGCAAAAATATAGACTAACTGGTGCAAAGCTAAGACACTAATCCACCCCTTTGGTTCACAACACTTACATCAAGCTCACCTCCCAGATGGGAGCCCAGATGGGTTTGCCTCTGTGCTGCCAGTTGCTCTGCTTCCACTGCTGCAGCCACCCCCACAGTGCATTTGCCACCATCCACGAGTCGGTATAGAGGGAAAGCACTGCCCATTTCTCTTGTTTAGCAATGTCCAAAGCCAGCTGGATGGCCTTTACCTCTGCAATCTGACTGGATTCAACTTGGCCTTCTGCAGTCTGTGCAACTTGTCAGGTGGGACTCCACACAGCAGCTTTCCACTTCCGATATTTCCCTACAATGCAGGAGCACCCATCAGTAAACAGGGCATATTGCTTCTCGTCTTCTGGCAACTGGTTGTCCAAAGGGGCTTCTTCAGCCCGTGTCACCTCCTTCTCTGGTGTCATTCAAAAAATCTTTGCCTTCCGGCCAGTCCATGATCCCTTCCAAGATTCCTGGGTGACTGGGGTTCCCTATACGGGATCGTTGTGTTATTAGGGCAGCCCACTTACTCCACGTAGCATTGGTGGCATGATGAGTGGAAGAGACTCTGCCTTTGAACATCCAGCCCAGCACTGGCAGTCGAGGTGCCAGGAGGAGCTGTGCTTCAGTTCCAACCACTTCTGAGGCAGATCGTATTCCCTCATAAGCTGCCAGTATCTCTTTTTCGGTTGGAGTGTAGTGGACCTCAGATCCTCTATATCCCCGGCTCCAAAATCCAAGGGGTCAACCTTGGGTCTCTCCTGGATCTTTCTGCCAGAGACTCCAGGTAGGGCCATTCTCCCCGGCTGCGGTGTAGAGCACATTCTTTACCTCTGGCCCTGTCCGGACTGGTCCAAGGGCTACTGCATGCATGATCTCCTGCTTGATCTGTTCAAAGGCTTGTTGCTGCTCAGGGCCCCATTTGAAATCATTTTTCTTCTGGGTCACTTCGTAGAGAGGGCTGACAATTTGACTGTAATTTGGGATATGCATTCACCAGAAACCCACGACGCCTAGGAAAGCTTGAGTTTCCTTTTTGCTCGTTGGTGGGGACATAGCTGTGATTTTGTTAATCACATCCATCGGGATCTGGCGACATCCATCTTGCCATTTTACTCCTAGGAATTGAATCTCTCGTGCAGGACCCTTAAACTTACTTTGCTTGATGGCAAAACCAGCTTTCAGCAGAATTTGGATGATCTTCTTTCCCTTCTCAAAAACTTCGTCAGCTGTGTCGCCCCATACAATGATGTCATCAACGTACTGTAGATGTTTGGGAGCTGCGCCCTGTTCCAGTGCGGTCTGGATCAGTCCATGGCAGATGGTAGGGCTGTGTTTCCACCCCTGGGGCAGTCGATTCCAGGTGTACTGGATGTCCCTCCAGGTGAAAGCAAACTGTGGCCTGCACTCTGCTGCCAAAGGAATGGAGAAAAAAGCATTAGCAATGTCAATCGTGGCATACCACTTGGCTGCCTTTGACTCCAGCTCGTATTGGAGTTCCAGCATGTCCGGCACAGCAGCACTCAGTGGTGGCGTCACTTCATTCCGGCCACGATAGTCCACTGTCAGTCTCCATTCTCCATCAGACTTATGCACTGGCCAGATGGGGCTGTTAAAGGGTGAGCAGGTTTTGCTGATCACCCCTTGGCTCTCCAGCTGACGAATCAGCTTCTGGATGGGAAGCAAAGAGTCTCTGTTAGTGCGATACTGCCGCTGGTGCACTGTTGTGGTGGCAATTGGCACCTGTTGATCTGCAACCTTTAGCAATCCCACAACAGAAGGGTCCTGTGAGAGACCAGGCAAGACAGACAGCTGCTCAATTTCATCAGTCTCTACAGCAGCTATCCCAAAAGCCCACCGGTACCCTTTCGGGTCCTTAAAGTACCCTCTCTTGAGATAGTCAATGCCAAGGATACATGGGGCATCTGGCCCAGTCACAATGGGGTGGTGTTGCCACTCCTCCCCAGTCAGGCTTATTTCAGCCTCCAGCACAGTCAATTGTTGAGAGCCCCCAGTCACACCAGAAATGCTGATGGGGTGTAGGCCCCTATAGATTGATGGCATGAGGGTACACTGTGCACCAGTGTGTTCTAGAGATTTATACTCCTGTGGCTCTGATGTTCCAGGCCATCGAATCCACACAGTCCGGTAAACACAGCTGTCCCTTTCCTCCACCTGGCTCGAGGCAGGGCCCCTCTAAGACTGACATGCCACCCTCATGTCTTGGAGAAACAGATTATTGGTCATGTCATTTCCTCCATCCCGTTTAGGTACGTGAGCAGCAACTTTTCTGGAGGTGTCCCCACTAGTGAACTTTTTTCCTTTCAATTCACTTACTCATTCTTCTAGGAGCGAGGCAGGTTTTCCATCCTACCTCCTCATGTCCTCTCCGTGGTCTTGCAGGTAAAACCACAGGGTGCCCTGTGATGGATACCAGTTGTATTCACTTCTTGGAGCAGACGAACACTTACTTCTGATAGCCAAAACACTGGCTCATGCATGTGGGGAGCAGAACATCTCCTCTTGGAGTTGCTTAAACTCTTGAGACAGTTGGTGAATCATCTCATCTACAGTTGGTGCCTCATATACTCCTCTTATACTCTTGTGGCTCTGATGTTACAGGCCATCGAATCCATACAGTCCAGTAAACACGGTTGTCCCTTTCCTCCACCTGGCTGGAGGCAGGGCCCCTCTAATACTCACATGCCTCAGTCATGTCCTGGAGAAAAGGATTATTGGACATGTCACTTTGTTCATCCCATTTAGATACGGTTGCAGCAACTTTTCTGGCAGGGTCCCCACTAGTAGATCTTTTCCCTTTCAGTTCATTTACTCGTTGTTCCAGGACAGAGGTAGGTTTTCCATCCCACCTCCTCATATCCTCTCTGTGGTCTCTCAGGTAAAACCACAGGGTACCCCGTGAGGGATATGTTGTATTCCTGCCTTGAAGGAGAGAAGCGCCTGCTCTTTATAACCAAAACACTGGCCTGTGGAGGTGGGGATCGGAACACCTCCTCTCGGAGTTCCTTGAGCTCTTTAGACAGTCTCTCCACAGCAGAGACACATGCCTGTATGGGGGAAGAGAGACTCTCCTCATACTCTCGGAATCAGCGGATCATCTCATCTATGGTTGGTGCCTCATCCTCTCTCCAAGTTATTATTGAGAGCACGCTCGAGTATGAGGGTGGTGCACTCCGCATTAACTTCTGCCACATGAGCCGGGTGCAGTAGACTTCGTGGGGGTCAGTAGATGCTCGTGGGTTGTTTGGGTCTCGGTAAACAATCTCCAGTACCGCTAGTTCTCTTAGGTACTGGATGCCTTTCTCCATGCTGGTCCATCTGCATAGCTGTTGGGGCACACTCTCTCTGAAAGGGTACCTTTCCTTTACACTGGTCAGGAGTCGTTTCCAGAGGCTGACATTTTGTGGCTTACGCCCAATTGCCTTATCAATTCCCCCTTCTCCAGCAAGTGACCCCAGCTGTTTAGCCTCTCTCCCCTCTAGCTCCATACTACTGGCCCCATTGTCCCAGCAGCAGAGCAGCCAGGTCATGATATGTTCACCCGGGCAGCGGCTGTAGTCTCTACGGATGTCCCGTAGCTCCCTCAGGGATAAGGACCATGTGGTCACAACAGCTTCATCCTCTGTCTCCAATTCTTGAGCTAGCCCTGTTCCCATTTCCTTATTGACTGTTTCTGTCGCTTGGGATGGCCCTGCTACCTCACCATCCTCGACTAGACGGACTGATTTATGTGTGTATTTCTTTTTCTGGACTGGGGCCATGGACAGGGGTCGTCCCTGACAATAACACACAAAAGATTGAGGGAGTGAGGCTGCTGGAGAAAGTGGGCTGTTTGGGCGAGAAGACAAACTGGCTGTAGCGGGAGGTGTTGCCATTGATGCAGGCATAGTGGAGGGTTATGTGGAAGATTGCGGTGCAGTTGTGTTAGCTTGTGACGCAAACACTGGAGCTGCCGCGGACACTGGCGCTGCCGCGGACACTGGGGCCGTGCGGGCTCGAGTTACGAGCTTGATTCCGGCGCGACTCCGTGCTGCCGCCTTGCGCATTAAAGCAGCTCGGGTGACTGCACAGACCCTGCGTCTGCCTCGGGCACTAGGACCGGTGGGGGCAGCGTTCCCAAAGATTTCCTTAACTTTGCCCAAAGCCACTAAAACATTTACTAGCAAGCTGATCCCTAGCCACAGGTCACCCCAGCCACAGGAAAAATTTCTGAAAAACTCATATGCCTTTGCCATCGGACCGAGAGGGGAAAAATTGAAAAAGTTTTTCCACGTGCCCCCCAGCACCAAATAACCTCTCCTCTATCGGCTGTGTCCCCGAGGGGAGAAAGGGAGAGGGGTAATTGTGGAAAACCTCCAGTATATAAGTCATGATGTACCAAGGAGCTGACAGTATTAAGTAGAGATAAAGTGTCCCTGCCAGCATCAGCAGCACACAGAACAGCCTGACCAAGCCCCTCAGCCCGGCTCGCACATAAAAAATCAGGATCATCACTAGCACATAGGGGAGCAGATCCTGCCGTTCAGTCAGCAGCTTGAAAAGCCCTGAACTCAGAGTCTTGAGCAGCCACAGATACATTTTAAAGCAGGAACTTATCACACGCTATATTCTGTTCCTTAACTCTTTTGAGCCAGATGTTGGGCACCAAAAAAGGACGGTCGTGGTTTTATCACAACCAGCCGCTCTACCACTCTGCCCCCCCCAACACCCCCTCCTGGTGAGGAAGGGTCAGAGGAACAAACCAAGAAAAAGCCCGTAGGAGTTGAGATAAGAACTATTTAATTATATAAATGAAACTTAGGGAGTTACTAACAATGCTAGTGCTAATGAGTAATTTAAGAAACAGAGAAAAGAGGTAGAACAAATGATACAGGATCTCACCCCGAGAAGGGAAAAGGAAAGAAAACCAACCTGAAGGGAGCAAGCCCCCCACGAAACCGCCTGGGGCTGAGAGCAGGGAGAGTAAGAGAGAAAAAAACCTTTCAAACCCCAACTCCTAGACTGATCTGCCTGGCAAGATGCTCGCTCTGCTCAGAGCACCCAGCACTCGCCACGAGGTCCCCACAACAAACCAACCCCCAGCCCCCTTGGCCGGAAGCCCCTTGGACCCTTCCCCTTTCCGGGTTCGTACCCAACCATAACCCTTTCCATCCACATCCCCACCCCCTCCCCGCCGATCCTGCAGTGCTGCGGACCCCGGGGTGGCACCACCTCTCCAGCTTGATGTATTATGGGGTGAAGCAAAATATAGTCTAACTGGTGCAAAGCTGACAAATGGCTATGCAGTTCAATGCCTGATGGAGCTGGTTTCAATTAAAAAAAAAATATTAAAAAAGAAAAAAGCTATAGTTGTAATAAAGGATTCATTAATTTTTGGCCACACACCGAAAACATTATTTATTTTTAAAAGGCTAATGCTCATAAAGGGCCAGGGCACAGTCTTAGGTGAACGGCAAAGCTGCTCATATTGCTGGCAAAGCTGCTCATGTTGCTGGCAAAGCTGTGGTGTCGGAGGGGCTGGGATGGGGCCTGCGGGCTGAACATGTTCCCTGCACAGTGCATCATCATCATGCCAGTGAGTGAGGCTCTGGCTCTTCTCGTGATGGAGTAGCGCATCCTTGTCGTCAGCATCGTTAGTGGAGAACATGACAGTTCGTTTGGGATCTCTCAGCAATGGGATTCTTTGGTGTGAACGTGCCTGCAACATTGACTTGTGCCAAAACATGATATTGAATGCATTGTTCTTAAATAAAATGATTTATTGTGTGTTGAAAGTCCCAAACAGCCAATGCTCTCTCCCACTATAACTGATTTTTTCCCTCCTGAGTGGGTACATATGGAGACTATTCGCAGATTCAAGCACACTTAACAGCTCAACAAGCAGCCAACTGAAATAATTGTCCAAGATGCAGCATGTCAAAATGGACCAGAGTCTCATTTTCAGAAAAGTTCCCAAATTTAGGGTCTCTGCGGGTGAGATTTTCCACAGGGGATGAAGATCCCCGTTGCAAAGAGACTTCATGCACCCCACATTAGAAGCAACCCCGGCTCACATGGTGCAATTAAAACTCATCACCTCTTAGGGGTCCCTGAGCAGCTGCCAGAAACTGAACCCCTCCCCTGGGGGCTGCCGGTGTAGGGGGGAGGCACAGACCCCTGGGGTGCTGCTGTGTGTCCCACTTTGGGGTGAGCTGACAGGGAGTCCAGCCCCACGCACTTCTGGACAGGCACTAGGATGAACACAGAGCAAAGCTTGACTTAACACATTTTTCACTTCATATATACACATTTTCACTGATATATGGAGTTCTAATTATTCTTTTTTCATAGCTCCGGGTGTCTTTTATGCCAGGGAAAACTGATGTTAAATAACCCCCAAAATGCCCCATAAAAAATCCCCACACAGGAGTAACTGACCCACAGAAATACTTGATGGGGTTATTGCTAGGGAAGCTACAGCCATGAAAGAAACACCAAAGGTGTGACTATCCAGGGAGGACCATGGCCCGTAATGAGTCCCAACACGGCGCACACATTAGCTCAGTTTGTAAAGAGGGAACAACACTGTCCCTGCCAAGCAAGCAGGCAAAAACCTGGGTGTCCCTGATTAGTAGGTAATCTGCCTATGCTACCTGCATGCTTCCATCACTAATATCCGATCACATAAATTCCTCAATATATTTATCCCTGAAATAATCATGGCAGAGGATGTGCCACTGCCTCTGGTTGTGAGGCAAAGCGTGGGAAGGGAGCAGCCACCTCCTAACTGGAGAGGTATACAGCTGACGGGGGCCCCTCCTTGGGTTCTGTCCCAGTCCTGCACCACCACAACCCCCTGCTCGCCATGTGGGGACTGACAGGATCCTGTGTCACCACAGGGGTCAATCCTGCCACGTCTCTCCACACCAGCATCACCATTTCCCAACACTTCCCACAAACTAAACAAGCTGGGGCCCTCCTGCTCCCAAGATAAATATTCAAAAAGGGGGACTATGGAGGGAGCTAAATGCAACCGGCTGTTCCAAAGGAGAAGTGGATCAATACACAATCACGTAAAACAGTGCAGTTCATCTTTTGTTCAGCAAAAAGTTGTATTTCATTGAAGCTATGAAATGTATGAGAAGAGCTTTGCAAACTGATGGAGCTAAAATTCAAAGTATAATTAAACTTAATTTGTAAGTAACAGTTCGCACCCTAAAAGAGCACTGGTAGTCCCAGGAACAGCAGGAGGGGATGGAGCTAAGCACCTAAAAAAACACGTCCTGCCACCAGCTCATGCTGCGTGGTATGATTTGATCAGGGCTTGGAGTGCCTGGTCTCCAGAGATACCTTCTGACCTCAGATCTGGGAAAGGGGAAGGGGAAAGGTAAGAGAAAGGAGGGAAAGGAGACCGGCACATTCGCAGCACCCGACTCCCATCGGGGTCTGCCCACTGTACTGGGTTCAGTCAGGAAAGGATTAACTCCCTTTACTCTGGTTGCCAGGGAACTATGTTGCTGGACAGTAAGTGAAAACATTGATAAGGCCTCAGCTGGTGCTGGGGATGGCCTGTACTGAACTCAAGGTCTTTTGTCTGCTTCGGATACTGTAGCTGACCCAGACTAACCAAGGAAGTATTTCATCCCATAGTACGTCATGTTCCGGTCTCTTTGGGTGAGGAAGGGGGTCCGGTAGCCATTACTCTTCCCTTCTCTCTCTCTCCCTTACTCCCTTGCTCGTCTCTCTGGGCAACTTGCTAACCCTCCTGTGTTAGCTGCTTTGCTAACTCCTGTGCTGGCTCATTCGTGTGGGAGCTGGTGGGCTGTTTTCAGTTTTCTGGCTGTGTTATCAGTGATAAGGTTTGCTCGGAATCTGCTGCGTAGGCTCCCGGGCTCTGGCCTTCAGGCCACGGCTCTCGGGCTGCGATCACTCTCGGGCTGTAGTTCTCAGGCTCTCTGGGTCTGATTTCCATCACTCAACATCTGGGTGTGCATTGATCAGTGGATGGTGGGAAATTGTATCATATTGTATCATATTGTATATATTGTACTATATGTTTCATTTTCTACTATTTTAAATATTTATTATTAATAGCATCTGTATATATTGATTTAGATTTATTTAGTAAATAGTTCTTATCTCAATTTTACGAGCTTCTTTACTTCTTTTTCCTCCGATTCTTCCCCTCCACTGAAGGAGGGGGATTTGTGAGAGCGGCTTCGTGGTATTTTGCTAGCTGGAGTTAAACCACGACCCATTCCCCGCCTTGTCTGCCCACCACGGCATCTCCACCTCAGGAGGGCTGCACTTGCCTCTCTTTTCCCTAAATCAACCGCAGTTTTTGCCTTCCTTTAGGAAGGACAAAAAGATTTCACACATAACTTGCCCTGAACAAAGGCACCTCATGCCAGGGCTTTTTCTTCTTCTATCCTTTCTCCTTTCCCACCGCAGGCTGACAATGGCGGGGGTAGCTTGTGGTGGAGGGAGCTTTGTTCTATACCCACTTGATTAGTGTCGAAAAGCAGCTTGGAAAAATACCGTGAGCTCGAGATGCGTGGGGATGGCAGTGTGGAGAGAAATGGGTTGTTAGCCTTTGGGATCTGTAATGGAAATCTGCAGGGAAACTGGGTGCACAACCTGTTTGTAAAGAGACTCTGGGTACCCTGGACAGTGGCCTGGTGACACAAGGTTTCTTACCTTGGAAGAATATAAAATCCAGCCATTTTTGGGCTGGCCTCAGCCATTTTCACTCACCAGCTGCATTTCTTTACAAGCCCCACGGTATTTCTGCATGTCCTGAAGCAGAGATGCCCAGCACCCTTCCCTGCCTGTTCCCAGGCCCAGGGGGGTCAGTTCAGCACCCTGCCCACACCACCCCTACACACCTCTCCCCTTAGCCCTTTTCAGAATTTTACTCCCCAGCATCCAACCCAGGCTGAACTCTTGCTGATTCTATCAAAAAGGTGACATTCCCCCCCTAATTTTCCCCCATTTCATTACTGGAGAGAAACAGTGGGGGTGGGACCTTCACAAATGTAGAGATGGTTATTGGGGCCCGAGATAAGGATGACATAAACCACAAGAACACGGCTGCTTGGAGCTGCCATTACTGCGTTACTGATTAAAGGGCAGGGGTGGGGTGGGGGCAGTGGAGGGAACTGCATAGCTGGGAACAGCTACATGGCCTGGCACGGCATGGCACAGGACAGCTCAACAGTCAGGCGTGATGGGGCTCAGCATGGCAGACTCTGGCACAGCTTGGCACGGTGAGGCACATTTCAGCATAGTCCAGGCCAGGATGACATGGGACATCTTGACACAGGTGCCCTGCAGTGGGTGTGCAGAGGGCACAGGGCCTGGCTGGAGCAGACAGGTCATAGAATTGCAGAATAGTTTGGGTTGGAAGGGACCTTAAAGATCATCTAGTTCCCCACTTGCCAGCTCCGTGCTGGGGGATCATGTCCCCATGCGCCCTGGTCCCATTGGGCCCCCCCTGCCGACCTCTGTGCCTGCCTGCTTCCTTGGCTGGGGACAGGGCTCCTGGGGGCCTTCGGAGACAGATGTAGCTCTGAGCGAATCTGACTGCCAGCTGCGCTGGATCGTCAAGGAGGCTCGCAGCTCACAATCGATGGCCCTGCAGTTGCACACCAGATGGTTTTGGCAGGGCGCAGGAGCTGGAGGGTATCGTCTGGCCGGGCCCCCCTGCACGCCCTCCGGCAGCCGAGCGAGAGAAATGGGTCACAGATCCCCGGCCCCCGTCACCGCACAAAGGAGACATCTGTGCGGCCGAACCGCACCGCGGGCAGCCTGGAGCGCGGAGCTGTCGGGGCGGTGGCACCGGTGAGATTGCCACCTGCCGGGACTCGGCGCGGCCCCATTCGGGGAGCGGGGTCTGAAGGGATTGCGGCACCCGAGAAGACACGCGGGGCCCGGGTCGTCTCCCAGGAGGAGTCGAGCTGCCAGTGCCATGGCTCCCCAGTGCGCGAGAACCTCCAGTGACTAACCACCCATCCGCACAACTACAAAGGGCCGCGGCATCTTTAAGGGCCCAGCGGTTCCCGGCCCCCTGCCCCGCCCCGCCCAGCGCCGGGGCCCCGCCGCCTATCAGCGGCGCAGGCCTGGCCCAGCGGGTGAGGCCAGGCTGCGCGCGCAGCGCTCCCTGGATAGCTCCCGCCAACCGCAGACGGCGGCGGCGAGGTGAGGACATGGCGCGGGGCTGGCTGAGCGGCCGCTACCTGCGAAGCCGGCGGAGCAGACGGCCTCGGGCCGCGGCGCGCTGCCGCCACCCCATGCGTGAATGAGGAGCGGCCGCAGCGCACGTCGATGCCTCACCAGGGAGCTGGGTGCCTGCACCATGAACCCTGAGATGGTGATGGAGCCGCTGGGCAGCCTGCACGGGGTGGCCAACCATGAGCCAGAGCTGATGGGCAGCCCCCACCATGGCGACCGCAGCGCCGGACCGCTCCAGGTGCCCCCCCCGCCGCTGCCGCACCAGGAGCTGGCCCTCGCCACGGCCCAGCCGGCCATGGTGCCCAGCATGGCCTTGCTGCTAGACGGCGCTGCCGAGTACCGCCCTGAGCTCTCCATCCCGCTGCACCACGCCATGAGCATGGCCTGCGAGTCCTCGCCGCCCCGCATGGGCATGAGCAGCACTTACACCACCCTGACACCACTCCAGCCCCTGCCGCCCATCTCCACCATCTCCGACAAGTTCCACCACCCACACGCCCACCACCACCACCACCAGCACCTCCCGGGCAACATCAGCAGCAGCTTCACCCTCATGCGGGATGAGCGCGGGCTGCCCGCCATCAACAACCTCTACGGCCCCTACAAGGAGATGCCCGGCATGGGGCAGAGCCTCTCACCGCTGGGCAACAGGCTGGGTCCCCTCCACAACGCTCAGCAGGGCCTCCATGGCTACGTGCCGCCCGGCCACGAGAAGATGCTCAGCCCCAACTTTGACGCCCACACGGCTATGTTGGGGCGGGGGGACCAGCACCTCTCCCGTGGGCTTGGGACGCCCCCCACCATGATGCCCCACCTGAATGGCATGCACCACCCGGGCCACCCGCTGGCCCACGGGCCCGTGCTGCTGGCCAGCCAAGAGCGGCCACCATCCTCCTCCTCCAGCTCACAGGTGAGCAGCTCGGGACAGCTGGAGGAGATCAACACTAAGGAAGTGGCCCAAAGGATCACGGCGGAACTGAAGCGTTACAGCATCCCGCAGGTCATCTTCGCCCAGCAGGTGCTGCACCGCTGTCAGGGGACTCTCTCGGACTTGCTGCGGAACCCTAAGCCTTGGAGTAAACTCAAGTCTGGCCGGGAGACCTTCCGCAGGATGTGGAAGTGGCTGCAGGAGCCGGAGTTCCAGAGGATGTCGGCCCTGCGGCTGGCAGGTAGGTGCGGACCAGCGCCTCCAGGGAGGCTGACAGGGAGCGGAGCGTGGACCCTCCGGGAGCCGAGCGCCGCCCTGCCCGGCAACGCAGTATCAGTACCGGTCCGGCTCGGCGGCTTCGTCTCTCTGTGCTCCGCCTCTCCCGTTCTCCGCCTCGCCTGCTCCCAGCAACCGGGCGCGGGGCCAAAGGCTTGGGGCCGGCCGGTCCCTCGCCAGTGCCGGCACCTGTGCAGCCCAGCGGGGCTCCGGGCTGGCGGAGGGGCTCTCTCCTCTGCCGGCACCGGCATGGACACCCCCCGCCCTGCGGTCTCTGCCGTGCGGCGGACCCAGGGCAGCTCTCTCTGGCCGACTGCTGAAGGACGCCCTGCGCGCCCGCTCCGCGCTCTCAGCGAGCATCCCTCAGGCCGCTGTCGGGCGCATCGGGAGAGGGCCGAGCGCTCGCGGGCGGGGCAGGCGGGGCATTGTCCCACGGAGGACGCGCGGGCGCCTCCTGGCGCGCTCACGGGGCGCCGCAAGCCCCATTGTTCTGCGGGTGCTGGCGGACCGCGGTGCGAGGTGGGGGGGCGGCCGGTAGCGACCCCGACAGCGCCTGCCCCACACCGCGCTGGGGGTTGGCAAGGGGGCGGGACTACCCGGCGAAGTGTCTTCCCGTGCGGCGGGGACCTCCGCAGCCGCTCAGCCCCGCACGGCTGCGCGGGGGCAGAGCAGTGCCGGCAGACACGCGTGGGCTACCGCTCGCTTCTCCGTCTCGTCCCACGGTAAGGCAGAGCTCCGGGCAGGTGCTGGGGCACGCAGCCCGTCACGTGTCTCTCTTCTCCGTGGAAATTGTTCATCTGGTGGATATGGACAGGTGGTAACCGGGGGGGCTGTAACACGGACAGACACGCGTGGACGCGTCAGGATGTTTGTTCCAGGTGTCCGTTCATTCTCTTATTTCCATTGATTCCGGTCTGGACAGATAAACCCTCGCGCGTTATTGACCTGCCGAGGGCAGGCAGGCACCAGCGGGCTTTCCTGCAGCCCGCCTCGCAGCTCACGCTGCTGAGGGCTGAGGGGAGAGGCGGGGATCCCAGCCTGAGCTAGACACCCCCGGTGGCTCTCTCCCCCTCTCTCGCATGGTACCGTGTCGTTCTTGCCGCGCCGGTGCCACAGTAGTTCCGTGCATCCTACATCCCGCGAAGTAGCGGGACAAAGCTCGGCGTGGCGGGGCCGGGGGCTCAGGAGGGCCCGGTGGGTGCTCGCCCCTCCCTTGTTTCCGGCGGAGACGGGGGGAGGGTGAGCCCCGGTCCCCTGCACCCCTCGGCAGCTCAGCTCTTCGGGCCGGCCGGGGGCTGCTTCTGGCGGGGACTGCTTCTGTCAGGGGCTGCCCGCAGACCCGCACCCCAACCGCACCACGGGATTCCCTCTGCCACAAGTGTGCGCGGGACTCTGGTCACTCATTCTCCCTCTCCTTGGGAGCGGTGGGATGCTCTGCCCCCTGGCAGGGAGGTGGGCGCAGAGGGTCCCTGCGTGCAGGACAGCGCCAAACGGGGATGGGACATGAGGAGCTATGAGTGAGTGATGGCCATAAGCCCTCCCTGACTCCTAACCAGGGATGCTGTGAGTTAAGCAGCCACCACCAGCCTGGGGCCTCCAAAGGCTTCTCGGAGGATGCCAGGGCTTTCTCAAAGTGAATGAGACTTTGCAGGGCCCCGTGGCCATGCTGTGTAGCTTGACCAGCTCTGCAGCCCGTTTCAGAGCCTGGCTTGGCCAGGACGGGAGAAGCAGGACTTGGGGCAGGGATGCAAAACTCCTCCTCAGCTCTAATGGTGGCTGCAAACTCTTCTCATCCTCTCCAACACCTGCTGTGTATCCAGTTCTTCCGTGCTATCAACCAAATGAAGGTCCTGAGGTTTGCAATGGGAACATCGGAGGAACAGAAAGGGTTTGGGTATTTTTGCCGGTGCATGCAGTGATGTCACCTTCTCAAACAAACATGTATCTAGAGGGAAATCAATGCAGATAATGTTTAGAATATTAAAAGAGCATTAATGCTGGCAGCAGGAGCATAAACACATGGACCATTTTCATTGATCTGGAACCTGAGCCAGCTCATTTCCAGTAATGCTGCTCGTGCTTTTTCTTTCCGGCACTGGTCCCGGGTGGGGTGTTCCCCACAGAGCTATATATACCTGGCAGAAAATCAAAAATCACAGCTACGCACCCGCTGGGTGACAGCTTTGTGGATGCCTAGATGCAACACGGAGACATGCAAATGTCATTCTGGATCTCCACTTTCCCAGTTACGCCTGAATGCCTTTGCATCCAGGAGTAAAGTTTGGACAGAGCTTGGTGGCCAAGAGGACGCAGGTTCCCTGTAGAGTGGAAGCTGGAGCAGGAAAGACTTTTGCAAATTATTGTTTGCCTTTGGGAAATCGATTTTTTTTTTTTTTTTTTAACCACGTGAGTATGAGGCCTCATTGCCTTGGTGCTTCCTTCTTCCCCTTTACTTGCCTGCTTAAATCCCTTGGAGCAAGGGGAATAAGCTGAAAGTATTTCAGATTTCTGAAAACCAGCCAATTTGCCCCAGGCTCCTGTAAGTTTTCCCAAATGGGATGAAAATCTGCTGTCCTTTGAGGGAAATCCCCCTCCCCGGTGGGAGCTGTAGCAGTTGGAGTGTGCTTATTTCTTCTTATTATAGAAGATAAATAATTTTGGTTTGTTCTGTTCATTCTTGTTATTTCTGTGGTTATTATCTCTTCTTGTGAGTCTTTAAAGACTGCTAAGCTGATGAGTGTTCCCCCCACAGACAACAGGTTCCCCCCGGGGCAGCTGGAGCAAGGTTTTGGGGAGCTGCCCTGGGCTTCAGACAAATGCTTCTTTCGCAAAATGAAACGTGAGAAACCTCAGTGCTCCTCGGGTTCTCGGTCTGCCTCGATGGCGGCATCATCCCCTTGCCCGTGGGAATGTCTCAGTGAAGCCTTGACCAGCTGTGGCCCCGTCAGGCAGTCCCTAAATTTCTGCCGGGGTGAAAAATAGGAGCAATTTCCAGGTGAGTCAATGTGTTTGTGTGGTAAGTTCAGAGGGCAGGGTGCAACCGCTGTTCAGGGTAACTGAACGTGCAGCCACGTCCTAATGCCCGGGTTACCTGCTGTCGTGGTTTACTCCGGCTAGCAAAATACCACGAAGCTGCTCTCACAAATCCCCCTCCCCTCCTCCAGTGGAGGGGAAGAATCGGAGGAAAAAGAAATAAGAAAGCTTGTAAAATTGAGATAAGAACTATTTACTACTAATAATAAATAATTAGAATAATAGAAAATAAAACATATGATACCATATGATACAATTTCTCACCATTCACTGACCAATGCACACCCAGTTGCTGAGTAGTGAGAGTCAGACCCAGAGAGCCCAAGAACGATCGCAGCTTGAGAGCCGCAGCCCAAGGGCCGGAGCCCAAGGGCCGGAGCCCAGGAGCTAACACAGCAAATTCCAAACAAACCCTATCAGTGTTAGCACGGCCATGAACTCTAAACAACCCATCAACTCCCTCACAAACGAGCCAGCACAGGAGTTAGCAAAGCAGCTAACGCAGGGAGGGTCAGCAAGTGCCCAGGAGTAGACGAGCAAGGGAGTAAGGGAGAGAGTAATGGCTACCAGACCCCTTCCCCACCCAAGAATCGGAACATGATGTACTATAGAATGAAATACTTCTTTGGTCAGTTTGGGTCAACTATCTGGACTGTGTTCCCTACGCTGCTCGTGAGACAGCGAGAGCTGGGAATGCAGCTGCAGTATCACAAGTGGAGAAAGACCTTGAATTACAGGCCCTCCCCAGCACCAGCTGAGGCCTTATCAGTACTGCTCTTAGTGTCCAGAGGTATAACTCCCTAGTAACCAGAGTAAAGGGAGTTAACCCTTCCCTGACTGAACCCAGCACACCTGCACGGAATCCCAGGATGTTATCACCAACCCCCTGCTAGGTAACACGAGAAGAATGCAGTTAAAATAACTCTGTGCTGTGTTCCTCTGCAAGCCAGTGGTCTCGAGTAGGTTCCCCAGGGGCTGGGTGAAGACCTTCGGGTGCAGAATGCGTCTTTCTGAACGCATGGATGTCGTGCCGGTGTCCCCAACCTACGGCAGCGTGGAGCTGCGAGGGTGGTGAGCTGCTGCCGGTGCAAAGCCAAGTGCTTGCTTACACAGTTCCTTCATGTCACCCCACAGAAGTCATTGACACAGGAGCCTTTGCTGTGGTTCCAGGCTGGTCAGTGAAATGCTGTCCCTGCTCGTTTACATTTCCCTATTGCTGAATCATGTTATTGCCGATTAAACATTTTTGTACCAAATACCATCAATTATTCATTTGTGCTTGTCGTGGTTTAACAGTGCAAAACAAATTATAGGATTAGCATGTTCTGAGGGGGGTGGCTGTGTCAGTCCCACTTCTTTCTGCCTGTCCTTGGCTGAAGAGCAGCAGCAGCTGTCGGGAGTCTCTCCCTCGTTCACCCCGCGGGTCTCTCTCCACGGAGCCCTGCTGCTCAGTGCCCTGCAGCATCCCCGTGCCGGGCAGCCGGGCATGTGTCCACCCACAGTCTCGGGGGACTCAGTTTCGTGGAGGCTGTGCTCGAAGTTCCATCACGGGTCCCCATGTGAAAGCCACTGCCGTGCCAAGATAGAGACTGGTGGGCGACCCCACTCCGGTCCCCGACCGCCCTCCCCGCGGCGTCTGATCCCCGGAGCGCGTCCAGAGCGTGTGGCCCGCACCCCCCCTCACCCTCTCTTCCCGGGGCCGTGACGGCTGCACCGTTAGCACCACGGACAGCGGGGGGTGGGGAGGGGAGGGCAATGGAGGGGGGAGGGGCGGAGGATGGCGGCTCCGCACCCGCCCGGGCCAGGCCCGCACTAGTGCGGCCGAGCCCACCGCCCCCTTCACCCCCTGGCGCCAGGGAGTTCTTACACAGTGGGTGGGGGTGTGTGTTTGAATTCAATATACAGGTACATAAGGATTCTTTGAAAGGTGCTTAGTGGCTTGAAATATCAGTACTCTTCTCAGATATAGATTCACGGTTATGTTTGAACAACCCATGTGGTAAATTGTGCTGGTGGTGATAAATTATATTTCTCATGGACCAACTTTCTGAAATAATATCCCACTCTAGCTTTTCATTCCACGTTATTTCTGAAGACATTTCTGTCCTGCAGAAACGTGAATACCATTTTTGTTAAGTGACTGGGTTTTTATTAGTTGCTTGATTGGCTGATAAAGATAAATCTGACCATATTTGTCATTAAGCACATTTCTGTCTTTTTTTCCTCTACTTTTTTAAAGAAACAATTATTGGATTAACAATTGTTACTCATTCTGAGCTTTTCCAGTTTGTTCTTCATTATGTCCTTGTTAGATTTTTTTCCAGCATCTCATTTTTCCCTCATATCTCTTTGGGATATTTCAGTTCAATCAGTGATGGCAAACTCAAACATTCCTCTGCATCTGAAAACTGCCAGAATTTATTTTTGGCAAGGAACACAGAGACGAGAGAGCATTTTTCCCAAAAGGATTTTATTCCAGTAAGTGATGCTGTTTCTTCCCTCGTTTTACCTCAAACTTTTTTTCTGCACCGTGGCCTGGGTTGTTCATCCTTAGCACTCTTACCTTGTCTTAGTCACAAAATATCATCCTTGATGTTCCTGCCATTCACCAGTTGCAAGTGGCTTTTTCATTCCTTCCAATTAGGCATTACTCAGAGATGACAAGCTCCTTGCCAGTAACCCAACACGTCTGTTCTGAGTCTCCGAGCACTGAGTGGCAGAGTCCTCACATCAGAGGAGCTCCCCTACAGCTGCCTTCAGAGTGGAAACAGGGCACTGCAGGGACACGGAGAATTAATCTCACAGGGAAAGTAGGGCTGACAAGGACTTGAGACATCAGCTGTCCTGACAGTCTGCCCCGTTCTTCAAGAATCTCCAGTGATGGGGATTTCTCAGACTACCTAGGCAATCTCTTCCAGGGCTTACAGGTACAAAAAAAGTCCTTAATGACTAGCCTTAATCTTTCTTTTTGTCTTTTAAATCCTTTGCTTCTCATCTCTGCTAGACACAGCAAAAAAATGACTCCCTTTCTTCTGATACCAATCTGTTAGTATTTAAGACTCTTGTCTCTCTCTCCTATATTCTCTAGAAAAAGCCCCATCATACTTGGGAGAGGAATATGCAGAGAAAGCATTATCCAATGGGACAGATAATACATCTCTTTTTCCAAGGTAAAAGATTTTGTATCCAGCTCTATCAATCTTGCAGACTTTTGCATAAAAGGCACTCTGATTTACAGAGGGTTTTTATACATAGAAATCATACAAAATAGACTAATCTCAAATGGCTTCAGTGATAAGATCATCCAGGCAACTCATTGATGGCAGATAGAAATGCAATCAAAAAAGAAATTGGAGTGTTTTGAGGTTGTTTGGGGGTTTTGAGCTATAAAATCAAACAACTCCATTGTGAAAAAAAGGGTGCTCAAACCACTGGTAAATGCTACACAAAGGAATTATTCGACAAGCAATAGAGGCTGGCAGTTTCCCAAAATGCAAATTGTCTCTGGGACCAAAATATCTCTAAGTAAGCAGGGAACATATTTATGAGTAGCAGTGATTTTCCAGCAGATCTCATCTTGTCATAATGGGCATTTAAGAATGAGGGCCTGCGCTGAGACATTAAGCTTTGACAAGCAGCAAGCAGCTGAAGAAGATAAAGGAGAAGCATGAGGAAGCCTTCCTCTGAGAGCTTCCCACACACCTTCTTCCCCATTTTCCTTCTCTCTGCTGATCATGCCCACTGATGCCCACCAGCTATTGCTGGTGAGGACCAGTGGCACCACAGCACTGTGTCAGCCCTGACCGCAGGCTCCCAATGTGGAGAGGCTCACATAGATTATTTACAAGCTCCCAAAGCTTTTCTGGCATCTCTAGTACCAAATTTCTCCTCCATCATGGTGGGGTGCAGCATCTTGGCTCTCCTCTCACATCCAGCCCTGACTGTGCACTGCAGAAGAGGTGTTCTGTGGGGTACAGCTGCGCAGACCTGACACTGGAGCCACGCTCGGCGGCAGCTGGCTCATACCACTGATAGGAGCACTATCTGACACAACTGCTGTCACCCACAGCCTGCTGCAGAGCCATCCCGTCTCCCATCCACCGCCTGCCTGGCAGCACACTCACTGCAGAGGTGGGAGACCCTCGGCCCCTCTGCCTGGAGGCAGCTCCCTTCCTCACCTCCACACCTTGTTGGTGCTTGGGGAGGAAGGACACTTACCCCTCCTGCTGAAGCTTACTGTGTGGAAGGAAATGGGAACCTGACTTTATGGCAAAGCACATCACTCCTCCTGGGCCTGTTCTTGCATTCTGTGGTCCAAGGAGAGCTTGGAGAGCACCACAGGTCTGGCTTTCCCAGATAAGTGGGTGCTCTTGTCCTTTCCTGTTCTCCATAATTGCTCCCTATCAATAACAGCCATTCAAAGGAAATAATAATTTCCTGCTTTGTCCCAGGGGTCAGGTTTTCTGAAAACAAGATGGTTCTGGAGGCACATGGCGAGAGCTCAGTACATCTGTACTTTCCCTTGCAGTAGGGCCCACGGGACTCAGCTTGCAACTCTGGCTTGTAAGTGTAAGGTGCCGTGAGGGATCTGAAGTGTGGGAGGGTGTCACAGTGATGGCAAAGCTGCTAGGGGTAATGAGCAGAAAGCCAGAAGGCAAGATATTTCAAATTCTAATCCACTCTAAGATTTCAGACTCCTATTCAATGCTTGCTCACCTGCCTCAAATTTAAATTCCCAGTCCTTTCTTGGAAAAGATGTCCGAAGCACTTTCCTCTCTCCATGGGGAGAAGGTCCCAGCTGGATTCCAGTACCCGAGGGGATGTGCTGATGCGTCACTTGCAGATGGTGCTACAACAGGTAGAGCACTCAGTGTGGGGAAAGGTCTGGTTTCAGCAATGTGCTCTGATGGAGCGAATATAAATCCCCGTTACAGAAAAGTGTTATAATTCAGCTGGAAACTATTTTGGGATTCAAAAGGGAGAATCTCCAGGACAAGAGGCAACATAAATTTCCCAGCTGTTAGAAGTGAAGGACTTAGAGTGCAGTTTGAAGGATTCGACATTTTGCTGGAGTACCTGAGCAGTCTTGCTGCTGCAAGCAGTGCCAGAGAGGTGTACGTCAGCACTGAATCGGGGTGACCCTGCTCGTCACAGTGAGGTGATGGCATTTAGATGCAGCTTGTGCTACTGCAAGACCAGGACCCCCACCAGCCCATGTGTATTTTGGCACCTCAACAAGGTTGATGCAATTAGGCAAGGCGTGTGTCTGTCTGTCCCACTGCTCCTCGCCATGCAATGTCATTGGAACCCTGTGGGGTATCCTCATTGTGCCCAGGACCAGAGGTCTCGCTGGTAACTGTGGGCAGTTGCACCACTTCTTGTGAAAACAGGAGTCTGGGGGGAGAAGGAAGATCTGGTAAGTGCCTGCCCTGCAACAAGGCTACATCATGAGCTTGTGCCAGCTGGATGATGATCCTGGCAGGAGGGCGAGCTTATGCATCCCCCAGCTATTGGAAAGGAGACTGTACAAGCTCACAATCGACTCTGAAACAGAGATCTGTCAAGAATCAGGTCTGTTCCTTTTGCAGCTTGCATAAAAGCTCACTTGTAAAGAGGGCTGGATGTTGAGTGTTGGGGGATGCTCCTTGCCTCGTCCAAGGAAGAGAGGGGAGGCTGCCTAGCAGAAACTGCTCCAGCACACAGCGAGGGCTTGCAGCTGCTTGGTGACATTAAAACTGTGCTGCCTGTGCACCAAGACTCCACTCATTCTCACCCTGGAGTGTGATAAATTTGCCCTATCCTATCTATTATTTATAATTCCATATTAATGATGGAAGTATATTACAGTAGTACTTAGAGGCCCTTGTCAGAGATCCTGTACCGAGATGGGTGTTGCAGCACTGCACAGGAGGAAGCAGCCCCTGCCCCACAGAATTTACAGCCCAATTTCAGCCACCTAGCAGATTTACGAGAGATTTGACACAAATAGCCAGAAAGGAACATAAAAGAACCAAGTCCCCAAACCCATTCATCTTTTCTCCTCAAATAGCTGAGGGATGCAAGATGGAGAGAGAGGAGGGCATTTCCTCTGTGACTGAATTCAGAGAGCGCAAAATCAGGTGGAGTACTGAGAAAACCCATTCCTGGCTGGAAACAGCGAGGCTGTGTGCTGCTTTCTCAGAGCGTTGTAGGAATCCCTGTATGTCCAAAGAGGAATTGCAGTGTAGGGAACGTCTTGCCATTACAGGAGGTTTGGGTGACCAAAGAGATTTCCAGTAATGGTGCGGGTGTTCTCAGGAAGAATGGAATTACCACTTTGTGCTGCACTTCTCAATTTGGGGGCATGGTCTGTGTCATGGTTTAGCCTTATCTGGCAATTAAGTACCACCATTCGCTCTAGCACTCCCCCCTCTCTCAGTGGAAAAGGGTCGGAGGAAAAAACACAAGAAGCTCGTAAAAGTTGAATAAGAACTATTTAATTATATAAATGAAACTTAGAGTAATACTAACAATACTACTACTACTAAGTAATTAAAACAACAGAAAAATAGAACATATGATACAGGATCTCACCACCTCTGGACCAACACAGCCAGATTGCAAAACAGCAAGCAAAATCCAAACGGAGAGGAAAAGAAAAAACCCCAAACCCAAAAGTGGAGAGGAAAAGCCCTGAGCCCAAAAGCCCAAGAGCCAGGAGACAGAAAATTCCAAACCCCCAGCAAATCAACTTAACAAAGGGAGCTCCTTCTCTGCTAACAGCCCACCATGAAGTGAACAAAGAGCTATCAGCAAAGCTATCTCCTAGCCCCCAAAAGCCTTAAACCCCCCACCCCTCTTGGATCCTTTTTTTGCACCTTGCAAACTGCTGCAAAACTGCGCGCCTTGCAAACTGACCACTGAGCTTGATGTATCATGGAATGAAACAAGATCCTGTGGTCCAGGCAGCTTTCTGTAGGAGAGCAGCTCATCCCTGCCTGAAACCAGCACATTATCCACCCCTTGTTTCATATCATTTCACCTTCCGTCTGCCACATGTGCGAAACCCCCACGAATGCCCTCTGATGGCACCTATGTAGGAAAACAGACTGTGCTGGTTTCAGACAGGGACGAGCTACTCTCCTACGGAGAGGCGCAAAAAAATGATCCAAGATGGGTGGGGGGTTTAAGGCTTTTTGGGGGCTAGGAGATAGCTTTTCTGATAGCTCTGTGTTCACTTCAAAGAATCACAGAATCACTAAGGTTGGAAAAGACCTATAAGATCATCTAGTCCAACCATCAACCCAACACTACCATACCCACTAGACCATGTCCTCAAGCACCACGTCTACACGTTCCTTGAACACCTCCAGGGATGGTGACTCCACCACTTCCCTGGGCAGCCTGTTCCAATGCCTGACCACTCTTTCAGTGAAGAAGTTTTTCCTAACATCTAACCTAACCCTCCCCTGATGCAACTTGAGTCCATTTCCTCTTGTCCTGTCAGACAGTCCTACCAGTTACCTGGGAGAACAGACTAGCACCCGCCTCCCTACAACCTCCTTTCAGGTAGCTGTAGAGAGTGATCAGGTCTCCCCTCAGCCTCCTCTTCTTTACGCTAAACACCCCCAGCTCCCTCAATCGCTCCTCATAAGACTTGTTCTCCAGATCCTTCACCAGCTTTGTCGCCCTTCTCTGGACAAGCTCCAGCATCTCTATGTCCTTCTTGTAGTGAGGGGCCCAAAACTGAACACAGTATTCGAGGTGTGGCCTCACCAGTGCTGAGTACAGGGGCACAATCACTTCCCTACTCCTGCTGACCACACTGTTCCTGATACAGACCAGGATGCCATTGGCCTTCTTGGCCACCTGGGCACACTGCTGACTCATATTCAGCTGGCCGTCAACCAACACCCCCAGGTCCTTTTCTGCCTGACAGCTTTCCAGCCACTCTTCCCCAAGTCTGTAGATTGTTGTGACGTAAATGCAGGATCCAGCACTTGGTCTTGTTGAACTTCATACAATTGACCTCAGCCCATTGATCCAGCCTGTCCAGGTCCCTCTGCAGGGCTCTCCTACCCTCGTGCAGATGAACACTTCCACCCAACTTTGTGTCATCTGCAAACTTCCTGAGGGAGCACTCAACACCCTCATCCAGATCATTGATAAATATGTTAAACAAGACCGGCCCCAACACTGAGCCCTGGGGGACACCACTTGTGACCGGCCGCCAACCAGACTTCACTCTGTTTACCACAACCCTCTGTGCTCTGCCCTCCAGCCAGTTTTTAACCCAGCAAAGAGTACATCTGTCTAAGCCATGAGCCACCAGCTTCTTTAGGAGAATGCTGTGGGAGACTGTGCCAAAGGCTTTACTAAAGTCCAGGCAGGCAACATCCACAGCCTTCCCCTCATCCACTGGGTGGGTCACCCGGTCATAGAAGGAGATCAGGTTGGTCATGCAGGACCTGCCCTTCATGAACCCATGCTGGCTGGTCCTGATGCCCTGCTTGTCTTGCACCTGCCGTGTGAGCTCACTCAGGATGAACCACTCCATAATCTTTCCCAGTACCGAGGTCAGGCTGACAGGCCTGTAGTTCCCTGGATCCTCCTTCCGGCCCTTGTTGTAGATGTGCGTCACGTTGGCAAGTCTCCAGTCTTCCAGGACCTCCCCTGTTGACCAGGACAGCTGGTAAATGATGGAGAGCAGCTTGGCAAGCTCCTTCCCCACCTCCCTCATTACTCTTGGATGAATCCTGTCTGGCCCCATGAACTTGTGAGTGTGCAGGTGGCACAGTAGGTTGTTAACTGCTTCCTCCTGGATTACGAGGGGTTTATTCTGCTCTCCATCCCTGTCTTCCAGCTCAGGGGGCTGATAACTGGTCTGGGTATTAAAGACTGAGGCAAAGGCAGCATTCAGTACCTCAGCCTTTTCCTCGTCCTTTGTCACTATGTTTCTCTCCATATCCAATAAGGGATGGAGATTCTCTTTGACTCTCTTTTTGCTGCCAATGTATTTGTAGAAACATTTTTTGTTGTTTTTCACAATGGTAGCCAGATTAAGTTCCAGTTGGGCTTTAGCCTTTCTAATTTTCTCCCTGCATGACCTTACGAGATCCCTGTACTCTTCTTGTGTTGCCTGCCCCTTCTTCCAGGAGTGGATAGATTTCCTTTATTCCTTTAGTCCCAGCAAAGGCTCCCTGTTCAGCCAGGCTGGTCATCTTCCCCGACGGTTTGTCTTACAACACATGGGGACAGTCTGCTCCTGCAGTTTTAAGACTTCCTTCTTGAAGGACAACCAGCCTTCCTGGCCACCTTTGTCCGTCAGGACAGTCTCCCAAGGGACTCTCTCAACCAGTGTCCTAAATAGACCAAAATCTGCCCTTTGGAAGTCCATGGTAGTCTTGCTGACCCTCCTCCTTACTTCATCTAGAATCGAGAACTCTATTATTTTCATGGTCGCTAAGCCCAAAACGGCCTCCTACTACCACATCCCCCACCAGTCCTTCTCCATTTGTAAACAGCAGGTCAAGCGAAGCACTTCCCCTAGTAGATTCACTCACCAGCTGTGTCAGGGAGTTATCTTCCGTGCAGTCCAGGAACCTCCTAGACTGTTTCCTCTCTGCTGTGTTGTATTTCCAGCAGACGTCTGCTAAGTTGAAGTCCCCCACGAGAACAAGGGCTAGCGATCATGAGACTTAGAATCATAGAATCATAGAATGGTTTGGGTTGGAAGGGACCTTAAAGATCATCTAGTTCCAACCCCCCTGACATGGGCAGGGACACCCTCCACTAGACCAGGTTGCTCAAAGCCTCATCCAGCCTGGCCTTGAAGACAGCCAGGGATGGGGCATCCACAACTTCTCTGGGCAACCTGTGCCAGTGCTTCACCACCCTCTCTGTGAAGAACTTCTTCCTGATATCTAATCTAAATCTCCCTGCTTTCAGTTTAAACCCATTACCCCTTGTCCTGTCAAGGGGTAATTTGTGCATACTTAATTCAGAGGGGTAATCAAATTTATTTTTGAGGCCTAGGTTTGAAGAGATTGCAGTTGTGTAGAGATACAAGAGGTTGCTTTAAGTGAATCATAGCAGAAGAAAAACATTTTATATTTTTGGAAAATATTTTGAGGGTCATTTCATTGTGTTGATTATTACTAGCATAATTAAATTTTTTTCACATTGAATTCTCTTTGAAATCAAATTGAGGAACATTTTTCAGTTCCATCAGACAGATAACTTGGTTTAGTTGACTTTGTTCTACCCCCACATAAAAACGTATACTGGAGATCAATATTTACAGCGTATCCTTATGGACAAGAGCAAGAAATGACTTACTGCTGGATTATGGGAATATTGTTCTCTACTTGGCTCCTTCTTAACATCTCCGATTTGTTTCATGGGTCCAAAGTCACTTTTGCCATTAGAGTAAAAACTGGTGATTATCTGAGGGTGTTAGTTAACTTGAGAAAATGCAGGGACCCAAATTTAGAAGAGATGAAGTCAAAGGGAGGCTTTTTTCTCAGCAAAAGTAGACTGTGAAGTATGGCCCTGAGAAATTTCAGACTGCTCCGGAGTTTCTGGTTAACCCCCCCTCGCCTAACTGGTTTGCAAGTAGAGATACGCGAGGGTAGAGATGGATTGACATAGGATTTATGTTGGGGTTTTGTTTGTACAAGAAGCTGGGCTTGTACTGTGTTTGTGCTTTGCAGGACAAAAAATTTTGAGAGCTGTTTCATTAACGTTCCCAGTATCCAAATGAAACTGTTGTCAGGTTCTCAGAAGCAAAATGGGAGGGGTCTGTAGTTTTGGCAGGTCCCTTGGTGCCTGTCTCTATGGTTTGTGGTCTCAAAGCTTGGTTGGCAAAGCCCCTCTGCCCTAAGCATCGCTGCCTGGTGCAGTGATGAGGCTCACAGACCAGGTCCCGCACCTCTGGGATGTCGCCTCCCGCACCCCCCACAGCTCCTGCTGTGGTGGCAGTACTCAGTGGGAGGTTTCTCGCCAACATCCATGCACTCCCTGCAGCTCCGGCCGTGGTGGCTGCAGCCAGTGGGAGGTTTCACACCGACATTTTGCTCTTTGCTTGAGCAATTGTTTGTTCTATGTGGGCATGCTTGCCACAAGCATGTCTTCGTGTCCACCCCATCTGCCTCCCAGAGCACCAGTGCAGGGGAAAGCAGAGGACCTGAGGGAGGCCCCAGCTCACTCCGAGGAACACCCCTGCCCCGTGCCTGAGTGTTTGAAGGGTGGGATTCGGCTGAATCCTAGGGCGGTGCTGCCAGTCAGCTCCATATCAATCAATTTTGGCCTACGTGTGGCAAAAGCGTTTTCTATAAAAAAGGCTGGGGTCTCTGTGCATGCATAAAGAGCTGATGAAAGGAAATACTGTTGCCTGTAGAGGTGCATAATGCTGCTCTGGGTTGTGTAAGGCCAGCGCTATGCATTGCGGATTGATCGCACTGAGCTGCACGCTGTTCTTACCATTAGTCCAGCAGATATCTGCCAGTGAAAAAAGCTGCTGTGAGAAAACACCACATGGTCTGATCTGAGTTGCTGCATTTCATCAAGCTGTCACCAGCTCCGCGGAGCACTTGTCCCAGCCCTCTGACTGTGGCAGCTCTCCCCAGTGAGCTGGGTTGGGGCTGGAGCCACAGCCTGGCAGCAAGGTGCTTGGTCTTAGGGCTGGGCAGGGCCCCAGGGACCACCGCAGCTCCGGGGGGGATGAGCACTGTCCTTGCAGAAGGGCAGCGGGGAGATCCCCATGGTGGTGTTAGGGAATCCAGTGCCTTTTGCTGGGAGCTGCCATGCATTCATCGTTAATGATAGAGCGAATTTCCCAGTGCTTCTGTCTTTATAAAGGGAAGTTTTGAGGACAATACTGATGAACTGAGATGCTTCTAGATATTTTTCAGGATTTATAGGTATTTGTAATGCATGGGCTGGCTGGGGTCCTCTCTTCTGAGGAAGAAAATGGAAAATAAGAATTAGTGTTGCAGAAAATAAGACAAATGAACTATTAGTTTGTATGTAAAGGGTCTTTAGTCCAGTGTAGAAGAAAAGGGAAGGTTTTTTTTTTTTTTTTTCACAGTTATGGCTTTTAGTTCTTGCCAGTTGTTCGGTTTCTTCCATAGAATATGTTCAGTACTACCTGCAAATAAATCAAATTGTCCTTAGACTCAAGATGGCCACGTCCCTCTACTACTAAAACATTTCTCTTTCTGTAGGCAGGTTTCCTGGAGAATAACTTTATTTTATTAGAGTGCTCACTCCATTTTTCTCTTCTGATAAATGCATGTCAAGGCCCAACATTTGCCTTTATGGTGCCTTTTCAAGAGCAAACTTAACAGTTCAAGGAAAGTATTTACTGAATACATTGAAAAGCACGTACCTTTGCATTATTTATTATAAGATACCAATGACTGTAAAATGCAGAGTATCTCTGGACATAAATTAGTGATGTTAGGAAACACTAGACTCTTCCTGGTGTCCCGGAACCTATTAGAGACTGCAGCAAAGATGCAGTCATGTCCCTAGTGCTGGGGATAACACCATGTGGATTCTAGGCAAGAGGCGAAGTAAAGCGTCGGATGCACAAATCCAGCCTAAAATCATGGTATGGTTTGAAAGGGACCTTAAAGACCATCCAGTTCCACCCCCCTGCCATGGACAGGGACACCTTCTACTAGACCAGGTTGCTCAAAGCCTCATCCAGCCTGGCCTTGAAGACAGCCAGGGATGGGGAATCCACAGCTTCTCTGGGCAACCTGTTCCAGTGCCTGACCACCCTCTCTGGGAAGAATTTATTCCTTGTATTTAACCTAAATCTACCCACTTTCAGTTTAAAACCTGCCGCTGCCTCTGGGAAAGCCATGCTGAGAACCGCTCTGGGATGCTCACCCATAGCCTGTAAGTCTGGGTTTGGACCCAGCTCTCTGGAGCACCCTCCTCTTGCATTTTGGTCCACCCTGGGGTATTTCAAATGGCCCAACCCTGACCTTCCTCCCAGAGGCAGCTCTGCTGTAGCCACCAGAATTTGGCAGCTGGGAAAGGATAAAAGAGGGGTCAGGATCAGCCGCTCCAACAAAATATTCTAGTTTCCTGTAGAAATCTGGGAAATCCTGTCCCATGCACAAACCCAAGATGCTCAGTGTCGTCTTCTACGCCACCGACTGAGCCATGCTCCCTGTGGTGCCATGCTCAGGCACAGATAGACAGGTATGATCCTGACTTTGGGGTAATTGCAGACATTTCCACAGTCTTAGTTTTTACTTTTCAGGCCAGGTTCTCATTTCACATTTTAAACCCTCAGAATTATTTAATAGGGCTGCTTAAAAACCCATCCGTGTAGCAATTCACTCTACCTATTTTGTCCCAGCACATTACCTAACCATGTCAACATATGGATTTTTTTATCTTACTGCCCTGTGTAGACAGCCTTATCAGGCTATTTTAAAATCTGGGTGCACTCCGGCAGCAGTATTGGTTTCAGCACTTGATGTTCTCTCTGTGCTAATAAATAGACATCAGCTATTAATCCTGATTTTTTTAAGGATCCATTATCATCCCTTGGCGCGACGATGGTCCAGCACTGCTGCCCTGCCTGACCTGAACTCTGATAAACTGTCTTTGCCCTTGGCCTTGGGAGGTGGCCCGGGGATGGGGGATGGCGCAGGCCCTGCAAAGCTGTTGGCTGCCCAGTGCCTCGCAGCCCTCCCCACCCAGCTGGCCGCAGCTCCCCAGGGCCGGAGTGAGCTGTGGAGTGGGGAGCCTGACCATGCAGAACCTCCTCCCAGGGAAACAGAGGGTCAGGTTTTAAGACATAAGGATAATCTGAGGATGAAGGGGAGATTTATTCCCAGCTAAAAGACATTTGCCTGTTTGAAGAGATTTGCAATCCCAGGTATTTTGGACTATTTTCTCCTCCTGGAAGGAGCTTCAAAAATGCATGTTGTAAACCTTGGTTGGTTAAACCATGTGCAGCTACCAGATGCCTTTGGAGCAAAGGCTGCATGGAGCTACCTGGATGTCCACATGGTCTAGGGATGGGTGGAGAGCTAATTGCCGACGAGGGACTTGCCTAAACAGCAGGCACTGCTACCATTTCCTCTCAGAAAGCTGCAATTTCACATCTTTATTTTCGTAGCTTTTCAACTTTGTAGTCTGTGAGAGACCACGTGAAAGTGCAAGCTCAGAGAGTTGTAGAATTTGAGATGCACTAAGTGGTCTGGATATTTCTATGCGGGGCCGTAAGCAAAGGGTCTCACTGCAGAAGTTGTGAGCTTATCTCACAACAGATGTCTGGAGTTTCTAAATTGGTAAATGGTTAAAAAGCAGTCACAGAGATCTCTTTTGGGAGAAAACAAGCAAGGTTCAGCTGGATGATGGCAGTTGGTGCTGTCGAATGTGATTTTTCCCCAGTGGTGGTCACACAAAGTCGCAGAGCTTCGACTGAGGTTTGCTTTGGGGTGTTTCAAAGAGTAAAACTCCAGTACAAATGGTAGACCTGGCTGCTGGGGAGGTAGAACCATCCTTTGGGATGGACAAGAGGAATGTGGGGAGTGGAGCAGCCTCTCCTGGGTCAGACAGAGCAAAGCTGGGTGCAGAGTTCAACCATGTGTCAAACTGCCGGGGGGGTTCACCCATCCCTCTGGGGGGGAAGTGGGTGCAGAAGGATGTGTAGGCATCAAATCCCAGGGAATGCTGGTCAGGAAGTACATGCTTTTGTTGGCAGACAAGAAGGCAGACATATTTCAACTGATGCCCAAAAACCCCACCCCGGCCCCAGATGGAGGGTGGGTTTGTGTTGCAAATAGTGTAGGGAGGGGGTGGGGGGCAGTTTCTGCTTGCTCAGCAGTTTTTTCCCCCTCTACTAACAAAGTCATTTTGGGAGGTTCCTGCCTTCACCATTGTGTCCACGGTAATTGGTTTAAGCATGCATTTGGAATGGCAGACCAAAGAAAAGGTGCTCTCTCCAAAATATGGGCAGATTTATTCTCAATTCATGAACTGGCAATTTCCAGTTGTATTATTTCCTCTGTCCTGTATATTACCCAGGGGTGTAGTTTACATTATGGAACAGTGGCCTGCACAGTTTTGTTAAAAAATAGTAATCTGGAGTTGTTACATGCTATGGCACATTTCTGCAAAGAATTAATCTTTATTTTAGCTATTGAAGGGGAAAAAAGGATGCACTTTGCCTTTGCTTTCCTAGACTGCCATCAGATAAGCTGAGTTTTTAATCCTAATGCTGCTGTAATGGGGGAGCAACACATTTCTCAGATGGTGGTTTTATAGAAAGTGGGGGAAGCCTCAGAGCTGTGTGCTGCCCAGAAATGGGAAATGAATTGGAGGGTGTGGGCTCCAGATGCCAAGAAATTCAGCGCCCGAGTGTATAACAATCAGGTGCCTGTCCCAAACCATTTCTGAAAAGGTCTTTGGGGTGCGAGCAGATACACCAGTGTACCCCCCAGGATTCCTCAGAGAGCCCTCGGGTGCTGTGTGTCGGTGCGGTGCTGGCCCAGCTGCGCACTGTCGGCTCCCTGGACACTGCCACATGCTGGTCTCCATGTCCAGGAGGTCTGCGGGCAGCCACGCACCTCCTGACACTCGCTTTCTCTCTGTCTCTGCCCACCCTCAGCCTGCAAACGCAAGGAGCAGGAGCCAAGCAAAGAACAGAACAACTCCCAGAAGAAATCTCGCCTGGTTTTCACGGACCTCCAGCGCAGAATGCTTTTCGCCATCTTCAAAGAAAATAAGCGCCCTTCCAAAGAAATGCAGATCACCATCTCCCAGCAACTGGGCCTGGAACTCACCACTGTCAGCAACTTCTTCATGAATGCCCGGCGGCGCAGCCTGGAGAAGTGGCAGAATGTCCTGAGCTCTGGGGGCTCCTCCTTGGCCCCCAACACCTGTACCAAAGTGTGACAGGGAGCTGCTGGTGTGGCGGAGAGGGCAGCTTCGCCATGGGGCCCTTCACTGGTGACTTAAAGCACAATCCTGGAAACGAACCTCAGCCCAGCTGTAACAGAGGACACTTCTTACGGCTTTTAGTCAGTCTTAGCAGACATGAGTTGCAAATTAACCTCTACAATACTATGCTCAGGACAGGCGAAGAAGGTCTGAAATGTAGGGGAGTCGTCTGCAAAGCAAGTTTCTCCTGAGTCCCAAAGAGCCCAGGCTGGCAGGGATGCTGCTGTGAGCTGGGGCAGCCTGCCCATGCCTGGCGTTTGCCAGCAGGGTGCCAGTGCTGGCCACATCACCCTGCACCAAAGCTCGCCGCTGTGGCGTGGCCCCACGAGAATGGAGCACAAAGTCTGACACATAGACACTAAAGAATCCGAGAACCTGTTTTTAAACTCAAGTATGGTTTTGTTAAGTGTTCTAGGGAAAAGAAAAACGATCAAATGTAAGTTTTTCTTTGGTTGTTTTTTCTTAAAAGTTTGTTTAATCATCTTGATCTTGGATCAGAAAAATTCAGTTCACTTGAGTTTAAAGTATCAAGCACAAAGCCAGTAGCTACAGAAATAGGTACAATCCCAGACTCAGTACAGCGATAATGTTGAGATGCAGTCTCACTTAGGGAACACGTCTGTGACCGCACGAGCCTCAAGCACAGTTGGCAGTTTGTCACAAGGTCTGTGTTTGTATCTAATGTAGACGCACACTCAGGAGGTCAAGCTAACTTATACAGGTCATGGAACAAACATGTTTGGAAAGATCGAGATATTTTTTAGGTCATCAATACATTTTTTTTAGTTACCAGGAATCTAGTTTCTCCTCGACAACATCCTTGCTACTGCAAAATATTTCATATTCAGTGTATTTTTTTTCCTTTGTGTTGGTTTTTTTTTTTTTTGGTATTTTATGGTACTTTCAAGCAGGAGAAAACCAGAAACAAGCCCTTCAGATGCCACTGACTGTTTTAGATGTGCTGCATGTGACTTCAATATGCCATCTAGATCTATTGCATCCCTAAGTTCCTTTTATTCCCCAGTTACCCAAGCTGATGGGAACACAGCACACCAAAGAAACAGGATTTCTGCAATCCAAAGATGTTTATAACTTGCCGTTTTCTTTCCATCATCGCTGGTGCAGGTGGTTGGCAGCAGGGAAGCCTCGTAAAACTCCAAGCCTTATCTCCACCTCTGGCTGGTGGCCAATGCAAGCAGAGCCCTAGCTGTGTTGACTCCATGATCCCATCCGTGCCTCGTGGCCCCTGACCTGTGGTGCCGAAATGGCAGTGGCCTCTCGACATGCACATTTCCCAATGAACGGCCCCTCCCAAAGCGCTGGCCAATTGTGCGGCAGCAAGCCAAGTGTGGTCGGGGTTCTTTAGAGATACTTGAGACTTTTTTTATGTACTACTTAACTGAAACCAAAGAAATGTTTTCTGCACCTACTTCTTCTGCAACAAACTGTTCCATTTAAAAATAAAAATAAAAATAAAAATAAAAATAAAAATAAAAATAAAAATAAAAATAAAAATAAAAATAAAAATAAAAATAAAAATAAAAATAAAAATACCCAAGGAAGTGCATCAGGAAGCAAACAAGTGACACACTCTGTTTTGACAGACAACTTGGATATTTTAGGAAGCGTATCTCAAAGAAAGGGTTGGCGAGAACAAGGACAAAGCAAAGTCAGTACAATTGCTGCTTCATTTGACAACTCAGTCATCTTAAAGTTGAAGATTGTCTTTAATTTGTGCCTATGCATTTTTTTTTCAAAAGAACAAGGAACAGAGCCACCAAAACCTCAACAGCTACAATACCAAAGATGAGGGATTCTTGCAACTCGTGGTTCAGTTCATTCTCTCGCCTTGCATGACTCAATGTGTATAGCACCCTTGATCTCTGTACAGGTAATCACCTCTGGTTCTTCATGCAGCTAAAAGGGTGGGTTTATTTATGTTTTTCCTCTTTCTGCCCCACATGGAATCTCTCCAAAAGCTGCACGGACTCCAAGTGCAAGATGTTGGGATAATACGCTGGTACGTCTCCTCTCTCCAGAGCCACATAGGAAAAATTTGTCGATTGGGTATGACTCGTTTTGTCAGGTAGAGTTGGTCTCCTGTCTCCTGTACATCTAGAGCTTTAAACAGCCATCCTTCTGTATGTGGAATTGGTTGAGTAACCTACACCCTTCTTTCTCTTCCCCAGGGATAAAACTTGCAATATATATGTACCCATTTATGTCATTCTATGTGCTGAGCACTGCCGCAGCTGGGCTCACTGAGCTCAGCCCCCAATCTGAACCGAAATTGGGGTTTCAGCAGTTCATGTGGCAGTTGATAGTTCATTCTGACTTATTAGACACGTTACATTGGTTGAGCAAAGTCACGATGATCCAAATCATGAGACGCAGACCTAGGTCCAAATTTATCCTCAGAGCTGGAGTGCGGTGATACCATTTTGCTCCATCTCTACCTTTAAATGAGGGCTTCTTTCTAACTGCTTTGCAAACTTGCTGAAGTCATTTTCCAATGCTTACACTTAAAAAAGAAAGAAAATCAAAAAGCCTTGTGTGCTCAGGACAGGAAAGGTTTCTGAAAAGGTAATTCAGGATCCTCACAGCTAAACAGAGCACATATACCAGCTTTGAGACTCAAAACATCATTCAACATAGATTTCCAGACAGATTGTGCATGATTCAAAAATGATCCAAAGAAGCTACATAGACACGGAAAAGAGCTGCCCAAAAGTGGTTCAGGTCCGGGCTGATGTGTACAAACGCCTCCAAATGTTTGGGTGGGAGGTTCCAAGCCAGGATGCTGCCGAGCTGAGGTGGTTGGTCACTCTGGTTTCCTCTTCATTCCCATCTGGGAGGGTGCACGCAAACCAGTTTCTCCACGTGCACTATGAATGTGTCAATGCCCTCGTGGGAAACGTCTCATTCCGCAGGTGTCCCCCTGCGATCTGCAGTGGCATCAGGTGATGCTTTCCTGGTGCTCTGTTCCGTAGCGTCCCTGTAAACGCTGCAGGAGATGACACACCACCACTGAGCACCCCAGCAATGAAACCATCCATTTTCTCAAAATCCTGGAAGGTTTTTCATGCACTATTATGGCTGAAGTTGCTGCCTCCATCTTTCAAATGTGGATCCGCAATCTCACGCTGGGGATGATGTAATTACATTGAGGAGTGCTGAGGCTGACCTTCCTGCCTGTGCTGTGGCGTCTGTTTAGCAAACCCGGGGATTGAAACTACATCAGTGCCCATGTTCCCTCCACATTTGTCAAAAATAATTTTCATGTGAAAATACTGCTGGTTTTTTTATCCCTGTATCTTTCACAGCCCTGTGTTACCTCTTCCATTTCACTGTCAACTCTTGTAGGCTTTTATGTAGCAGCTATCTCAGAAGAGGAGTGTTGACAGCATATACTGTGGGTAGATATATTTGTACGTACATGTCTGCACAGAATATATGCTTTATTCTGCCCATACAAAAAAAGAAAAACTCAAATAGATACATTATGTTTATATACCATATATTTATGAATCTATAAAGCTGTGTAATGTAACTTGATCCTTTTATTTATTCTGATTCAAAGACTTGTCTGTACAGAGAGTATCCCAGCATCTTCTGTGCTGTGTGCTTGGAGTTACTACCATGGGCACATCCAAGATATTAATTCAACTTTCAAGAAACCTTGGATATTGCTTAATCATCTGTGAAATAACAAAGAATGTGCTTGATGACTTGGGTTAAATAGCTTTATTCTGGATCTCTCTTACCTAAAGCTTGAATCCAAAGACCTGAGAAGGACTAAACCAGCAAACTACAGTCAAACCTGCACAAGGGAGTAGGGATCTCCTCTTCCAAAGCAAGACATGGTAACGACACGGTATTGCAAAGCGAGTACTAGCTTCGGACAAGACCCAATGTTTTTCTTGCTTGTCACAATACCTAAGTATCTTTAAGACATGGGGAAATTTTATACTTGGTCGCCTTCATATTTATTAAGGAGAATTTTTATTGTTTAATTTTTTTAAAAAGGCAACACTTAAAATGTTTTGGTTTGTTTTGTTTTTCCCCAGACACTTGTGGAGTTTAACCCAATATATTATCTATCAATAATGTAATTTATTTAATTTAGTCTTAGAGCAGGTCCTGAAATCTCTGTTCAGTATAAATCCCATTGAGTTTCACTTGAGCTTTAATCAGATTTTTGCCTGAATACAGGCTGCAGGATCAGGCTCTGATGTTAGTTATTTGTAAATATTTAATTCAATCACATATTAATTAATTTGGGATTGATTTTGCTTATTTATCCATTTTACTGGTGTAACAGCCTATGTTAATAATGACACTTAAATGTTTTTTTTGCTTCATAGAGCAGTCAGGTTCTTTTACAGACAGGAGAAAAATAACGAGTTACATGAACCAGGAGTCTAGTTTTAATTTCTTATTTTAATTAATTTCAATTGTTTAAATATAAACATTTAAATTATTTACGTTAATCTCTTCCCATCTGATTAGAAAGTGCCACGTACCTTTATTGTGGCACATAAAGCCTTCATAATATAACTTATTTAACTTATTCATCATCATCTGAGGATTCCCTTGTAGAGTTTGTATCTTTTATTTAAAATGAACTTTTAAAGCACTACAGCTGATTTTTTGTCAGAACAACAGAACGAATTTTGAAGACAAGCAATGAATATTCAACCTGAAACTGTTCGTTCAGAAACAATAGGAAAAAAGATGACATTGGGATACTTTGCCTGAACTTCGTGACTTCTTAGACTTCTTAAAACTTAAGGGGGGGGGGGGGGGGAATAATACATGCCAAACAAAAAGAGAAACCCTTAACCTAGCTGCTTCCAAGAATAAACTTGTGTGTGTAAAAAAAACAAAAACCAAAACAAACAAACAAACAAAAACTAGGAAAAAAGAAAAAAACTTTCTATTTCTAGTGAGAACCAAAGAGGCTACCTCACTGACTTTTTCCATTTGTAATTTTAATTGTGTCAATGATACCAAAGATACCAAAGATTTCTTTCGCTGCGCAGTCTGCTTTTTGCTTATGCTCTTTCCCAGTTCCAGCTGCCCTTTCCCACATGCAGGAATGTTCCGCTGCACCCAGCCACCCAGAGGAATGTGCTTCTCCTGGAAGCTGCCCGTTCTGGTGATGACGTTTTCTGTGCTTCCCTCACACCCTCCCACCAGCCAAAAACTGTTGGGAAACTCTCGTCCTTCCCTGCACCGAATTCCAGTGGGTGTCCAATTCCCTGGGGAAAGGGATCTGCATGCTGCCACCTGCAGAAGTACATATATGTGTGCATTATTAACATCATTAGCAGCAATTAGTGTTAGCAATTAGCATTTTCAGGCAATGCCATGCTTGAACAGAGCCTAACGGGCTGGCCTGTGGGCCCCTGTGCCAGCAGAGCCCATTCCTCCTCATTTTGACCACCCAGACCCCATGCAGCAAGCCCTTTGCTGGGACGCAGCGCCTGCAGCATTTCTGATACCGGTATGGCCAATACAGGGGCCCCTCTCTCCCGATTTTTTGTTGTTACAGGTTTCATATGAAAATTCATTAATTAGTTTTCCAAGCTTGCAAGGAAGCAAAGCTGCATTAAGTTCCTTTAGGATCACGTTCCTAAGTGATCATTTAAAAGTTGGTGGCTTGTTTTTGGGGAGTTAGTGGTGCTCTGTAGCATTTGTTTCTTTTAGACTGTTTTACCCTCTTTATAGGACCAAACCAAACGCTCTGATGAGCAGAATCCACTGCTTGCTCTTCCCACTACTCTGCACCTCCCCAGCTTCCCAGGCCCCCGTGCAGACTTGGATTCAGCTTTTCTGTAGGAGCCTCCCTAATCCTGCCACGAGCAGAGCCTGTCCCACAGTAAAATCAACAAGAAGGTGAGCAGGGGCTGGTAGGTAAATTGAAAAGAGAATAAAAACTCATTCAGATTGCAGGCTTGCGCTTTAGGCCGAGCTTAAAAGCAAGTTTATAAACCTCTGAGCCTGCCCTGCATGGGTACAGGCATCTTGATTTAATGGCAATTAGGACAAGTGTCACTCACCGCAGCATCGGTGAGACCCCACGTCAGTGCAGAGCCCGGGGGACCCACGTTCCAGGGTGGGATGGAGGCCGTCTGCTGCAGGGGCTTGAGCCTTTCCCTAAGAAATCTGCCTGAGCAATGCCTTTTGATTCACACGGACAAATTACCAACAGCTCCACAGGAAATCTCCCCTTAATTGTTGCCTTTTATTTTGTATTTCTGTTTGGGTTCAAGTCTGTATTGGTAAAGATAGGGACTTGACAAGTGTGCTTTTTATCTCTCTCCACATATCCCTTCAACAAGAAGCTATAATAATTCTCAGGATGCCTTCTGGGTGCAGAGGAGACGATCCGTCCCCATGCTGTCCCCCCACGCAGCACGGGGGGGTGGCTGGACACAGCACGTGCCCAGAGTGGGCAGGGTCCTCTGCAGCACTGGCATTTCCACCAAACTCATGCTTCACGTGCGAAGTGTGACATTACCACGTGACGAGTGCCTTGCTTGAACCAAAGCAACGACTTTGACAGTCTAGACCTCTCTGTGTGTTTTTTTAATTCTTCCTGTGAATACCTCAGCTTCAAGTGGGCCGCTGAGCCATATCTGATGAGCTTTTTGTACTGTGGTGCTTTGCAGTGCTGCCCTGCAAAGATTAAAACTAATAATACCAAAGGCTCTCCTCCTCCTCCCCCTTCCTCTCTCTATTTCTTCATCGTACCAAAGCTTTAATATAAAACCGGGTACGTTGGCAATGCAGAACATGCAATCCCTTACCGAAGTTTCTCAGATATACCTCATAGAGAATAGTTGTTTAGAGTAATGTTATTATAGCATATGTAATAAATTATTCACTGTTTCTTTTTGGTAACTGTGATTTAAAACAAAGAAAAGGCTTTATACATTTTAGGTTGTGCTTTTGTAATAGATGGAAAAGGTACGCTTAACAATGTACATCAGTCTTTCTTCCCGTTTAGTTTTATGTTTGTTACCGATTGGGGAATGAGCAGAATGAGCCCAAAGTTTAGAGTTTCATATTTTGTTGAAGAAACAATCATCATCTGTGTTGATTTGCTCTGTTGAAAAAAAAAAAAAAGGAAAAAAAGGGGGAAAAAAAGGATTATTTTCTACCTTTGTGCTACTTGGTCTGAACAGTGAATTGTTCTGTGTGACAGTGTAGTATTATGGGTAGCAGCTGGCAACCAGCGTTATGGGTTTTGTGCATGAAGCAAACCCTTAGCAGTGTGATGCATCATGGTTCTTAATGGCGACTACTTCCTTTGCATTTGAATAGTAGGGCTTTTGGTTTGGTGGTATTTATTTGTGCATGGAGCCTGTTACCTGTTAACAGTTGTGCAGTTGTGTGTGTGTGTTTGAGTTGTGAAAACACGCACAGTTTGGCCTCATGCTGATAAAAACTGATATTTGGCTCAGTTCCGATCTGTCCGTGTTTTAAACACAGACCCAAACTGAACTCCAGTCCAATTAAATTCTTATTTGAGGAAAAGCTGGGCCAACTGACAGCTTTTTCTGAGTCCATATCTGTAAGCTGGTCATGTGACAATACCCGTCCAGCTGGGAACGGAGCCAACTGTGCATTTTTTCCCAGGGACAGGAGTTCCTTTTGGCTTTATGGCAGCCCCTGGGCATGGCACAGGGACAGGGCCGTGGGGTCTGGCAGCACCCATCACCGCGACCTCTGCCCAGGCTGACTGTCCTGCGCAGTGCGACCAGGTGGGTGCTCGGCAGGACGCAGACTGGGGTTGGCGGCGCTCACCCGGCCACATCACCTGTCGTGACAGCCAAGTCTGTCAAAGGGTGTCAGGCCAGCTGGCGCAGCCAGATTCCTCACATGGCTCCTGCCCATGCAGCCCGTCCAGTCGCCCCACTGCCAGGAGGGAGCACAAACTCCCCCACTCACCACCCTCTGCTCTGCGTTCAGACTTATTGGTGTGTTTTCCTGCCCACTTTGATTTATCCCCCACGTCCCAAACTGGTTCAGTGCTCACGCCCTGCAGCGTCACAGTGCTGCTAGCCGATGGGCACACCAATCATTTTCTATCGATCGGGAGCCAGCTCCAGGCTCCTCACGTAACCCTGACCTGCTCATCATACAGGACATAAAGCCAAACCAACTGCTACATACACTTTACTCCACGTAGAAGAGTGCCTCTTGGGGAATAGGAGTGTGGAAGTCACAGTCGTCTTCATTCAAGGCATCAGGAGTAACATCAGTGGAGTGTTATATTGTCTGTCAGTAAGGGTATATGAGAGATATGCTCTCATTAGTGCGAGGAAACATTTTTATTTGGGCTTATGCAGTAGATTGTGACAATGAAAGCTTTGTAATATAGTCTGGTGTTTTGTTGTTGTTTTTTTAATTTATCTGCCAAAGACAGTAACGGATACAAGAATTTTAAACTTTTATTTGCAAGACAGTTAATGATTTTAACAGTGTTTAATCTTCCAGAAAAGCTCTCTTCTGCAATAAACAGACTTGACATCCATTGGGGCAGACCTAACCCATGCTAACAGACCCCAGATGCCACTTGGACGACGCACATTTCTCAGTCCCGATGAGTACAGGAGGCAATGGCAATGATGTTCGCTGCTGCAGCCAGTGGTCCATGATCCAGCTTGCTAAAATTTGCCAAGGTACTTGTATTATGAAATTTAATGTCTATTTTATGATGTCATTTTATGTAATTTTTTTAATTTTGTGGAAGGTGATATGTCGAACTGAGTGTAATCTGAGTTTTTCAGACAAATAAAGTAGCTAAAGAGTGAATGTTATTTTATCATTAAAGGGTTTTTATTCAATGATTTGTGCCAATAGATATCCTTTATCCTAATGACAAGTATTACATCGCTTTCAAACTTTCATTTATAGCTATTGATGTAAAACACACACACACATATTATTTGCTAAAGGTCAATAAAGAAGGAAACCAACGCTTTTCCTTCCTTGTGCAATGAAAAGCTCCTGGTTTTTTCCAGATGCCTTCCCAGTGTCCAGCTCCTCCCATCCTGTCCCATGAAGCAGAGCTTTGCTGCTCAGGGTACAGGCTGTTGCTGCTGTCAGGGCTGCAGAGCCGAGCGCAATCAGCCTGATGTGGGACCATGTCCCGAAAACACGGTGCTGCACGTAGGGTCGGGCCAGGTTTGGGCTAAAAGCGCGTGAAAAAGTATCATCTGGTGCGTTCTCTGAAGGTGGCTGGCGTGGCCAGTGCCAGATATGATGGAATAGGGACAGATCAGGGAGCAACTTTGTTATCCCACAGATGATTTCTCAAGTGGAGCCTTTTGTAAACCTTCACCCCCAATCTCCTCTTGCACCTTTACTCCATCATGCACAGTACGATGCACTCACACTGACTTCACTCCACTGCGCTTTGCCAGGCAGGGATCCAGGGTCTGGTGTGGGAGTATTTAAGGTCTGTTGTCAAGAAAAATCCTCTAATTAAGCAGGCTGCCTGAAAAATGCAACGGAGCGCAGCACTCATGTCCAGCAACACCATCGCCCCCGAGCAGAGGGGGATGAATTGGCCGAAAGCAAAGAAAACAGGGTGAGTGCTGCTGCCTGCTCAGCATCCTTCTTCCTCCCCAAAGGGCCTTGGCCCCCTGGGGCAGGGGCTGACAGCATCAACAGGGGCGGGAGCATGGCCCATCTTCCCTCTGCTGTGCCAGGACCTGGCTATGGGACCCACGCACTCCCACTGTTCTCCCAGGCATTTCAATCTCCGCACTGGTTTGGGGGGGGGTGGGTTTGGGTCTCAAAGATGGAACAAGCAAGTACAACCACATTTATAATCTGAGCTTGGTTACTGGTGTGCAAAATCCTGTCTCAGTCTGGCCTGGACGCATCAGGTCATGCTCAAAGAGAGAAACCCCTGAAGAAGCACCGACCCTCCATCCACAGTCACTGCCATCACTCCTGAGGGGCTGGAGCCACTGCCCAGGGCAAAGCCACTGAAGAAGGGATCAGCAAGGATGAGCTCAGCAACCTCGCCACTTTTATCCTTTGCCTTTTCCAGTGGCCTCTGGTTTTACCAAGAAAATTCAAAAAAATGGCCCAGTCACAGAGATTCACAGATTCACAGAGTGTTAGGGGTTGGAAGGGACCTCTAGAGATCAACTAGTCCAATCCCCCTGCCAGAGCAGGAACAGTCGGTGATAACTTGCCATCTACGTTGCAGCAGTGAAGGTGTTTGTTAAAGAAGAAATCACTTTGCATTTAGGTAAATCACAGAATTAAGTGGCGCAATGTAATTACCATAAAATTCAGTAAAACATCCCACTTCCATTCCCTGAAGCAGCACTGCTGGGGTGGGCAGGAGGTTCCTCGAGCTGAAATTTCAGGGCAAGGAGAATGTAGCAGCTTCCATTCATTCATTTTACTCCAGCTATGGGCAAGTCTTTTCTTTGGGGTTTTGGGTTTTTTTTTTTCTTGAGCAATCTCATCATAAGAAAATCCAATGCAAAACTAAACGAACAAGGAAAAGCACTTTCCTGTATTTATCTCTTAAAAAAAATTCCCAGAAATCCAGCCCTTTCCATCCTTAACCTGCTGGCAGTGTTGGAGGGTTGCATCCAGATGCAATCCCCCTCTGCCCACCCTGAAGTCTGTGGCTGTGTGGGGAAGGCACACTGGGTTGTGCAGAGGGCAGCTTGCGGGGGGCCGCAGCCCCAGCACAGTGGGAGTTTATCATCTCAGATCTAACCTTAGTGCCAGTTTTTAACCTTGGGATTAATGAAATCACAAAAGAATTCATTTTCGTGCCCATTCTCTTCACATCCCTCTCTCAACATGGAGCCAGCTTCTGACATTAATTGAATTTACACTGCTCATTTAACTGTGTTGAGTGGTACCAGTGCCAACAAAGCCAGAGCTGCCTCCTCAGCACTTTGTGTCCAAGAGCCCTGAACGCTCATGCTCCTTTCCACCTTCACCTTATGGCTGGGGGGTGTGGGAGGACTCCTGAGGAAGGGGAGGCAACTGAGTTCCCCCTGGCCAGGCATGGGGCTGAGCATCTCTCCCCATGCCTTGCCCTATGCTCCCTCATGCAGCTACAACTGGCTGGTCCATATATGGGGTGATGGATGGGGCGATGCTGCCTCACCCCACAATGCCCACACACACCTGGGGAAAGGAGCCCACCCACTTGGGTTTGGCTTCCTGCCCCCCTCCCCCATCAGAGGGGTGTCCTCCAGGAGAAGGCAGCAGTGGGAGTGATGCTGCCGCCAGGATGTCTGCTGGTCCCCAGAAGGGCCGGGGTGGTAGCTGACCGCTGGAAGGGTAAAACCACTTTAACAGCATAAAACCTCATATAAAAGCAATGACACTGACACTAATGCAGCCCATGGTAGGTCATTTCCATTCCATTCACAGGATTGTTCTGCTGGGAATGCATTTTCCAGTGGCCACATCTGGAAGAAGGAAAAGGGACCATTTCATTAAGATGCTGAAAAGCTGAGGGATGAGTGTGGGGCAAGATTTCAGCCCAGCTCCGATGCTGTATCTGCGATGCTGTATATGCTCAGCTTCTGTTTCTCTGGCTTTTCCCAGTGCCAGGTGGTGGCATCTGCACCCCAGCCCAAGGCAGCCGTCGCACCCCATAGCAACTGGATCGACCTCCCCATCCCTGTTGGAGCAGCACATTCCTGTGAATTCCCCTCCGCTCACTGTTTCTTAAACCTTGCACCATTATTCCAGGTTAAAATGCTTTAAAACCCCTCAGTTTTGTCACCAACATTAAAAACCCCAAACACAAAACCACTGCACTTACACGGTGGGGGTCAGGGGCTGGTGTCAGGCTGGCTGGTGTCCCTGTAACCTGGCCGGGCTCTACGGCATGTGGCGGGGAGCCCAGGATGCTCCCCAAAACGTTCACTCCTACTTGCAGGTGTCATGCTCCCTTCCTCCTCCTCGGGTAGGCTCGCACACGGCAATGCATCCATCAGACTGAACCCGGTACTGATGGGCTGCGTCAGACCCTGCAGCCATCATGCCTCCAGTCCCTCACAACTGCAGATGGAGTGTGGGCAGCAGGATTTAACTTGCAGTATTCCCATCTTTCCTGATCCCAATGCTCAGCACAATCTGAAGCTTTGAGGAGATTCCCTAAGGGGACAGCCTGGAAGCCAGCGCACAGGGAGACCTGCACCCCATTAACGTGTCATTAGGAGAAACAATTTTGCAATGCCACTGATACATGTCTTTAGCATGTGTGGACGAAGGTGCTTCAGCAAAACCAACCAGGAGGAGAAACCCCTTGTACTGTGGCAGGACGCTACAGTGGGGTTGTCATCGTTCAGGTGGCAACAACCAGCGTCTGCACACACACAGAGGAGAAAAGCCGAAGATCAGCTCTGCCTACCACAAGATGTACCCACTGGAAAAATGCCTCTCAGCTTTTGCACATGTAAAACCTCTGAAAGGGACCCCAGGGTCCATCTCCAAACGGGATAATGGCAGGGAGCCATCATATATTAAACCAACAGATTACAACCAATGATAGCCCTTTGGCTCATGTTACGCATCTCTCTCCTCAGGCCCGACAACAGAAGAAATCAAAGGCAGGAAAAGACAATCATAGACCATAATGGCCTAATAACTGCGATAAAAGCACTTGTGGGAGTTGGCTGCCAGGGCAGCCAGGGGATGCAGACACCCCCCCAGACCCCCACGCTCAGGACCATCACAGCCTAAGTGCTTGCTTCAGACTTTCTCGAAAACATGGTGCGCTTGCTTGAGACATGTCATTGGGCCGCAATTGCAGGCGATGTTCACACATTATGGATCATCCTTAAAGATGACAGGGAAAGGACAACCCAGGCCTCTGGATTCAGCTCCCTCTCCGTCACCCCGGGGGGAACACCAACCCCCCAGCAGCACACTCGCCCTGTCCCACGTGGGGTGACCTGGGCTGGCACCCGCGGCATTTTAAGAAGGTTTAAAATGCCGACTGCAATGAAGGTACCTCTTGCCCCCTCCAGCACAAGCGTTACACTGCAGAGAGAAGAAGGAAAAAAAAACAAAAAACAACCAAAAAACAACCAAAAAACAAAAAAAAAAAGAAAAAAAAACCACAAACGGAGCGAGAAAACCCCCCTCAATCAGCCCAGGAGCCGAGAGCAGGGAGAGGGGAAAACAAACTTTCAAACCGAGAGCAGGGAGAGAGGAAAAAAACCTTTCAAACCTAGATCGATCTGCCTGACAAAAGACGCTCCTCTGCTAATCACTCGCCAGGAGGTCCAAACAAAGACCACACTGCGCTCCTGGCCGGAACCCCGAGCCGACCCTCCCACACCTTCCCGGTCGCGTCCGCTCTGCTAACGTCTCCCCCCCTCCCCTGCCTCGCCGGCTCGCTGTGCCGCTGGTACCGAGGTGACACCAACCACTCAGCTTGATGTATTATGGAGTGAAACAAAATAATATATACTGGCCCTAGGAGAGCAGCTCATCGCTGCCTGGGACTAGAACAATAGTCCTTCCTACTGTTTCTCTCCCAAATCTGGGTGAACTTGGCTCTGTGCCAAGGGCTGCATCTCCCGGAGTGCTGTCAAGCATCATTCAAAGGGGCACAACTCTTTGCATTGACGTGGCTGAGAAGCCGCAACCCCCCTTTTAAGCCGTTTGGGGCTACTGGGTCCCCTCTGTTCTGCAAACCAAACGACCAGCCGTGCTCTTCATGGGAGCAGCCGATTGTAGCAACTGTAATAGAAGAGATAATGTTTGTTAATCAAATCTTGCTTAATGCTAGTAGAAAAACCAGACGTTGGCCTTGAACCAAGCAACAGTGGGCCTTGCATAAATCACAGACATCCGGTAATATAAACAATGCTTGTGCAAGCTTTGCAAGAGATAGAGAACAGAATACTGTGAAGCTATGCATTGTACAAATAACCATATAAGGAGTAGAATTTATGAGGGTCAAGACGGGGGTTAGGCTCGTGATAGACATCTTCCTGTTGATACTAAGATGTTTCTTCACCTGGAGACAAGACCCCAGTAACAGGAGGAGAACAATGGTAAAGAGCCACGTCGACATCCGGGTAAAGGAAGACGACAGGACTGGCTGAAACCCCAGGCCAAGAAGTATAAGAGACTTTCCCCGCAAGATCCCGGGGCGCGCCGTTGGTGGAGCAGGAGTCTCCCCGGCCGCCCAGCGCTGTTTTGCTTGCCTATCGCTTGCCGAATCTTTTGTAATAAATTGATATATATATTATTTGACTTAATCGGCTCATTGATTCTGTCCGAGCACTCCCCAGTAATCTATAACAATTTTGGTGCCGTGACTCGGATCCAGGAAAGGATGGTGCGGAACTCTCGTATCGGGGAGACGCCCCGTCCTCGGATGGCCCTGGTGCGGGATATCCCACTACACTCAACTGGATCAATGAACCTCCAAATTGATACACAAGCAAAAGAAAACCGGTATACCCCTTTAAACTTTGTGCACAAAGACCGAGCGAAGACTCAGGAGTGAGTAAGTATAGGCCGGTTATCCGTTCGGTTGGGGTTGGGTTTCCCGGAGTGTGACTGTGTGAGACATCCTTCTGGACAAAGCGAGTGCGGACCCTTTAGTAGTGCGGTTCCCTACTCCCGCAAGGGACTGGGCCACAAACGAGGGGAAGCGAGTGAGTGTGTGAGAGAAGGCACTCTGGAAGATGGGACAGATGAAAGGCAAGCCGTCTGCACCCATGGGGAGGGAGTCTCGGGTGAAGCTCCCAGAAATACCCCCTGACAGTCCTTTAGGGCTAATGATTAAGTATTGGGATGACTTCCCTTCTAGGAAAGGGAAGGATAAACGGAAAATGATACATTATTGTGTAGAAGTGTGGGGAGGACAGAAAATTAGAGCCGACAATTTATATTGGCCAGTTTTCGGCTCACCTGACAATTGGATTTGTCAGGCATTAAACATTTATGTAAACAATAAAGAACCTTTTTCATTGGAAGAAAGTGAATATGCTGCCGTATGGGTGGGGAAAGATACAACAGTCCGTCTTTTTGCCCTAAAAGAAAAGCCGCAAAAAGGGAAGAAAACTAGAGCTAAGACGGAAGAAACCCCTCTCTCCCCACCTCCTTATTATCCTCTCGTACCAAATGCTCCCCCTCCGGAGGAGAATGAGTCAGGCTCAGAGTCAGAGGCTGAACAAACTGCGTCTGGGGTTCAAACTAGGAGCCAGACACGAAAGAAGCACAGAAAAAGCAAGCCAGGATCTTAGTGGCAGCAGTCAGAGGACAGCGTCCTGACCCTAGCGGCTTTGTAAATCATCAACGAGGGGAAATACCTTTCAGGCAAGGGAGGCCCGGCGGCCCTAAGACAGAAAGACCAGGGAAAGTGGGAGAAAGACAAGTGGAATGTTTCTATTGCCATAAACTCGGGCACACTAAACGGAACTGCAGAAAAAGGATGCAGGACAAACAGATGTTTAAGGAGGATTAGGGGTGTCAGGGGCTCTATCTGCTGGGGACTCCGAGAAACACTGAGCCCTTGATAAAAATCAAAGTGGGTCCTCAGCAACAAGAAATAGAGTTCCTTGTGGACTCTGGGGCAGAAAGATCAACTGTCCGGCAAGTACCCTGGGGGTGTAACGTATCTCCGGAGAAAATACAAGTAATAGGAGCAAAAGGAGAACCCTTTGGGGTCCCAATAATCAAAAATGTACAGTTTGAAACAAAAACACGATTCGGAGTGGGATCATTACTATTGGTGCCTGAAGCTGAATATAATCTATTAGGCAGAGATCTTATGGTTGAGTTAGGGATTAATCTAGAAATTAAGAAAAAGGAATTAACAGTAAAACTATGCCCACTCACAGTTGTAGATGAACAGAGAATAAACCCAGAAGTCTGGTATTCACCAGACACGGTCGGCAAACTGGAAATTGAGCCCTTTGAAGTCACTATTAAAAATCCTGAGATCCCGGTAAAAATAAAACAATACCCATTATCTCAAGAAGGGAGACAAGGATTAAAACCTGAAATAGATAGGTTAATTAACAGAGGGCTATTAGAGCCATGTATGTCTCCTTTTAATACCCCAATTTTACCAGTTAAAAAGCCCGATGGCAGTTACCGGCTAGTACGTGATTTACGAGAAATAAATAATAAACGAACTGTGTCTCGATTCCCGGTGGTAGCCAATCCCTATACCCTGTTAAGCCAATTAAGTCCTGAAACTCAGTGGTATAGTGTGATAGATCTGAAAGATGCATTTTGGGCTTGCCCCTTAAAAAAGGAATGCCGAGATTACTTTGCATTTGAGTGGGAAGACCCTGAGACTCATCGAAAACAACAACTTAGGTGGACGGTTTTACCTCAGGGATTTACAGAATCCCCCAACCTCTTTGGTCAAGCCCTAGAACAAATCTTACGAAGATATGAGATAAACCCTGAGGTGACCTTGGTACAATATGTAGATGATTTACTACTAGCAGGGACAAATGAGACTGCCGTTCAAGAAGAAAGCATAAAGTTGTTAAATTTTCTCAGCCTGCAAGGACTAAAAGTATCCAAATCCAAATTACAATTTGTAGAAGAAGAAGTTAAGTATTTAGGTCATTGGTTAAATAAAGGCACTAAGAAGCTAGACCCCGATAGGGTTAACGGGATCTTGTCCTTATCGGCACCCAAGAATAAAAGACAAATTAGGCAGTTATTGGGACTTTTAGGATACTGCAGACAATGGATAGAAAATTACAGTAAAAAGGTAAAATTTTTGTATCAAAAGCTAACAAAGGATGGGCTGTTAAAATGGACCCCAGAAGATGAAAAGCAATTTCAAACCTTAAAAACTGATTTGGTTAATGCACCTGTCCTGAGTTTGCCAAATATAAAAAGGCCATTTTACCTTTTTGTCAATACTGATGATGGTACAGCCTTTGGAGTCTTAACCCAAGAATGGGCAGGAAAACGGAAACTGGTAGGATATTTTTCCAAATTATTAGACCCTGTCAGTAGAGGATGGCCTACCTGTTTACAAGCGGTAGTAGCAGTAGCATTGCTGGTAGAGGAGGCCAATAAAATCACCTTGGGAGGTGAATTAAAAGTATTAACCCCCCATAACATCAGGGGAATTTTACAACAAAAAGCAGAAAAATGGATCACAGATGCCCGTCTCCTAAAATATGAGGGGATCCTAATTCACTCTCCAAAGTTAGAAATAGAGACTACTAGTTGGCAAAACCCTGCGCAATTTTTGTATGGAGATTCAGGAGACACACTTAGTCATGACTGTCTCCTAAGTATAGAAAACCAGGCGAAAATCAGACCAGATCTAGAAGAAGAAGAGTTAGAAGAAGGAGAAAAGTTGTTTGTAGATGGATCTTCCCAGGTTATAGAGGGAAAACGAAGATCTGGATATGCTATTGTAGATGGGAAAACTTATCAAGTTTTAGAATCAAGCTCCTTAAGCCCCAGCTGGTCGGCCCAAGCATGTGAATTATATGCAGTACTACGAGCTTTAAAGCTATTAAAAGATAAAGAAGGGACCATATACACCGATTCGAAATATGCTTTCGGGGTAGTACATACCTTTGGTAAAATATGGGAAGAAAGAGGTTTGATAAACTCACAAGGGAAAGGATTAGTACATGAATTTTTAATAACACAAACACTGCAAGCTTTAAGGGGACCAAAAAGAATTGCAGTAACGCATGTAAGGGGCCACCAAAAAAGGATTAACTCCAGTGATCAGGGGAAATAACTTAGCAGATGAGGAGGCGAAAAAGGCAGCCTTACTAAATTTAAAGGCACCAGACACCCCAGTACAGCAGCAAGATCCGCATTTAAGATTTACAGAGCAAGAAAAAGGTAAACTAAAACAAATGGGGTTAATAGAAAAAGAAAACGGGAGTTGGGAGCTTCCTGATGGGCGAGAAGTACTGCCAAAGGCCCTGGCTTGGAGAATTATGAGACAATTCCACCAGCAGACCCACTGGGGAGTCCAAGCCCTAGTAGACCAATTTGCTACTAAATATATGAGTATTGGAGTTTACAATATCGCCAAGCAATTAGTATCCAATTGTATGACATGTCAGCGAGTGAATAAGCATCAACTTTGAGAAAAGGTTTTAGGAGGAAGAGAATTGGCCCATCGACCCTTTGCAAAGATACAAGTTGATTTTACAGAACTACCAAAAGTAGGTCGATACAAATATTTATTAGTAATCATAGACCATCTAACATATTTTGTAGAGGCTTTCCCTACAGCCAGAGCAACAGCTCAGAGTGTTATTAGGATACTCTTAGAAAATATAGTCCCTCGATATGGAAACATTGAAGTCATAGATTCAGATAGAGGGCCTCATTTTATTTCTAAAGTGGTAAAAGAGACTCTCGCTTCATTAGGAACTAAATGGGAATACCATACCCCTTGGCACCCCCAAAGTTCGGGGCGAGTAGAAAGAATGAATGGAGAGATAAAGAAACAATTGACTAAGCTCATGATAGAAACTAAGATGTCCTGGGTAAAATGTTTACCCCTAGCATTGATCAATATAAGAACGCAGCCTCGAACGGATATCGGAATTTCTCCTTTTGAAATGCTTTATGGAATGCCGTATGATTTGGAATTCCCAATAGATCATCCCATAATTGAAGACTCTCAAATCCAACCGTATATTATGCAAATTATGGAAAGACGAGAAAAATTGCGAAAGAAAGGCTTGGTAGTTCAAAGACCACCGCTAGATATTTCAATACATAATATAAAACCAGGAGACAAAGTACTTGTTAAAACTTGGAAAGAATCTACCCTGACTCCTCATTGGGAAGGACCTTTTCTTGTGTTACTCACTACAGAGACAGCTATAAGAACCGCTGAACGGGGATGGACACATGCCAGCCGAATTAAAGGACCGGTCCTCGAATCCCAGTGGAAGGTAACCAGCGGCCAACCCGGAGTTCTCAAGTTGACTCTAAGGAAAGAGCATTAATGAACTCAGACGTAACTATCATCTGTATAAACCCTAGTTGCAATTGTTATCTTTTTGTGTGTTATAAGTATAAATTGTGCCAAGAGAAGTGCTGGGTCCATAGCTGTCAGATTTAACTGACCTAGCCCTTAGAGTGGGGGTATCAACAGGACAATCGGAAAGAGAGTCTAAAAAGTGGTGGGACATATTTGCATTGGGAATCAATCCAGAAAACTACTGTTATCATTCTAACAAAACTGCGCCTTTCATAGCAGAAATTATCACAATTCAGTGTGGAGAAACTTTAATTGGAATAAGGTGCGACACCCCAGGAGTTAAAGATAAAAACTGGAAGCAGTACATAAAGAGACAGCTCGAACATGGCAGTATCAACTCCCCTGAAGAATACCCCTGCTGCCGAGAAGATGGTACTCCCCGTGGCTTGAAGCAACCGAGTCGACGGGCGAGGCAGAGGAGTAAAAAGGTGGGGAAAACAAATCCAATACGTAACCCTTAGGACTATAAACAAGTATTGGACGAGTTGCTTGGATGTTAGTACTCGCTCCCTAAGGAATGTCTCTAAGCTCCAAGAGGGTTGTTGCTATAGGCACAGTAAAAAGGGTTCTAAAATTTTACATAAGAGGTTTCCAGAAAGACTTGAGGACCTATCACCGCTCTTGTACACGCTTCTATTGTCATTGTTTTTGCTAACTTCGATAGCTCAGGGTGATCATGCACATCAACCTTATAAATGGACTCTGAACAGGTGGGAAGATCAGGCAATACTCAAGACCGTAATTACACCGGGACCCCCCAGTTTCACCATAGACCTTTGTGATTTAGTTCCCGTAACGCCATGCCGCAACTACTCAGGGTTCTATTTTTGTCCTAGTTCTAATCCTGGAAAAAGTTATTGTAATTATCCTGGTCACTATTATTGTGCTTATTGGGGTTGTGAAATGATTGCCCCCTATTGGATACCCAGTGGAGGGAGAGATCCACACTTAAAAGTGGGGTGGGGTCCTTTTGGTTGTCAACCCTCTAAGGAAGGGCAAGGACACGGAGGACGACTTAAATTTGGCCTCCATAGAAAACCAGAGAGGAGCTCATGTGGATACATTTATATAAATGTGTCCACCCCTCAGGACCCTGGATGGTCATTTAGGGAGAACGTGGGGAGTTAGGTGATGGGAAGAAGGAACTGACCGTGGAGGACATATATATATAAAAAAGGAACCCGTACCCAATGATCCTGAGCCAGTAGGGCCAAATTCAGCACTAACAGATGATGATAAAATTCCAACATCCACCCCCGTAAGAAATGAAACCTCTAAAACAGAATCTGAAAATCCTTCCACAATAACCCCCACGTCTTCCACCACGGAAAGTAATTCATTATGGAAACTAGTACAAGCTAGCTATACTGTACTGAATGCTACAAACCCAACTTTGACTGAGCACTGCTGGTTATGTTATACGATAACACCCCCTTTTTATGAGGCAGTTGGGGTCACCACTGGAGCTAAACAAATAAATGGCACTAACCCAGCACAATGCTTGTGGAAAAAAGATAAGAGTCATCAGCAAGGCATTACTCTAACCCAAGTCACAGGGAAAGGAAGATGTATAGGTTCCGTAAAATCCATACCCATACAAAAGCGACACCTGTGTGGAGTTATAAATTCAGCAAAGGGAAAAACGCCTGCTGATTGGCTATTACCTGCTAATAATACTAAATGGGTTTGTGCAAGTTTAGGAGTCACACCCTGTCTCTCCTTAAAATTATTTAATGAAAGCCATGATTATTGCATTCAAGTAATGATAGTACCGAAGATTGTATATCATCCAGAACAATTCGTATACGATTATCACACTGTCCAAGAACACCATTTAGCTAAACGAGAACCATTCACAGCTCTTACAGTCGCTACATTACTAACAATTGGGGCAACCGGAGTAGGGACAGGAGTGGCCTCCCTAGTTAACCAACACAAAGAATTCAACTCCCTTAGAATAGCAGTAGATGAAGATTTGGCCAAAATAGAGAAATCTATAAGCGCTCTGGAAACATCCCTACGGTCCTTATCCGAAGTTGTGTTACAAAATAGGCGAGGATTGGACCTAATGTTTTTGCAACAAGGAGGACTATGTGCCGCTTTAAAAGAAGAATGCTGTGTATATGCTGACCATACTGGAGTAGTATGAGACACCATGACGAAATTACGAGAAGGGCTAGAAAAACGAAAAAGACAAAGAGAACAACAACAAAGCTGGTATGAATCGTGGTTCAATTATTCACCTTGGCTAACGACATTATTGTCAACTTTAGCGGGACCGTTAATTTTGTTGGTTGTAGGCCTTACTTTTGGACCATGTATTTTTAATAAATTAATAGCAATCATAAAAGGGAGGTTAGAAGCAGCACATTTAATGTTAGTTAGAACCAAATATGAACAAATAAAGGGGGAGGAAACAGAATTAATCAATGCAACTGAAATGCTATCACGATTTGAGAAACAAAATGGTATATAGAAAAATGGGGAATTGTAATAGAAGAGATAATGTTTGTTAATCAAATCTTGCTTAATGCTAGTAGAAAAACCAGACGTCGGCCTTGAACCAAGCAACAGTGGGCCTTGCATAAATCACAGACATCCGGTAATATAAACAATGCTTGTGCAAGCTTTGCAAGAGATAGAGAACAGAATACTGTGAAGCTATGCATTGTACAAATAACCATATAAGGAGTAGAATTTATGAGGGTCAAGACGGGGGTTAGGCTCGTGATAGACATCTTCCTGTTGATACTAAGATGTTTCTTCACCTGGAGACAAGACCCCAGTAACAGGAGGAGAACAATGGTAAAGAGCCACGTCGACATCCGGGTAAAGGAAGACGACAGGACTGGCTGAAACCCCAGGCCAAGAAGTATAAGAGACTTTCCCCGCAAGATCCCGGGGCACGCCGTTGGTGGAGCAGGAGTCTCCCCGGCCGCCCAGCGCTGTTTTGCTTGCCTATCGCTTGCCGAATCTTTTGTAATAAATTGATATATATATTATTTGACTTAATCGGCTCATTGATTCTGTCCGAGCACTCCCCAGTAATCTATAACAGCAACTTCACCAGGAATCATAAATCCTGCAACACCGCAATTTTCTTCCATGTGAGCATCTGTGCCGAGGGAGGGTACATGGATACGCTGACACCAATGGCTGCTTGAAACTACCAAGCTGGTGGTTTATTTACTGCAGTCCTGATCCACCCTGACCCTAAAGCCAAGGGAAGGAGACACTCAACACCCCCAGCACCCTTTGCAGTCATCTGCATTCCTTGTCACCCATAGCCCCCCCACCCCGGCATGGGAAGACCCATTAATTAAGCAGCCATCAGCCCAGGTCTTAATTAAACCCCAGGTAGCTGCAATTAGCAAACACATTTGCAGGTGACACCAGAACCTGATTTACTGCACGTTTAAGTCCCACCTGCACCTCTGCGTATCCTGAGCCCACCTTATATAGCACTGGAACCTTTCCAATGCTCCTCCAGAAACACGTTTTACTGTATTTTCCTAAGTTTGAGTGCTTTATGCCTGTCGTAGCTGCTGCAGCTCAGATCAACACGATGAGGCACTGGGAACAGCACGTTGTTCTACAGGATAACATGAGGTACTGTCAGTCTAAATTGTACACGCAGGCTCAATAACCCCAAATCTCAATAACTCCAGTCTCTCTCTCACTCTGTTAATGGAAGCAGAGCACTGCAGTTTAACGTAACAGGCTGTCTTCAAACAGAAATTATGCTGACATATTTATTCGAGCAAGTATATTGTCCTCAAGTTATTTCCTCCAGCCAAAATTAACAGCAGCAAATCACTCCCAAGACCACCATAAATTCCAAATGCCCTAAGCAGCACCCTGTGCTCACTACAATGCCGTCTCGGATGGCTTCCCTGTGCAGGGGTGCCTCTGCATGCCTGTGCTGTGCATCTGGTAACGCCTGTGGTCCCCATCCCCTGCAGCCCCCCAGCAGCCTGGCCCCAGCCACTGCTGCTCGGAGGACGATGCTTCAATCAGTCCTCTCCCTCCCCACTGCATCTATCAGCTCCACGCTCTCCCAAAGCCTTTTGGGCACGTGTTAGATGATCCAGGATTGCAGCCTGGGAGCAGTTTGGGGAGAGGTTGCTCTCGGTAATGGCTTTGTCCAGACACAGCGGCATAGGTGCAGTGGTTATGCTTTCAGCTCTGCTGCAGTATTTCTGCTCACCGCTGCTGCATCAGGCTTCCTGTGCCACCAGGGATGGTAAATGTGTCTCCACGTGCATTTCTGAGTGACCCCGGAAACCTTCCCATAAATTAGCCAGAGGTAATGTCACTCTTTAGTGCTTCGTGGTTAATGTATTTTGACATCAAGGTAATGAAACAGAGGTTTGAAGCTGAACTCCACGTCCTCTGTGCCTGGTCCGGGCCTGGGAGGGATGAGCCCTGGGCTGGAGGAAGCACAGACATCACTGTGCCCCATTTTGGGCAGACCTGCTCCCTCCGGTGCCACCCAGCTCCCTGCTGAGCACCCTGGCCCCTGTGCCTGCCCTTTGGGAACAGGAATAGCAGTCACACAGCACTTTCTCTTTTAAAGCTCCTCATTGCAGCACAGGACGTGAGTTCCCATGTATAAACGCAGCAGGGTGTCCCCATCCCCATGGCATTTGGCCCTTCTCCCTGCCCTGTGAGTGCTGCAATGGCAGGCACGGCCCCCTCCTCCGAGGACGACGGCAAAGACACCACAAGCGCTCCCTCCCCGCATTACGGCCTTGTGGCCTGGCATTTGGGGTTCAGGTGTCATGAAGGGCAGCTGCTCCTGACACAACCTCTGAGCCCAGGGGGATAAATGGCCGCGTGTCTCAGAGACGATCCATCTCCAGACCATCCATCTCAGTCACGTAAAGGACTGATGGATGCAAATCAAATAACCTTTTCCAGGCACTTACTGCTGAACACAAGTTTAGCAGGAAAACAAAAGGCAGATTTTAGGCCTGGCCCAAATCTATGACTCTCTGCACTCCATCTGCAAGGGCAGAATTGCCTGTGAGGGCTTCCAAGATATTAGTTATAAATAAATGACTCACCCAGTGTGCACGGGTGGCATCAAAGGGTGAGGAGTTTGTGTGGAGAGTGAAGGACATGGTGCAGCCCGTACGTGCTCCAACAGTGGCCTGAGCCATCTGGGAGGTATGAACCCATTCGAGCCTCCCACCAGCCCGTGCTGAGGACCCAGCTGTCGGCCACAGCTACATGAGGGACATGGCAAAGCAGGGAAGTGGGTAGACACGGTCCCAACAAATAATGGGCTGTTTCCGTGGACTCTAAGAACATGCTTGCAGGGGGTGCGCTGTGTCTGTTTCTCAGGTTGCTGCAGGGAGTTTGGCTGACCTGCTGTTAATGTGGCAGGAACATTCATCCTCCTACAACCCAAATCTCATCTATCTAACCCAAAGTGACTCTGCTGCCCAAAACCTGCAACTTCCCAGGATGAGTTTAGGGAAAACTTGTGCCATGCAGAGTGCAAGGAAAAGCCACTGATCTGACAGATTCCTTCGGATTCAAATAAATTCAGTGTTGCCATGCACACGCAGCCAAATCTCCATTCTAAGGCTACCGGGCTGCAAACGGGCAAAGGGAGCAAGTGAAATACCAGAGGGAAGAAGAGGAGTCACCACTCTCTTTAGTCCTCACCTTCCACCTGCCCGTTTCTCACCGCTGCAGCCTGGCTGCAGCAGCTCTCTGATGGGTCAGCTCAGGCATAGGACGGCTCTCATCCCTCTCCTGGAAAATCATCCATGAAGCACTTCATTTTTAACATAAGAATTAAGCTGCCTAGAGACTGTTAATTGGGAATTCCTCACCACTTTCTGGAGCCCCTTTACACAGAAAGTCCCCAAAATCCTGTGTTTTCACAGACCAACTGTCACGTTAAAGTGTAAAGTCATTTGGCAGAAAATAAACCCCCTTGCGTTCCAGCTTGTCCTCAGATATCAGAGGGGCTGGGGGTGGCTAGGGTTAGATTCTGAGTGTTTTATCCAATTTGGCACTATTAGTCCAGCCATGTTCAATATGATTGAACTATCACAATTTCTGGTTCACTATTAGCATGCTGCACTCCTGTCTAGTCACGCTCCATGATATCATGCAGCCAGTAAAGAGTTGGAGGCGCCCAATAAGAGACCTCTGCGGCTGGCTACGTAAAAGGGCAGTTTATTAAAGCAATGGAAACACAGGTTCTTATGGATTGCTGGTGATAGTACACTGTCTGCAAAAGCACATGCAAATATTGAGACTATGAATAATACAGCGTGCAAAATCTAGTAACATACAACAACATGAAACTACTCAAGTAATATAGCAGCATAAAATAACTCTATATAGAGATTTCTAAGTTTCCTAGGAAAATTCTTAAGAGTTTAAATCTCACCCAAGGCATCCTTATGGGGGGGGGGGGAAGAGAGGCTCAGCCCGTTGACTGATCCCAGGAGTCAGAGGCAATCTGCAATGGTAACTTCCCTGACTTGTTCACGATGGTGTCCTTAACATCCCCCTTTTCCTGAGCCATTTTTGTATTATTTTCTATCTTCAGGGCAGAGCTTGAGTGACTCTAGTCATACATACCTTTACTTATGATTGGTGTAAAATTCTCTTGCTTCGCTTTTAAAGGTATAGACTAAGAAAATTCACAGCGCAAGCTCAGTGAGGGGTGGTTGCACCTCGGAGGCGGGTAGCTTTTGGGATGGAGGTGTGTTTTGCTATTATAATGACATTATAATCAGCAAAGTTTGCACAAAGGACAGCATTTTGTCAAAAACTGACAGACTGTTGGCTCAAGGTGACAAATATGCGGCTTATCAGTTCGTAGCACCACTAAGTTCCCATCTTTGCGGTGATTCAAAGAGCCTGGCCATGAAATCTTCACTCCACCCTCCATGCTGCTGCACAGGCAATATTGTTCAGGGAACCACCATGGAGGGGATTCCTTGCATACCAGCTGCAACTGCATTCCACCCTGAAAGCCCCTTCAATACCATGCATTTCCTTAATGTGTGAACAATGCTGGGCCTTTAATATAAGTTTAGTTTAAGTCACCCCCAGTAATTATTCCACACCAACACAACACCCCCAAGCATGCTGTGGGCTGCAGCATGCAGAAACCACACCACATCCATTCGATGCTTTCCCCTGACCAGCCCCGGGGTGGATTCAAGGATTTGCCATATCAGGACCAGGTCAGTATGTCCCAGGGTGCTGAGACCATACTCCAAGGTACCATGGAGCTGGGTTCTTTGGGGTAAAGTTCCAGCAGGACTGAGAGCAGGCTTTGATCTCAGTCTGGTACCTGCTGGTACCAGAAGTGTTTGGGGCACATCCATAGTGCTGCTCCCAGCAGAATTCAGAGCTGGAAGCCCTTGTGAAACTAGTGCTTAAAGGGAATTGACTCTGCTGAGGGGGGTAACCAATTCAGCACACTGCTGACCCAAACGTTGCGCAGCCCATGCCCAAACGCTGGTGTAGAGAACAGGACAAGAACAGAGGACATCCAAACCGTCATGAAGAGCTCTTACTAAAGACACATAGCTCAGTTATTTCTTTCAAAAAATTTAATTGACATTCCATCTTGTGAGAGACCTTATCTTGAGCTGATTATCTAAAAGCTTGCTAACAAATATGTGAAACTTCCTGGTGGCTTGCATTTTGATGGCTTGGTGGAGCAGGGATTGCCTGAAGGCCTGAATAGATAAGGGCCAAATGGCCTACCGAACACATAAGAAGCAAATAGCCTCTGGAGACCAGTTCCCACCAAGGACAAAGAACAATCACATGGCTTCCTGGGGGGTCCAGGCACAGAGGACCCCCAAGCCTGCCAAAGCATGCAATTGGTTGTATGGAAAATCATGCTACCAGGAATCAGTTTTCACAAAGGAGACAGAGGAGTCATGTAACAAAAAATAATAATAAAACTTTATTCGGATAAAGAAAGAGTCCACAGCACATATTTCTGTGGGGTCTCTCAACCTACAGAGGGATGCAGCCCCCTTTTATCCTACTTTTCCTGACCACAAGAGACCCTCCTCATTTCCCCATGGGCTGAGGTACTCTGAGTGTACAGATTTCCAGATCCACCTAAGACATTCAAGACAAGACATTCATTTGACACATTCATTATATTCATGTCATTTAGATATTCCAGATATTCAGGTTGTTTAACATATTCAAGAGACCATGTAGTTTCAGTATTCTTTCTTATTTTAAGTCTGATTTCACAGAGGCTGCTTTTGTTCCTTGTCTTGAGTCTGGGTGTGCACAGGCTTCTTTTGTAAAGACACAAAACTGGTGTTCCTATCAATCCCTCCTCTTCTATTTGCTCAGTCATTGTCTTTACAAAATGTGGCAACCATCAGTTTGATTTTCTCTTCTTGAGTATTTCCTGGACTATGTACAATTTTCAGCGGCATCATCTTTGGTCCCCTGTGCACCGTCTCAGATATGGCCACCACCTGCATTCTCTGAACTGCATATTGAATTAGTTGGATAAAACAAGGTATCATACATGGTACAAAGATTACAGCTGCTATTGCACAGAGAAAGAAAAATAACACACGTTTAACCCAAGGTCCACCAGGCAACTATGAGAACATATCCCACTCCAATCCTTTCCAGGTTTGAGCTGGCACATGGGCCAGCTTTCTCATCTCTTTTGTTATTTGCTTTACTACCTTCCTGTTATCATCTATTTGTAAACAACAGTTGGAGTCATTTTGACTCGCAGAAAGATGACTCCACAACCTTGAAGGTTGTAAAGTAGGTATGTTTATTCGCCGGCAGACGCACGGGGGATCTCTCCACCACAAACGTGCGTGCCCTCGGGGATGACTTGCTTCACTTTTATACAGCTTAACATTTCATATTCATGAACGCCTATACATATTCATGAACTTTCCCCGGTCTTCATTCTAATGAGGTCCGAGAAGTCACTCCTCCCAGTTGCGCCTGCACAGTGCCTCCTGGTGGTTGTCTTTTGGGGTCTTCTGAGGAAGGCTCCGAGTCTTCTTCACGAATAAACTTTTGACCTCCATCCCTTGCGCATGCCCTTCAGTCCTTTGGCCCTTCTCCAGACCATCATACCGGTTTCAACCAGTTCGGGGTCCCCTCCTTTCTATCCTTTAGCAGGAACTGTCTACAGCTGGTTTCCTCTAAACAATCGCTCACTTTGTCTTTTTCTTCATAGCCCTGACTTTCTAGTTAAACATTGTCTATATGCTATGTGCTGATCACTCTACCCAGTTAATATGTTAGCTGTTCCTTATTTCTATATGTTAGCATCCCTTGATCCCTCTATCAATTTAGTTTTCCACAAACACCCCCTTCTTCTGCTAACAAATAATCTAGGACCATTCGATGTTGGAAAATTGCATTTCTCAAATGAGTATCTTGTCCTAGAAGGAGATTGAGGGCTTCAGCTGTTTGGTTGGTTATAATTTCTAAAACAGCTTGTAATCTAATTATCCTGTTCAAATAGTAAATTGGTTCCCTTCCTCCAGAAATTACCTTGTTAGGATTCCATGTTACTGGTCCATAATACTGTATAATTCGTTCAGGTGCCCATTCATCTTTTTCCCATGATTGTGTACTCCCCCTTGTCAGGAATGTATCAATTGATCTCTTTTCTCTTATTCAATCACCATATCCTTTAAATCCTGATCTGTTCCCTTGAATTTGAGGCAATAGAAATAATAGTGGTCTAATATACCCGACATCATAGCATATTCCTGACCAATTTTTAGGTAGTTTCTGATAAGCGCATGTCATGGTTTAACTCTGGCTAGCAAAATACCACGAAGTCGCTCTCACAAATCCCCCTCCCCTCCTCCAGTGGAGGGGAAGAATTGGAGGAAAAAGAAATAAGGAAGCTCGTAAAATTGAGATAAGAACTACTTACTTATTAATTAAATCTAAATCAATATATACAGATACTACTAATAATACATAATTAAAATAGTAGAAAATAAAACATATGATACAATATATACAATATGATACAATTTCTCACCATCCACTGACCAATGCACACCCAGATGCTGAGTAGTGGGAGTCAGATGCAGAGAGCCCAAGAGCGATCTGGTGTGGTTCTTTTCACTCCCCTTGGGTGTCCTTAAGAACCTTCCCTTTGTTCCCAGGCCCACTGACTGTTACCAAAACCTGTGTTTTCAGGCCCACTGCCTGTTTACTTACCCTTTTCCCTCTGGTCAACCCTCATGGACCATCATGACCCGTTACTCATCTGTCTCTAAACAGTCACGGGTACCTAATCAGTTGTCCAGGGCTGGCGGATGTTGAAGGGGAGCTGATCACCCAAATATCGGTGAGGCGTGCCATCACTCCTGTCCATCGCCCACCGTCCCTGGAAGGTGGAAGGCTCCCGGACGAGCCCCCATTTGTATGGACAATCACGCTACCAGGAGTCAGTGTTCACAAAGGAGACAGAGGAGTCCTGTAAAAAAATAATAATGAAACTTTATTCGAATATAGGGAGGGTCCATGGGACATATTCCTGTAGGGTCTCTCAACCTACAGAGGGACGCAGCCCCTTTTTATCCTACTTTCCTGACCGCAAGAGTCCCTCCTCATCTCCCCATTGGCTGAGGTACTCTGAGTGTACAGACTTCCTGATCCCCCTAAGATATTCAGGACAAGTTCATTTGACACATTCAAGATATTCCTGCCATTCAGATATTCCAGATATTCAGGTTAACATATTCAAGGGATCATGTAGTTCAGATATTCCAGATATTCAGGTAGTTTACATATTCAAGGGATCATGTAGTTTTGATATTCTTCCTTATCTTAATTCTGAGTTCACACAGGCTTCTTTGTTCCTTGTCTTGAGCCTGTGTATGCACAGGCTTCTTTTGTAAAGACACGAAACTGGTGTTCCTTTCACATGGTAGAAGTGAACATTTTAAAAAGCTGATCAAGTTCTGCAAACATTAGATTTTCATCATGTACAGCAATACTGCAGGATTAATACAATGTTGGTTTGTTCAGAGATTGCTTGTGAGTGTGGCTTGTGTATTTAATTTTAGCCATTTGAATACATCAACTCCTTGTTGCGTATCTTAAAATAAACTGATGAATGCTGTTAAACCTCGAACAGCAATTGTTAGCAAGCAAAGAAAGAAGGCTACTCTGCAACCACAATGCAAAATCATCCCAAACAACCACACTTTGCAAGAACCTCTCACAGAAAATAGCCTGGCAACTTCATTCATTTCCCCAACCCAATGATCTGGTTCTATATTTCAGGTATTTTCTCCTTTTCAGGGGATGGAAGATCATTATTGCCCCTGAGAACTTGCTCTTTTAGGGTAGATATTGCAATTAACTCATCTGAATCTTTTCCTCTTTCAGTTGTTCTTTCAAACTCTCTATGTGGTCCTGCAGAGATTGGACCAGATCTTGCAATGATTGTATAATTTAAGATTCTGCCATGCGTTGCTGGTCTCTAGCTTCCACGGCTGCAACTAAACTAGGGTCCAATACAGCACAAAGATTTTTCCTTTTTCAGACCGCAGTTTTGCGTCTTTGTGTAAAGTGCTAATTAAGTTCGACACGCTTTGCAAATTATGCCAGTTTTTCTGTACCCAGTCCCTACTTGGTATGGAGGGGTGAGTATTATATTTGTCTAAGAGGCTGCACAAAACATCTTTACCTCTGGGAGCGGCTTTACTGTCATTGATATCTAACAAGTGGAGTGGTCGTCTCAGGGAGGCAACATGTCTGTTTCAACAAAATCCACCCCTTTCATCCCTGAGAGGTACACACATAAGATGTGTCATGGATGGCTATGTCCTTTTTAGGAAAGATAGGTCAGTAAGGTGAGGTGGTGGAGTTGCTCTTTATGTGAGAGAGCAACTGGAATGTATCGAGCTTTCCCTGGGGGTGGATGAAGAGCAAGTTGAATGCTTGTGGGTAAGGATCAAGGGGCAGACTAATATGGGAGACACTGTTGTGGGTGTTTACTACAGGCCACCTGATCAGGATGTGGAAGCTGATGAGGCCTTCTACAGGCAGCTGGAAGTAGCCTCACAAGCACAGGCTCTGGTTGTCATGGGGGACTTCAATTACCCTGACATTTGCTGGAAAAGCTACATAGCCAGGCATGCGCAGTCCAGGAGGTTCCTCCAGTGCATTGATAATAACTTCTTGATGCAGATGGTGGAGGAGCCGACAAGGAGAGGAGTAGTGCTGGACCTTGTACTGATGAACAAGGAGGGACTTGTTGAGGATGTGAAGGTAGGGGGCAGCCTTGGATGTAGTGACCATGAGATGGTGGAGTTCAGGATCATATGCAGCAGGCACAGAGCCACAAGCAGGATCACTGCCTTAGACTTCAGCAAGGCTAACTTTGGCCTCTTCAAGAACCTGCTTGGAGAAGTCCTGTGGGATAAGGCTCTAGATGGTAGGGGGGCCCATGAGAGCTGGTTAATATTCAAGCACCATTTCCTCCAAGCTCAAGACCAGAGCATCGCGAAGAGTAAGAAATCAAGTGAGAGAGCTAGGAGACCTGCATGGATGAGCAGGGAGTTAATGAATAAACTTAAGGAGAAAAAGGAAGTATATAGAACATAGAAGAAGGGGCACTTGGGAGGAATGCAAAAATGTTGTCAGAGGATGTAGGGATGTGATAAGGAAAGCTAAGGCCTCCTTAGAACTGAACCTGGCAAGAGAGGTCAAGGACAACAAGAAAGGTTTTTTCAAGTACACTGGAGGAAAAAAGAAGACCAGAGGAAATGTGGGCCCACTGCTGAATGAAGTGGGTGCCCTGGTGACCAAGCATATGGAGAAGGCGGAGTTACTGAATGCCATCTTTGCCTCAGTCTTTACTGCTAAGACCAGCCCTCAGGAGTCCCCAAGCTTGAAAATCATAGAGGAAGTCATGAGAAAGGAAGGTTTTGCTTCAGTTGAAGAGGATTGGGTTAGAGATCAATTAAGCAAACTGAACATCCACAAATCCATGGGCCCTGATGGGATGCACCCACGAGTGCTGAGGGAGCTGGTGGAAGTCATTGCTAGGCCACTCTCCATAATCTTTGAAAAGTCCTGGAGAACAGGAGAGGTGCCTGAGGACTGGAGGAAAGGCAGTGTTACTCCAATCTTCAAAAAAGGCAAGAAGGAGGACCTGGGTAACTATAGGCTGGTCAGCCTCACCTCCATCCCTGGAAAGATGATGGAACAACTTGTTGCCACCTCAAAGCATGTTGAAGAAAGGAAGCTAATCACGAGAACTCAGCATGGATGCAACAAGGGGAAGTCATGCTTGACCAATTTGATAGCTTTTTATGATGGCATCACTAGATGGATGGACGAGGGGAAGGCAGTGGATGTGGTCTACCTTGATTTCAGCAAAGCATTTGACATGGTCTCCCATGGCATCCTCATAGCCAAGCTTAGGAAGTATGGACTGGACCAATGGGTGGTGAGGTGGATTGGGAACTGGCTGGAGGAAAGAGCTCAGAGAGTTGTGGTCAATGGTGCAGAGTCTAGTTGGAGGCTTGTGGCTAGTGTCATCCCCCAGGGGTCAGTGCTGGGTCCAGCCCTATTCAATATATTCATCAGTGACCTGGACAAAGGGCTAGAATGTACTCTCAGCAAGTTTGCTGATGATATCAAACTGGGAGGAGTGACTGCCACACCAGAAGGCTATGCTGCCATCCAACATGACCTGGACAGGCTGGAGAGCTGGAGAGGGAGAAATGGAATGCAATTCAATAAGGGCAAGTGTGAAGTACTGCATCTGGGGAAGAACAACCCCATGTTTCAGTAGAGGTTGGGGGCTGTTTTGTTGGAGGGCAGCTCTGGGGAAAGGGACCTTGGAGTCCTGGTGGACAACAGGATGACCATGAGCCAACAGGGTGCCCTCGGGGCCAAGGAGGCCAATGGCATCCTGGGATGCATTAAGAAGAGCGTGGCCAGCAGGTCGAGGGAAGTTATCCTCCCCCTCTACTCTGTGCTGGTGAAGCCTCACCTGGAGTACTGTGTCGAGTTCTGGGCTGCTCAGTTCAAGAAGGACAAGGAGCTACTGGAGAGGGTCCAGCTCAGGGCCACTAAGATGATTAAGGGCCTGGAGCACCTTCCATATGAGGAAAGGCAGAGAGAGCTGGGTCTGTTTTGCCTGGAGAAGAGGAGGCTGAGGGGGGATCTTATCAATGCTTATAAATATCTAAAGGGTGGGTGTCAGGAGGATGGGGCCAGGCTCTTCTCAGTGGTGTCCAGTGACAGGACTAGGGGCAATGGCCATAAACTGGAAAACAGAAGGTTCAACCTGAACGTGAGGAAACACTTCTTCACTGTGAGGGTGACAGAGCACTGGAACAGGCTGCCCAGAGAGGTGGCAGAGTCTCCTTCTCTGGAGACTTTCAAAAGTTGCCTGGACTTGTTCCTGTGTGATCTGCTCTAGGTGATCCTGCTCTGGCAGGGGGGGTTGGACTAGTTGATCTCTAGAGGTCCCTTGCAATGCCTACCACTCTGTGAATCTGTGAATAAGACAAGTGAAATGCAGCCCTCCCACTTCAGGGTATCCTGTCCATGATGCCAATTAAAATGTCCCGGCCCGGTTATCCCGGGAATGGGGACAGTTGTTGTTATACCCAGAGTGAGATTAAGACACAAATGAGGTCAGATGCCGCTAACTAAAGAGTTTATTTCTGTTGTAAGAAAATAGCGATAGGAGAGAGAGAAAATAGAGAAGGGGGAAAATTTAGCAAGCATTTGGGACAGAATTGCAAGAGATGGTCACCAGCATGGATCCAGTGGCGTCCCGTTGGCCCATAGTCTTGCAGTCTTCGGTGGGGAGGTTCCCTGTCACAGTTTGGTCCCACAGTCTTTTATAGGGTATTTTTTTGCTGACTCTTGCCTACTGCGCATGCTCTCAGGCTAGGCACACTGATCCTGTGGGGTGCACAGGAACACTACGTGACCATGATAGGAACACCAGTTTCGTGTCTTTACAAAAGAAGCCTGTGCACACCCAGGCTCAAGACAAGGAACAAAAGCAGCCTGTGTGAACTCAGACTTAAGATTAGAAAGAATATCAAAACTACATGATCCCTTGAATATGTTCATCCACCTGAATATCTGGAATATCTAAATGACATGAATAATTTGAATGCGTCAAATGAACATCTTGTCTTGAATGTCGTAGGCAGATCGGGAAGTCTGTACACTCAAAGTACCTCAGCCAATGGGGAGATGAGGAGGGACTCTTGCAGTCGGGAAAAGTAGGATAAAAAGGGGCTGCGTCCCTCTGTAGGTTGAGAGACCCCACAGGAATATGTCCCATGCACCCTCCCTATATTCGAATAAAGTTCTATTATTATTTTTTTACAGGACTCCTCTGTCTCCTTTGTGAACACTGACTCCTGGTAGGATGATTTTCCATACAAATGGGGGCTTGTCTGGGATCCTTCCACCTTCCAGGGACAGTGGGCCACAGACGGGATTGACGGCGCACCTCACCGATATGTGGGTGATCAGCTCCCCTTCAACATCCGCCAGCCCTGGACAACTGATTGGGTACCCGTGACTGTTTATAGACAGATGAGTAACAGATCATGATGGTCCATGAGGGTTGACCAGAGGGAAAAGGGTAAGTAAACAGGCAGTGGGCCTGAAAACACAGGTTTTGGTAACAGTCAGTGGGCCTGGGAACAAAGGGAAGGTTCTTAAGGACACCCAAGGGGAGTGAAAAGAACCACACCAGACAGTAAGATGGAGATTGGGGACCTACAGGCTGGTCACTCCACTCATTTGGTACAAGGGAGGACGCTCCCTCACCAGTTTAGTAACAGTCAGTGGGCCTGGAAATACTAGTTCTGGTTTTCTGGTTGCCGTCCTGTCAGACCCAGCAAGAAGCTGTGCAGGGCTGGGCTAAAGAAGTATCTTAGGAGCTTGAATCCCCTCTAGATAGTTATCTTGGAGGTTTGGATAATGTCTGGGTTGAAAGGGATTCCAGTCTCCATCTGGTCTGTTGGTCCTTTGGAATTTATGCCTTGCTATACTGGAACATGATTATCGGATCTGGATCTTGATTATTGCTCTGATATATAAATCTAGGTTTATTGTACTGATTTTTGTGTATTAATTGGATGTCACTCAGAATATAAGCCCAGCTGCCCCAAGCCCCTCTGATATCTGAGGATAGGCTGGAATGCAAGGGGGTTTACTTTCTGCCACATTTCTTAAACTATTGAATTTATCAATGGGAAATAATGAGAGTAAAGAGAAAAGGAGAAATGGAGAAGGAAAGAGTCCAACAATGCCATCAGATAGTCTGTTAGGTCAGATGCTTAAAAGCTGGGAGGACCTTAGCTCTCCCCCAGAGATAACTAAGGAGGTTATGGTAAAATACTAAAATACTGTTACTTTACGTGGCCAGAAACTGAGTTAGAAAAAAAGGCTATAGATGGCCTCCCCTGGGCAGTGATGACATATCTTTCTGTCAGTATCTGTGTTTATATTTGACGGACCACCAGAAGGGATTAACTGAACAAGAATGTGGCAGGATGTGGCTAAAATTAATCAAACTAAACTATGATGAATAGGATGATATGTGGTTAAGAGGGAGGGCATCTAGGAATAAGGTAATGAAAAGAGTAGGATTATATGTGGCAAAAGAAAAAGATAAGGAAGAAAAAAAACCAAAAGAAACAGAAGGATGGGATGCTCTCCAATATCTAACCCCAGCCTACCCACAGCCGCCTCCTGGTTCAGTGTGCTGGGTCCAGTCAGGAAAGAGTTAACTCTCTTAACTGTGGTTGCTAGGAAGCTGTATTCCTGAATGCTGAGAGAAGTGCTGAGAGAAGTACTGAGAAGTTCTTAGCTGGCACGGGAAATGCCTGTACTGAAAAGAAGGTCTTTCTCTGCTTCTGATACTGCAGCTGCGTTTCCAGCTCTCACTGTCTCCTACAGGCAGTGTAGGGGTGTCTTAGCTTTGCACCAGTTAGTCTATATTTTTGCACCAGCTAGTCTATGTTTTGCTTCACCCCATAATACATCAAGCTGGATAGGTGCTGCCAGACCGGGGCCCGCCGCACTGCAGGACCCGCGGGGAGGGGGTGGGGATGTGAGTGGAAAGGCTTATGGTTGGGTATCACCCTGGAAAGGGGAAGGGTCTGAGGGGGCTTCCGGCCGAGGGGGCTGGGGGTTTGTTTGTTGTGGGGACTTCCTCCTGGCGAGTGGTTGGTGCTCCAGGCAGAGCCAGTGTCTTGCCGGGCAGATCGGTCTAGGAGTCAGGGTTTGAAAGTTTTTTTCCTCTCACTCTCTCGGCCCCTGGGTGGTTTCATGGGGGGTTTGCTCCCTTCGGGTGGGTTTTCTTTTCCTTTTCCCTTCTCGGGGTGAGATCCTGTATCATTTGTTCTACCTTTTTCCTCTGTTCCTTAAATTACTCATTAGCACTAGCATTGTTAGTAACTCCCTAAGTTTCATTCATATAATTAAATAGTTCTTATCTCAACTCCTATGGGCTTTTCCTTGGTTTGTTCCTCTGACCCTTCCTCACCAGGAGGGGGTGTGGGGGTGGGGGCGGAGTGGCATAGCAGCTGGTCGTGATAAAACCACGACCGTCCTTTTTGGCATCCAACGTGGGGCTCAAAAGAGTTGAGATAAGGAACAGATTATAGAGTGTGATAAGCTCCTGCTTTAAAATGTATCTGTGGCTTCCCAAGGCTCTGAGTTCGGGGCTTTTCAAGCTGCTAACTGAACGGCAGGATCTGCTCCCCTATGTGCTAGTGATGATCTTGATTTTTTATGTGTAAGGCGGGCTGAGAGGGCTGGCCAGGCTGTTCTGTGTGCTGCTGATGCTGGCAGGGATACTCTCTCTCTACCTCTACTTAATACTGTCGGCTCCTTGGTACATCGCGACTTACCTGCTGGAGGTTTTCCACAACTACCCCTCTCCCTTTCTCCCCTCGGGGACACAGCCGATAGAGGAGAGGTTATTTGGTGCTGGGGGGCACGTGGAAAAACTTTTTCAATTTTTCCCCTCTCCTCTCAGTCCGACGGCAAAGGCATATGAGTTTTCAGAAATTTTTCTTGTGCTGGGGTGACCTGTGGCTGGGGATCAGCTTGCTAGTGAATGTTTTAGTGGCTTTGGGCAAAGTTAAGGAAATGTTTGGGAGCGCTGCCCCCGCCGGTCCTAGTGCCCGAGGCAGACGCAGGGTCTGTGCAGTTACCCGAGTTGCCTTAATGCGCAAGGGGGCAGCACGGAGTCACGCCGGGAGCAAGCTTGTAACTCGAGCCCGCACGGCTCCAGTGCCCGCGGCGGCTACAATGTCTGCGGCGGCCTCAGCGCCCCCGGCAGCTCCAGTGTTTGCGTCACAAGCTAGTACATCTGCACCGCAATCTGCCACATCACCCTCCACTATGACTGCATCAATGGCAACGCCTCCCGCTACAGCCAGTTTGTCTTCTCCCCCAGCCAGCCCACTTTCTGCAGCAGCCTCACTCCCTCAATCATCTTTTGTGTGTTATTGTCAGGGGCGACCACTGTCCGTGGCCCCAGTCTGGACAAAGAAATACACACATAAATCAGTCCGTCTAGTCGAGGATGGTGAGGTAGCAGGGCCATCCCAAGCAAGAGAAACTGTCAATAAGGAAATGGGAGCAGGGCTAGCTCAAGAGTCGGAGGCAGAGGATGAAGCTGTTGTGACCACACAGTCCTTATCCTTGAGGGAGCTACGGGACATCCGTAGAGACTACAATCACTGCCCGGGTGAACATATCATGACCTGGCTGCTCTGCTGCTGGGATAATGGGGCCAGTAGTATGGAGCTAGAGGGGAGAGAGGCTAAACAGCTGGGGTCACTTGCCAATAGGGCAAAACCACCCTATTGTGACTCGCACAGATGCCCCATGCAACCTTAGCATAGACTACCTTAAGAAAGGGTACTTTAAGGACCCGAAAGGGTACCGGTGGGCTTTTGGGATGGCTGCTGTAGAGACTGAGGACACTGAGCAGCTGTCCATCTTGCCTGGTCTCTCACAGGACCCTTCTGTTGTGGGATTGCTAAAGGTTGCAGATCAACAGGTGCCAATGCCACCACAACAGTGCACCAGCGGCAGTATCTTACTGACAGAGACTCTTTGCTTCCCATCCAGAAGCTGATTCGTCAGCTGGAGAGCCAAGGGGTGATCAGCAAAACCCGCTCACCCTTTAACAGCCCCATCTGGCCAGTGCGTAAGTCTGATGGAGAATGGAGACTGACAGTGGACTATCGTGGCCGGAATGAAGTGACACCACCACTGAGTGCTGCTGTGCCGGACATGCTGGAACTCCAATACGAGCTGGAGTCAAAGGCAGCCAAGTGGTACGCCACGGTTGACATTGCTAATGCCTTTTTCTCCATTCCTTTGGCAGCAGAGTGTAGGCCACAGTTTGCTTTCACCTGGAGGGGCATCCAATACACCTGGAATCATCTGTCTCAGGGGTGGAAGCACAGCCCTACCATCTGCCATGGACTGATCCAGACCGCACTGGAACAGGGCGCAGCTCCCAAACATCTACAGTACATTGATGACATCATTGTATGGGGCGACACAGCTGATGAAGTTTTTGAGAAGGGGAAGAAGATCATCCAAATTCTGCTGAAAGCCGGTTTTGCCATCAAGCAAAGTAAGGTTAAGGGTCCTGCACGAGGGATTCAATTCCTGCGAGTAAAATGGCAAGATGGACGTCGCCAGATCCCGATGGACTTGATTAACAAAATCACAGCTATGTCCCCACCAACAAGCAAAAAGGAAACTCAGGCTTTCCTAGGTGTTGTGGGTTTCTGGCGGATGCATATCCCAAATTACAGTCAAATTGTCAGCCCTCCCTACGAGGTGTCCCAGAAGAAAAATGATTTCAAATGGGGCCCTGAGCAGCGACAAGCCTTTGAACAGATCAAGCAGGAGATCGTGCATGCAGTAGCCCTTGGACCAGTCCAGACAGGGCCAGAGGTAAAGAATGTGCTCTACACTGCAGCCGGGGAGAATGGCCCTACCTGGAGTCTCTGGCAGAAAGATCCAGGGGAGACCCGAGGTCATCCTCTTGGATTTTGGAGCGGGGGATATAGAGGATCTGAGGTCCACTACACTCCAACTGATACTGTCAGCTTATGAGGGAATCCGATCTGCCTCAGAAGTGGTTGGAACTGAAGCACAGCTCCTCCTGGCACCTCGACTGCCAGTGCTGGGCTGGATGTTCAAAGGCAGAGTCTCTTCCACTCACCATGCCACCTATGCTACATGGAGTAAGTGGGCTGCCCTGATCACACAACGATCCTGTATAGGAACCCCAGTCACCCAGGAATCCTGGAAGTGAACATGGACTGGCCGGAGGGCAAAGACTTTGGGATGTCACAAGAGGAGGAGGTGACACGAGCTGAAGAAGCCCCTTTGTACAACCAGTTGCCAGACAACGAGAAGCAATATGCCCTGTTCACGGATGGGTCTTGCCGCATTGTAGGGAAACATCGTAGGTGGAAAGCTGCTGTGTGGAGTCCCACATGCCCAAAAGCCGAGCCACTGAAGAACACCAACACAATCAGCAGGTAGACCAGGCTGCTAAGATTGCAGTGGCTCAGGTGGATCTGGACTGGCAACATAAAGGTGAGCTGTTCATGGCTAGGTGGGCCTATGACACCTCGGGCCACCAGGGGAGAGATGCCACGCACAGGTGGACTCGTGACTGAGGGGTGGTCTTGACCATAGACACAATTGCTCAGGTTATCCATGAATGTGAGATATGTGCTGCCATCAAACAAGCCAAGAGGGTAAAGCCTCTTTGGTATGGGGGGCGATGGCTGAAATACAAGTATGGGCAGGCCTGGCAGGTTGACTATATCACCCTCCCCAAGACCCGCCAGGGCAAGTGCCATGTCCTCACAATGGTGGAGGCAACCACGGGGTGGCTAGAAACATATCCGGTGTCCCATGCAACTGCCCGAAATACAATCTTGGGCCTTGAAAGGCAAGTCCTGTGGCGACACGGCACCCCGGAAAGAATTGAATCAGATAATGGGACTCATTTCTGGAGTAGCCTCGTAGACTCTTGGGCTGAGGAACATGGAATTGAGTGGGTGTACTACATCCCCTATCATGCACCTGCCTCAGGGAAGGTTGAGCGGTGCAATGGGCTGCTAAAGACCACCCTGAGAGCAATGGGGGGGTGGAACACTCAAGGATTGGGATGCCAACTTGTCAAAGGCCACGTGGTTAGTTAATACCAGGGGATCCATCAATCGAGCTGGCCCTGCACACTCAAACCCTCTACGGATGGTAGAAGGAGATAAGGTCCCTGTAGTACATACCTGAAGCATGCTGGGGAAAATGGTTTGGGTTACTCCCACCTTGGGCAAAGGCAAACCCATCCGTGGGGTTGCTTTTGCTCAAGGACCTGGGCGCACTTGGTGGGTAATGAGAGAAGATGGGCAAGTCCGCTGTGTGCCTCAGGGGGATTTGATTCTGGGAGAAAACAGCCCATAATTACATGAGGGACATGAATTGCTGCCACTAACCCCTGTTTCTGAGCTTTATGTTACAGGCACCCACTATGGCAGAAAACCACCCCACCCTACAGAGGTCCAGCCTAGCCAGGAGCACAGCAGTGACCTGACCTGAGCTGGCTTCGGCGCCCAACGATCCCACACAACCCTTCCACCTTTGCCTGTCCTGAGTGACCCCACACCTGATGGAATCTGAATTCATGGACTAATGGATCGTTTGCCAAGATGGTCCATAGACTAAGGGAATGATATCCGTGTGGGATGGGATGAGAAAGGGGAAGCGGGCTGATGGGAGATTATGGAATACTGCAGGAGGTGAGCTTGATGTGGATGTGGTGAATCAAAAGGGGTGGATTAGTGTCTTAGTTTTGCACCAGCTAGTCTATGTTTTGCTTCACCCCATAACACATCAAGCTGCATAGGTAGTGCCAGCCCAGGACCTGCGGCACGGCAGGACCAGCGGGGAGGGGGTGGGGATATGGGTGGAAAGGCTTGTGGTTGGACACAACCCTGGGAAGGGGAAGGGTCTGAGGGGGCTTCCGGCCGAGGAGGCTGGGGGTTTGTTTGTTGTGGGACCTCGTGGCGAGTGGTTGGTGCTCCGGGCAGAGCCAGCGTCTTGCCGGGCAGATCAGTCTAGGAGTCGGGGTTTAAAAGATTTTTTTTTGTCTCTCTTACTCTCTCGGCCCCCAGGTGGTTTCGTGGGGTTTTGCTCCCTTCGGGTGGGTTTTCTTTCCTTTTTTCCCTTCTTGGGGTGGGATCCTGTATCATTTGTTCTACCCTCTTCCTCCATTCCTTAAATTACTCATTAGCACTAGCATTGTTAGTAACTCCCTAAGTTTCATTTATATAATTAAATAGTTCTTATCTCAACTCCTACGGGCTTTTCTCGGTTTGTTCCTCCGACCCTTCCTCACCGGGAGGAGGTGGGGGGGGTGGGCCCGGGGTGGTAGAGCAGGCTTGTCGTCAAACTACGACAATTAGTTCATGAGAACTTAATTGCTCATTTGTTGGAAGTAATAAACTTACCAGAAAAAGTGACAATAATTCATGTTAGAGGACATCAGGCAGGATATTCAGAGGAAGCGATAGGTAATAGGTTGGCGGATGAAGAAGCCCAAAAGGCAGCAATCCTGCCAGAAATATCTAAAATCTTTCCTTTAATCCCAGTAACCCATCTATTACCAGAGAAAATGTCTTTTCCGCCAGAAGAGTTAGTTAGAAATAATTAAAAACAGTGGGACAGAAGAAAAGGGGGGTCAGTGGTATACGAAGAACGGTAAACAAAGGGTACTGGAGGCTTTAGCCCTTCAAGTATTAAAACAACTCCATAAAGGGAGTCATTTGGGCTCCCAAGGACTGGCAGAAGCCTTCCTCAAAGCACATGCTACTGTAGCTCTCTTCGCTTTAGCAAAGGGAGATATTGAAGGCTGCTTGACCTGTGCTAAAGTCAATAATTGAATTTCAAAACAAGTCGCAAGAGGAGGGTGACCTTGGGCTGTACGCCCATTTCAGAGATGTCAGGTGGATTTTACTGAAATTCCCCGAGTGGAGAGGCTTAAATATCTTTTGGTAATAGTATGTCAGCTAACAGGAAGGCCAGAAGCATTTCCTGCCTCTTCAGCAACTACTGGATCAGCGATTAAAATAATTTTAGAACAAATAAACCCAAGGTATGGAATAATAGAAGCTATAGATTCTGATAGAGGGACCCACTTTCTGGGAAAGATTCTTCAAGGGATCATGACAGCTTTGGGAGTGCAGTGGGAACTACACACCCCCTGGAACCCTCAAAGCTCAGGACAAGTAGAAAAGATGAATGCAGAAATTAAGAAACATCATTTGAAATTAGTCTTTGAAACAAAAATAAAATGGACACGACTGTTGCCCCTAGCTCTGGCCAGAATAAGGGCAAGGCCTAGAGGGGACATTAAGTTATCCCCTTTGAGTTGATGTATGGAATACCCTATCCCATTGTTTCTCAACCCAGTAGAGAGGTGGGAATAAGTGATGTGTACCTAAAACAATATGTGGCCAGAATACTGTCTCTTCTAAAACCTCTCTGATAGGAAGCTCAGCTGGCACAAACTCTTCCCCTAAATTTTGCAGTCCATAATGTTCAACCTGGAGACTGGGTCCTCATTAAGGAGTGGAAGGAAGCTCCATTAGTGGCGAGGTGGTGAAGGCCCTACCAAGTCCTATTGACAACTGAAACAGCGGTCAAGACAGCTGAACACAGATGGACTCACCATACCCGAATCAAAGTCTCTAAGGCTCCCAACACTTGGACCTCTGAGCTGGAGGAATCTGAAGGGAGGCTAAAAAAGACCCTCTGCAAAGACCAGTTGAAGCAATAACTTGCGTGTCATCCTCAGGGGAAGCACTGAGGATATACTCACAAGTGGAGAACTAATGGTCGGTCTGTAAAACTGGGGAGAGGTGACTTTAACACTGAATGGTGAAAGATGCTGTCTTTGGGAGTTATACTAATAATTTTATGTGTTCGGCAAGGGCAGAGTCTGACCTGGGAAAATCTATTCTTAACCTTAGGGGAAGAAATTGTCAAAAATTTTAATTTGACCAACTGCTGGGTCTGTGGAAGTCCAGGAAACTCTGAAAATTGGCCATGGGTAGCCCAGCCTGTCCAGCCCAAATGGTGGGTTAGTAACTTAAATACAGTCCATAATGGAACTGGTTTTTGGACTGAGGAAGGGAGCCCATGGCAACTACGCTTTCCAGGGAAAGGTATTTATTGCCTAAATAGAACCAATGGAGGAGGGGTGTCTGTAGGAGAAAGTACCTGTGAATGGACACTGTCCCCTGGATATCATTGTGTCTCTCAAGGCTGTGCACCACTCAATTGTTCCAAGCATCAAGGGAAATGGAATCAGACCCATCTTCAGCTTTCTAATAAAAGTTGGGTAAAAATGCTCATATGCCAACTTTAAAGGCTCTGGTTGTGACAAGGCAGCTTTGGATCAGAAGTTGGGATCTGATATCCTGCTTTGTCATCTGGGTAATACTACAAATGAAAAATATGTAGCACAGGTATTTCATTGGGCATGGCAGCATTATAATGGGACTAGAACTTGCTTCCAAGAATTGTGGTCTAGCACCAACCAAACAACATGGAGAGAAACAAATTGAGGATGTAACTGTACATGGCGGTTGGAGGCACTTGCATGGAGATGCATTTATTGTATTAATGGCACCATATACCCCAATGCGATAATTCTGAATAGACCTATAGGGCTTGGGAAAACTCTATATTATGAAGAACCAAAGGATGAGAAAACCTGGAATGGCCTTTTTCCTAATGGGACTTGGGCTTTGAAGGGTCATTATTGGATTTGTGGACAACATGCTTATCGCAAACTACCTAAAAATTAGTCAGGAATATGCTATGTCAGGTATATTAGACCACTATTCTTACTATTGCCTCAAATTCCAGGGAACAGATCAGGATTTAAAGGATATGATGACTGAATAAGAGAAAAGAGATCAATTGATACATTCCTGACAAGGGGGAGTACACAATCATGGGAAAAAGATGAATGGCCACCTGAACGAATTATACAGTATTATGGACCAGTAACATGGAATCCTAACAAGGTAATTTCTGGAGGAAGGGAACCAATTTACTATTTGAACAGGATAATTAGATTACAAGCTGTTTTAGAAATTATAACTAACCAAACAGCTGAAGCCCTTGATCTCCTTGCAGGACAAGCTACTCATTTGAGAAATGCAATTTTCCAACATCGAATGGTCCTAGATTATTTGTTAGCAGAAGAAGGGGATGTTTGTGGAAAACTAAACTACTCCAACTGTTGTTTACAAATAGATGATAACGGGAAGGTAGTAAAGCAAATAACAAAAGAGATGAGAAAGCTGGCCCATGTGCCAGCTCAAACCTGGAAAGGATTGGAGTGGGATATGTTCTCATAGTTGCCTGGTGGACCTTGGGTTAAACGTGTGTTATTTTTCTTTCTCTGTGCAATAGCAGCTGTAATCTTTGTACCATGCATGATACCTTGTTTTATCCAACTAATTCAATATGCAGTTCAGAGAATGCAGGTGGTGGCCATATCTGAGACGGTGCACAGGGGTCCAAAGATGATGCCGCTGAAAATTGTACATAGTCGAGGAAATACTCAAGAAGAGAAAATCAAACTGATGGTTGCCACATTTTGTAAAGACAATGACTGAGCAAATAGAAGAGGAGGGATTGATAGGAACACCAGTTTTGTGTCTTTACAAAAGAAGCCTGTGCACACCCAGACTCAAGACAAGGAACAAAAGCAGCCTCTGTGAAATCAGACTTAAAATAAGAAAGAATATCAAAACTACATGATCCCTTGAATATGTAAACTACCTGAATATCTGGAATATCTGAACTACATGATCCCTTGAATATGTTAAACAACCTGAATATCTGCAATATCTGAATGGCAGGAATATCTTGAATGTGTCAAATGAACTTGTCTGGAATATCTTAGGCGTATCAGGAAGTCTGTACACTCAGAGTACCTCAGCCAATGGGGAAATGAGGAGGGTCTCTTGCGGTCGGGAAAGTAGGATAAAAGGGGGCTGCGTCCCCCTGTACATTGAGAGACCCCAAAGGAATGTCCCGTGGACTCTCCCTTTATTCGAATAAAGTTTTATTATTATTTTTTTACAGGACTCCTCTGTCTCCTTTGTGAACACTGACTCCTGGTAACGTGATTTTCCGTACAGTAGTTTGAAAATTCTACAAAAATAAGAAAAAGTTGTGAACTGTGCTGTGCTCTTCATCATGCAAGATATCTGGATAGACGACTGTTAAATTTATTTTAAGCAACGTCTCTATAAATGGTTGTCTGAAAGCTTTACATTAATTTTTAGAAGTTTTAGAAGAACAATAGTTTGACTGCATAGTTTCACTGTAAAGTTTACCCTCGTGCATTGTTCAGAGATACACGAAATGTATTTTATTTGACGTGATCTTTATAAAGTTGACTTTGCTGATATTATTTTTATGCCATAGTTGCTGTCAAACTTAAATAATTGAATTTCAATTAATATAACCATAGATTTGACCTACCCTTTATCTAGAAAGGACAAAAAAAGTTCCCTCCTTTGATTTTCATCTATTCTTTCAAAATATCTGCAATGGATTTCACTCTCAGCAATTCTTTAACCTGGAAGAACTTGTAAGAGTTACAAATAGAGAGATATTCCCATTATATTAAGTTAGGACACTGTACTAGAAATGGCTAAATTCCTGACTTTTGCTTATACTTCAAATTTTATACAAACTGCAGTTTAGAGAAGAGACAGATGTGAACCCTGATTCTTTGTATAATACTGGTAGTTACAGCCTTGCTGATTTTCATCAAAACGTTCATTCTCTGGATCAGAGTCAGTGATGTCAGAGTATCTATGATTCACAGAGTGGTAGGCATTGCAAGGGACCTCTAGAGATCATCTAGTCCAACCCCCCCTGCCAGAGCAGGATCACCTAGAGCAGATCACACAGGAACAAGTCCAAGCAACTTTTGAAAGTCTCCAGAGAGGGAGACTCTGCCACCACTCTCTGGGCAGCCTGTTCCAGTGCTCTGTCACCCTCACAGTGAAGAAGTGTTTCCTCACGTTCAGGTTGAACCTTCTGTTTTCCAGTTTATGGCCATTGCCCCTAGTCCTGTCACTGGACACCACTGAGAAGAGCCTGGCCCCATCCTCCTGACACCCACCCTTTAGATATTTATAAGCATTGATAAGATCCCCCCTCAGCCTCCTCTTCTCCAGGCAAAACAGACCCAGCTCTCTCTGCCTTTCCTCATATGGAAGGTGCTCCAGGCCCTTAATCATCTTAGTGGCCCTGAGCTGGACCCTCTCCAGTAGCTCCTTGTCCTTCTTGAACTGAGCAGCCCAGAACTCGACACAGTACTCCAGGTGAGGCTTCACCAGCACAGAGTAGAGGGGGAGGATAACTTCCCTCGACCTGCTGGCCACGCTCTTCTTAATGCATCCCAGGATGCCATTGGCCTCCTTGGCCCCGAGGGCACCCTGTTGGCTCATGGTCATCCTGTTGTCCACCAGGACTCCAAGGTCCCTTTCCCCAGAGCTGCCCTCCAACAAAACAGCCCCCAACCTCTACTGAAACATGGGGTTGTTCTTCCCCAGATGCAGTACTTCACACTTGCCCTTATTGAATTGCATTCCATTTCTCCCTCTCCAGCTCTCCAGCCTGTCCAGGTCATGTTGGATGGCAGCATAGCCTTCTGGTGTGGCAGTCACTCCTCCCAGTTTGATATCATCAGCAAACTTGCTGAGAGTACATTCTAGCCCTTTGTCCAGGTCACTGATGAATATATTGAATAGGGCTTGACCCAGCACTGACCCCTGGGGGATGCCACTAGCCACAAGCCTCCAACTAGACTGCCCCGTTGACCACAACTCTGATTTAATTTCATGTTTTATACAATTGATCCAACGCACTGTCTCAAGTATGCAATTTGTAGCCACTTCAACTAACGGCGATGTTAAACATATCTGCGCAGTGTATCGGCCTAAAACTTCAGTTGTGAAGATTGTATAAACTGTGCTATTTTCCACACTTGACTATTTTCTTTACCTTTCCACCACCATGGATGAAGAAGCAACAAGCTTTGAGCCACGGGGTGGTGTGAGAGATGTTATCTTGAGTTGATTGTCTCAAAGCTTGCTGGCAAAGTTGCGAAACTTCCTGGTGACTTGGATTTTGGTGGCTTGGTGGAGCAGGGATGGCCTGAAGTCCTGAATAGATAAGGGCCAAATGGCCTACCGAACACATAAGAAGCAAATAGCCTCCGGAGACCAGTTCCCACCAAGGACAAAGAACAATCACATCGCTTCATGGGGGGTCCAGTCACAGAGGACCCCCAAGCTTGCCAAAGCATGCAAGTGGTCACGTAGTGGTCCTTTGCACCCCACGGGATCAGTGTGCCTAGCCTGAGAGCGTGTGCAGTAGGCAAGAGTCAGCAAAAAAATACCCTATAAAAGACTGTGGGACCAAACCGTGACAGGGACCCTTCCCTCCAAAGACTACAAGACTATGGGCCAACGGGACACCACTGGATCCATGGTGGTGACCTCTTGCAATTCTGTCCCAACTGCTTGCTAAATTTCCCCTTTTTTCTATTTTCTCTCTCTCTTATCGCTATTTTCTCTCTCTCTTATTGCTATTTTCTTACAACAAAATAAACTCCTTTGTTAGCGGCATCTGACCTCATTTGTGTCTTAATCTCACTCTGGGTATAACAATGAATCTCCCCCTTCCTGTGATAACCGGGCCAGGACACATCTGTACGGCAAAGGATATGCACTAAGAGATACAAATTATGTGACATTACATGGAAGTCCTTGTTCAATCCCAAAGACACGTGCTGAACCACAAGCAGGTGTTTGTACGCATCTGGCATTAAAAACCCAAAGGAACTTCTCTCTCCCCCGCATTGTACATTTCACATGGATTTCCAGCTCTCCAGGTATGATAGAAATGGAAAACAAAGGGAGCTTTTAGATATTCCCAGGGAAATCCCAGCCCTGCTGAACTCACCCCGGGGAGCAGGAGGTGAGCCCCCAGCCCCTACCCCCACTCCCTTCTGCAGAACAGCACCACTCCTGAAAGCCATCATGTTTTCTAAAATGCAGCCAGTAATAAGGGAGATTTCACAAACTCCAAAAGAGAGAAACTCCTGCTAAACCAAAAAGGGAAAGTGCAGAATCACAGTTAAATCAGAACAGCCTAATCATGAACAAAAAGTCTTCCAAACATTCTGCCTGTACTTCCCATGCCTTTCCTCAGCACGCCCAGGGCTGTTCCACAGCTCCCCCATTCCTCAACCCATGTCCTCAGGCCAGAGCTCCAGGGAGTGCTGGTGTGGAGGCTTTGCGCCCCAGCCCTCACTCCCACTTCCAGGTGCAGTCCCCCCTGCCTGCACTGTCAGTAGCCCCCAGCATCGGCAGGAGGAACACTGTGCCATCCCCAGGAGCCACCTCACTGCTCAAGTCCAGCTGGAGGACCTGACACACACTGAGGAAATTTTAGGATACAGCGCTGCCTCAACACGTCACTGAAGTTCCTTTCCAACTGGTCGCTTTTTGTAAGGGCATACAGAACTATAAACACTTGCAGATGGAATAAAGTACAGCAAATATGGAAAAATCCAACCAGATTACTGTCCAAGGACTGGAGTCTCCCAAACGCCGATGCCTCTGTACACTCGGATCAACTCAAGCCGACCAGAAGGTGCTCCAGGTCTGACGGGACTCGGTCCTGAGTTAGTAGCACCAAACATTTCCATCTGCCAGAGGGGAAACCGGACTGCCTGACTGCAGGATTGAATGGCAATCTCCCTGGCACAGTGACTGCGCATCACTGGCACAGTGCTGGAGAAGGCACATACATGGATGGGATTCACCTCTCCTCATGTCCCGCATGTGCAGCGTGGCTGGCCACCTCCGAGTTAGCCCATCACACTCCCTTCACGGGCAGGGGCAGCGAGGGGGGGAAACTCAGCCCACCCACTGCAGATATCCACTTGGAGAGGTGATGGATTTGTCAGAAAAACACTTTAAAGTGTTACTGTCAATCGGTGAAGAAAAACAACCTCCCAAACTCAACTTTGAGTGTTAGGAAGCAGGCATTCTTTATCGCAGCGCTGGGCATGCAGGGGATCGCTCCTCCAAATGTGTGCGCTGAGCGTTCTATCAGGGATGATATATACAGTTAAAAGTGTACATATTCATTAATTTTCCAAGAAATCATTAGCGTATTCGTAGGTTTTCCAGGAACTCATTAATATATGTAGACAATCTTTGCACATGCATCCTTAAGGTTTTCTGTGGTCTTCGGGGGTCTTCAGGAGTCCTCTGGTGGTCGTCAGTAGTCTTCATCACCCGTCGGCTTCAGTGTCCTGTTCACATAGCTCACACTGTTTCATTAAACACAATACCAATTTGTTATAATTAGCCTTTCTTTTTATCTTCATTCAAGGACATAGTTCCCCTTAAAGCGTCACTGTTATCTACACCTGGCATGGGAGTTACGCTAGCACAAAGCACAAAAGTTATCTTGTTCCATTTTGGCTCAATGTTACAAAAAATACAAGGCGCAACAATTATTCTGCTCTTGCTGGTATCAAAAGCAATATTTGAGCATAAATAGAGGAGAGAGCTGAGCTGTCGGAAACATCTCGAGTGAGGTCAGATGAATTCCAGTTAACAAAGCCAGAACTGCTCCCAGACAGAAACCCCAGGGTTATATGTCAACGGCAGTAGGATTTCCACTGCCATTAGTCTCACTGTCACCTTGTTTTCTACTAAAAAGATCGAGCAGAGGCTCTTGGTGCCATGCTAAGACAAAATGCTGTGTGTGAAACCGCAGGAGAGTGGCATGATGTGGGGTTCACCAAACGAAGAACCTTACTGGCTCCAGGAGACGAGAGCCACCTGCTGAGAGGTAGAAAATTAAGTGATTTCTGCATTACAGTCTAACATCAGCAACAGGCTTAGTAATTTCCTCACTAGTGGTTAGCATACTAAAAAGTGAATTTTAAATACCTTTTATGACTGGGGACAAACATAATGCCTCACAATTATTGCCGGCTAATATTTCTAGTGCTCTCTCCAGTAGGGAAATAAAAAGACCACTGATATTTCTAGCATGGGGCAATGTTCATATAAAGTCAACTTTCACTCTCTAGCTCCGGCCACAGCCTGGATGCAAAGGCCAACATGCCCGTCAGCAGCTGGAAAGAGGTATACGCAGGAGGATTTCACAAAATAGGATGTTTTGCACTGCCCCAAGTGTCAAACAGAGAAATGGGAACGGAGACAGTTCTTTGTACAAGGAGAGAAGTAAGGCCAGTGTCCCCTTCTCAGACACAGCACAGATGTTTTTACTTCTTGTTGCGGACCAGCTGGACAGGTCAGGTTTTCACGACCCAGGTTCTCACGACCTGCACAAAGAGCTGAAGGTCTTGTTCTCACAAGATACATGAGGAATTAAAAATACAGGATGTTGACACCAAAGGGTCTCAAGTCACGAGCTTGATAAGCTAACTGTAAGGCACTGCAGAGCCAAGCTTACAAAAGTTACAGTTATCAGCCTCAGCTTTTGCAAAACACTGGGAGGGGTTTAGACTGTGGAAAACTACCGAATCTGTCTATAAAAACCCACGCTGTAAAACAATAAAGGATCTCGCTTGGTGCACATCATGCTGGGGTCCGTGCCCTCAATCTCCGACAAATGGTGACCCCGACGTGATCGAGACGCTGCGGTGCCGGGAGAAGCTCCAACCGAACGAATTGCTACAGCAGCTGGACTACCTGAAGCACGTATACCCAGGTCAATCACCTCTCGGTCTGAGTGCAGGTGAGTGGCTGGACAGCATTTAAAGATGGGAGCACAAGTATCCGCGGAAGAGAAAGCTATAGTACAGATATTGCTTAAAATCTTACAGAATCGTGGTATTAAGTATGATGATTATAAGATAAAACTTACGTTGAAATGGCTAAAGACTAATAGTATACGCGCCGATTCGGTAACGGCGTTTGAAGTACAAACTTGGGAAGAGGCCGGCAGGATAATTTGGGATGCCGCGTTTCGAGGAGACTCTACCAAAGGACAAAAACTGCAAGTGGAAATCTTGCAGAGAATCCTTAATAAACAGGGTTTTAAAATCCCAGCCGTTAGGCTTGCTAATTTATTATTTTGGATAAAGGAACATTGCACCTGGTTCCCTTCACAAGGCAGCTATGACAGGAAGGTCTGGGCAAAAGTAGGCGAAGAGATAACAAGTAAGAAACAATTACAGCTCACAGTTTCTGAGGAGGTTATCATAACCTGGCGTGCAGTGTTTACGGCACTGCAAAACTTAGAGCCAGCTGAAAATTTGCTTCAAAGGAAACAAGAAGGAGATTCAGCAAATGAATATGTGACTGCTGCATCTCCTGAACCTGATAATCCTTTTGATCCCAGTCCAATAAATCCTGAGAGGGAATTTGATTTATATCCACCTCCCACTCCCGTAAAAGTTACTGCTAATTCATTACCCTCTGTCCAAATGGTACTAGCCCAGGGTCAGCCTGTGGTCCCTTCTGCCCCCCCGTTACAGGGTATGCCTTTGATTGATCTTACCTCTCCTGATAAGACGGCACATACTGAAAAATCATTAATACAGCAATGTCGAGATGCCGCTTTTGCTAAAGGGGATATAGAGACATTTAGAGCATGTCCTGTAATTTATTGGCCGCAAAGACCTCCGGAGTATGCTGCCCTGCCTTACAAAATGATTAAAGAATTGCAAAAGGCTATAAAAGAGAATGGCTTACAAAGCACATATACTGCTGGCTTGTTTGGAGCTATTGGGGGTAGTTATGTAATAACTCCTTATGACTGGAAGTTGTTAAAGACTGTGTTAACAGCAGCACAGTATTCTGTATGGGCAACAGAATATCATGATTTAGTGACGGAGCAGGCAATGCAAAATCTCACGCCGGAGGTTAATATAGGTTCAGATGAATTGCTTGGTCCGGGATGCTACATTACAGCCACTGCACAAGTCGGTCTGAATCCCCAGGCACGCAAACAAGCTCCGAAACTCACATTGTTAGAGGTGCAACGGGTCCCAGTCGCTGGAGAAAGACAGCTATTGTTTACAAGAACAAGCGGCAGATCGCTTTTGTACACACCTTCTGGTTACATTGTATCTGCTTAATGGCAAGAGACAGCCGCTTGCACTTACAGGGCAATATGATGTTAGTGAGAATTCGGTAAAAAGGCTGGAAGGGGTATTTTTACCACACAGCCTGCGCAGAACAGTTACTACCCACACATTTGTTGATTACTTTGGTTGTTAAGGCTCGGGAATGAGCGCAGATGCTGACAGGTAAGGATCCAGATGAAATTTATCTACCCTTAAACAAACAAGATTTTGATCAATTAATGAAACATCTATTTAGAGACAGACTACCAAGGCTGTGCAGCCAGATGTCCAGCCTTGTCTGAGCCAAACAGATAGAGATGCCCCTTTTGGATTCCACCCTGGGCCCTGGCCAGGCCCCAGGTGGAATCCAATGGAAGGGAGGGGGAACGTCAGATGTCTCCGCACACAGACTTTCAAAGATTGTTTATTCAACTGTATAAAAGCTGGACCCTCTCGCAGCGACTTTGGAAATCCTCACCTACAAGTGGACGCACTGCATAGGATTTCCCAATTGCCAGGACAGGTTCTCCAAATCCTCACTGCGACCGGGGCTCCCCAGCTGATGTGCGGATCTGGATGATGGTAAAGCATTAGGGCAATTGGTGATGTATCTTTCTTAATCACTATTAGTAACTTTATGCAGCAATGATAGATGCGTTACCTTGCTTATGCTGTCTGCTGTTTTAGACTGTAGTAAATAAGTTTCTCTTTTCAACTTTAACTTGGTGTCTGTGTTCTTCCTGCCAACCCCGTCAATTAGCAAAACACTGTTTTGCTCTCATGGGAGTACCACGTACAATTAAAACTGATAATGGCCCAGCTTACACCATGAAGGGCCTTGTGTCATTTCTTCAGCAATGGGGGGTCCAACATGTAACAGGCATTCCACATTCACCCCCTGGACAAGCAATTGTCGAACGCAGACATAGAAATCTCAAACATATGCTTTTAAAACAAAAAAGGGGGAATATGTCTCCATAAGAACAGTTGGAAAATGCAACATATACCTTAAAATTTTTTTAAATCGATCCGCTCAGCATTTACAGACAACTGTGATAGAACGGCATTTCAGTATTCCTCCGATGCGTTCCTGTCGTAGTTTCATGACTAGCCTATTCTACCACTCCGGCCCCCACACACACACCCTGCCGGTGAGGAAGGGTCGGAGGAACAAACCAAGAAAAGCCCGTAGGAGTTGAGATAAGAACTATTTAATTATATAAATGAAACTTAGGGAGTTACTAACAATGCTAGTGCTAACGAGTAATTTAAGGAACGGAGGAAGAGGGTAGAACAAATGATACAGGATCCCACCCCAAGAAGGGAAAAAAGGAAAGAAAACCCCACCCAAAGGGAGCAAAGCCCCCACGAAACCGCCCGGGGGCCGGGAGAATAAGAGAGAGAAAAAAAACTTTCAAACCCCAACTCCTAGACCAATCTGCCCAGCAAGACGCTGGCTCTGCCCGGAGCACCAACCACTCGCCACGAGGTCCCACCACAAACAAACCCCCAGCCCCCTTGGCCGGTGGCCCCCTCAGACCCTTCCCTTCCCAGGGTCGTGTCCAACCACAAGCCTTTCCACCCATATCCCCACCCCCTCCCTGCTGGTCCTGCAGTGAGGCGGGCCCAGGGCTGGCACCACCTATGCAGCTTGATGTGTTATGGGGTGAAGCAAAACATAGACTAGCTGGTGCAAAACTAAGACACTAATCCACCCCTTTTGATTCACCACATCCACATCAAGCTCACCTCCTGCAGTATTCCATAATCTCCCATCAGCCCGCTTCCCCTTTCCCATCCCATCCCACACGGATATCATTCCCTTAGTCTATGGACCATCTTGGCAAACGATCCATTAGTCCATGAATTCAGATTCCATCCGGTGTGGGGTCACTCAGGACAGGCAAAGGTGGAAGGGTTCTGTGGGATCGTTGGGCACCGAAGCCAGCTCAGGTCAGGTCACTGCTCTGCTCCTGGCTAGGCTGGACCTCTGTAGGGTGGGGTGGTTTTCTGCCATAGTGGGTGCCTGTAACATAAAGCTCAGAAACAGGGGTTAGTGGCAGCAATTCATGTCCCTCATGTAATTATGGGCTGTTTTCTCCCAGAATCAAATCCCCCTGAGGCACACAGCGGACTTGCCCATCTTCTCTCATTACCCACCAAGTGCGCCCAGGTCCTTGAGCAAAAGCAACCCCACGGATGGGTTTGCCTTTGCCCAAGGTGGGAGTAACCCAAACCATTTTCCCCAGCATGCTTCTAGTACGTACTACAGGGACCTTATCTCCTTCTACCATCCGTAGAGGGTTTGAGTGTGCAGGGCCAGCTCGATTGACGGATCCCCTGGTATTAACTAATCATGTGGCCTTTGCCAAGTTGGCATCCCAATTCCTGAGTGTTCCACCCCCCATGGCTCTCAGGGTGGTCTTTAGCAGCCCATTGCACCGCTCAACCTTCCCTGAGGCAGGTGCATGGTAGGGAATGTGGTACACGCACTCAATTCCATGTTCCTCAGCCCAAGCATCTACGAGGCTACTCCGGAAATGAGTCCCATTATCTGATTCAATTCTTTCCGGGGTGCCGTGTCGCCACAGGACTTGCCTTTCGAGGCCCAAGATAGTATTTCGGGCAGTGGCATGGGACACCGGTTATGTTTCTAGCCACCCCGTGGTTGCCTCCACCATTGTGAGGACATGGCACTTGCCCTGGCGGGTCTTGGGGAGGGTGATATAGTCAACCTGCCAGGCCTGCCCATACTTGTATTTCAGCCATCGCCCCCCATACCAAAGAGGCTTTACCCTCTTGGCTTGTTTGATGGCAGCACGTCTCACATTCATGGATAACCTGAGCAATTGTATCTATGGTCAAGACCACCCCTCAGTCACGAGTCCACCTGTACGTGGCATCTCTCCCCTGGTGGCCTGAGGTGTCATGGGCCCACCTAGCCATGAACAGCTCACCTTTATGTTGCCAGTCCAGATCCACCTGAGCCACTGCAGTCTTAGCAGCCTGGTCTACCTGCTGATTGTGCTGGTGTTCTTCAGTGGCTCGGCTTTTGGGCATGTGGTCATCGACATGACGCACCTTGACGACCAGGTTGTCTAGACGGGAAGCAATGTCCTGCCATAGAATGGCAGCCCAGATAGGTTTCCCTCAGCGCTGCCAGCTGCTCTGTTTCCACTGCTGCAGCCACCCCCACAGAGCATTTGCCACCATCCAGGATTCAGTGTAGATGTAAAGCACTGGCCATTTCTCTCGTTTAGCAATGTCCAGAGCCAGCTGGATGGCTTTTACCTCTGCAAATTGACTGGATTCACCTTGTCCTTCTGCAGTCTCTGCAACTTGTCGTGTAGGACTCCACACAGCAGCCTTCCACCTACGATGTTTCCCTACAATGCGGCAGGACCCATCAGTAAACAGGGCATATTACTTCTCATCTTCTGGCAACTGGTTGTACAAAGGGGCTTCTTCAGCTCGTGTCACCTCCTCCTCTGGTGACATTCCAAAGTCTTTGCCTTCCGGCCAGTCCATGATCACTTCTAGGATTCCTGGGCGACTGGGGTTCCCTATACGGGATCGTTGTGTGATCAGGGCAGCCCACTTACTCCATGTAGCATCGGTGGCATGATGAGTAGAAGAGACTCTGCCTTTGAACATCCAGCCCAGCACTGGCAGCCGAGGTGCCAGGAGGAGCTGTGCTTCAGTTCCAACCACTTCTGAGGCAGATCGTATTCCCTCATAAGCTGCCAGTATCTCTTTTTCGGTTGGAGTGTAGTGGACCTCAGATCCTCTATATCCCCGGCTCCAAAATCCAAGGGGACGACCTCGGGTCTCTCCTGGATCTTTCTGCCAGAGACTCCAGGTGGGGCCATTCTCCCCGGCTGCAGTGTAGAGCACATTCTTTACCTCTGGCCCTGTCCGGACTGGTCCAAGGGCTACTGCATGCATGATCTCCTGCTTGATCTGTTCAAAGGCTTGTCGCTGCTCAGGGCCCCATTTGAAATCATTTTTCTTCTGGGTCACCTCGTAGGGAGGGCTGACAATTTGACTGTAATTTGGGATATGCATCTGCCAGAAACCCACAACACCTAGGAAAGCTTGAGTTTCCTTTTTGCTTGTTGGTGGGGACGTAGCTGTGATTTTGTTAATCAAGTCCATCGGGATCTGGCGACGTCCATCTTGCCATTTTACTCCTAGGAATTGAATCCCTCGTGCAGGACCCTTAACCTTACTTTGCTTGATGGCAAAACCAGCTTTCAGCAGAATTTGGATGATATTCTTCCCCTCTCTCAGAAACTTCATCAGCTGTGTCGCCCCATACAATGATGTCATCAATGTACTGTAGATGTTTGGGAGCTGCACCCTGTTCCAGTGCGGTCTGGATCAGTCCATGGCAGATGGTAGGGCTGTGCTTCCATCCCTGGGACAGACGATTCCAGGTGTATTGGATGCCCCTCCAGGTGAAAGCAAACTGTGGCCTACACTCTGCTGCCAAAGGAATGGAGAAAAAGGCATTAGCAATGTCAATCGTGGCATACCACTTGGCTGCCTTTGACTCCAGCTCGTATTGGAGTTCCAGCATGTCCGGCACAGCAGCACTCAGTGGTGGTGTCACTTCATTCCGGCCACGATAGTCCACTGTCAGTCTCCATTCCCCATCAGACTTATGCACTGGCCAGATGGGGCTGTTAAAGGGTGAGCGGGTTTTGCTGATCACCCCTTGGCTCTCCAGCTGACGAATCAGCTTCTGGATGGGAAGCAAAGAGTCTCTGTCAGTACGATACTGCCGCCGGGGCACTGTTGTGGTGGCAATTGGCACCTGTTGGTCTGCAACCTTTAGCAATCCCACAACAGAAGGGTCCTGTGAGAGACCAGGCAAGATGGACAGCTGCTCAATTTCATCAGTCTCTATAGCAGCTATCCCAAAAGCCCACCAGTACCCTTTTGGGTCCTTAAAGTACCCTCTCTTAAGGTAGTCTATGCCAAGGATGCATGGGGCATCTGGGCCAGTCACAATAGGGTGGTGTTGCCACTCCTCCCCAGTCAGGCTTATTTCAGCCTCCAGCACAGTCAGTTGTTGAGAGCCCCCAGTCACACCAGAAATGCTGATGGGCTGTACCCCCCTATAGCTTGAGTGCATCAGGGTACACTGTGCACCCGTGTCTACTAGAGCTCTGTACTCCCGGGGCTCTGATGTGCCAGGCGATCGAATCCATACAGTCCAGTAAACACGGTTGTCCCTTTCCTCCACCTGGCTGGAGGCAGGGCCCCTCTAATACTCACGTGCCTCACTCATGTCCTGGAGAAAAGGATTACTGGACATGTCACTTTGCTCATCCCGTTTAGATATGGGAGCAGCAACTTTTCTGGCAGGGTCCCCACTAGTAGATCTTTTCCCTTTCAGTTCATTTACTCGTTGTTCCAGGACAGAGGTAGGTTTTCCATCCCACCTCCTCATATCCTCTCTGTGGTCTCTCAGGTAAAACCACAGGGTACCCCGTGAGGGATATCTGTTGTATTCCTGCCTTGAAGGAGAGAAGCGCCTGCTCTTTATAACCGAAACACTGGCCCGTGGAGGTGGGGATCGGAACACCTCCTCTCGGAGTTCCTTGAGTTCTTTAGACAGTCTCTCCACAGCAGAGACACATGCCTGTATGGGGGAGGAGAGACTTTCCTCATACTCTCGGAATCGGCGGATCATCTCGTCCACGGTTGGTACCTCGTCCTCTCTCCAAGTTATTATTGAGAGCACGCTGGAGTATGAGGGTGGTGCACTCCGCATTCACTTCTGCCACATGGGCCGGGTGCAGTAGACTTCGTGGGGGTCAGTGGATGCTCGTGGGTTGTTTGGGTCTTGGTAAACAATCTCCAGTACCGCTAGCTCTCTTAGGTACTGGATGCCTTTCTCCATGCTGGTCCATCTGCGTAGCTGTTGAGGCACACTCTCTCTGAAAGGGTACCTTTGCTTTACACTGGTCAGGAGTCGCAACCAGAGGCTGACATTTTGTGGCTTACGCCCAATTGCTTTATCAATTCCCCCTTCTCCGGCAAGTGACCCCAGCTGTTTAGCCTCTCTCCCCTCTAGCTCCATACTACTGGCCCCATTATCCCAGCAGCAGAGCAGCCAGGTCATGATATGTTCACCCGGGCAGCGACTGTAGTCTCTACAGATGTCCCGTAGCTCCCTCAGGGATAAGGACTGTGTGGTCACAACAGCTTCATCCTCTGCCTCCGACTCTAGAGCTAGCCCTGTTCCCATTTCCTGATTGACTGTTTCTGTTGATTGGGATGGCCCTGCTACCTCACCATCCTCGACTAGACGGACTGATTTATGTGTGTATTTCTTTTTCCAGACTGGGGCCACAGAGAGTGGTCGCCCTTGACAATAACACACAAAAGATTGAGGGAGTGAGGCTGCTGCAGAAAGTTGGCTGGCTGGGGGAGAAGAGAGATTGGTGGTAGCGGGATGCGTTGCCATTGATGCAGGCACAGTGGAGGGTGATGCGGCAGGTTGCCGTTCAAGTGTTGAGGATGGCACGGGCACGGAAGGCATTGTTGCTGGTGTGCTGGGTTGTGTTGCAGACACTGGAGCTGCCGCGGACGGTGGGGCCGCTGCAGACACTGTAGCCGCCGCGGGCACTGGGGCCGTGCGGGCTCGAGTTAGGAGCTTGCTCCCGGCGCGACTCCGTGCTGCCCCCTTGCGCATTAAGGCAGCTCGGGTAACTGCACAGACCCTGCGTCTGCCTCGGGCACTAGGACCGGTGGGGGCAGGGCTCCCGAACATTTCCCTAACTTTGCCCAAAGCCACTAAAACATTCACTAGCAAGCTGATCCCCAGCCACAGGTCACCCCAGCCACATGAAAAATTTCTGAAAACTCATATGCCTTTGCCATCGGACTGAGAGGAGAGGGGAAAAATTGAAAAAGTTTTTCCACGTGCCCCCCAGCACCAAATAACCTCTCCTCTATCAGCTGTGTCCCCGAGGGGAGAAAGGGAGAGGGGTAATTGTGGAAAACCTCCAGCAGGTAAGTCGCGATGTACCAAGGAGCCGACAGTATTAAGTAGAGGTAGAGTATCCCTGCCAGCATCAGCAGCACACAGAACAGCCTGGCCAGCCCCCTCAGCCCACCTCGCACATAAAAAATCAGGATCATCACTAGCACATAGGGGAGCAGATCCTGCCGTTCGGTCAGCAGCTTGAAAAGCCCTGAACTCAGAGTCTTGAGAAGCCACAGATACATTTTAAAGCAGGAGCTTATCATACTCTATGATCCGTTCCTTATCTCAACTCTTTTGGGCCCCACGTTGGGCACCAAAAAGGGACTGTTGTAGTTTCACGACTAGCCTATTCTACCACTCTGCCCCCCCCCCCCCCCCCCCCCCACACCCACACCCCCTCCCGGTGAGGAAGGGTCGGAGGAACAAACCGAGGAAAAGCCCATAGGAGTTGAGATAAGAACTATTTAATTATATAAATGAAACTTAGGGAGTTACTAACAATGCTAGTGCTAATGAGTAATTTAAGGAATGGAGGAAGAGGGTAGAACAAATGATACAGGATCCCACCCCAAGAAGGGAAAAAAGGAAAGAAAACCCCACCCAAAGGGAGCAAACCCCCCACGAAACCGCCCGGGGGCCGAGAGAGTAAGAGAGAGAAAAAAAACTTTCAAACCTGGACTCCCAGACCGATCTGCCCAGCAAGACGCTGGCTCTGCCCAGAGCACCAACCACTCGCCACGAGGTCCCACCACAAACAAACCCCCAGCCCCCTCGGCCGGTGGCCCCCTCAGACCCTTCCCTTCCCAGGGTCGTGTCCAACCACAAGCCTTTCCACCCATATCCTCACCCCTTCCCCGCCGGTCCTGCAGTGAGGCGGGCCCAGGGCTGGCACCACCTATGCAGCTTGATGTGTTATGGGGTGAAGCAAAACATAGACTAGCTGGTGCAAAGCTAAGACAGTTCCCAAAACCCAAAGGTGTGGTTTAAGGATTTATTAAGGATTTAAGTCCTGCAGAAGTGCTAACGTGGGGAAGAGGGTATGCTTGTGTTCTGTTACCTTCAGGTCTTCGTTGGGTTCCAGACCAACACATCAAGCTGTATTTTGAGCTGGAAGGACACGACGACAAATCGAATCCCCCAGATGAAACGCCTGAGGATCAACCTCAACAAGCGCAAGAGGACATATGATGGCGTGACATGGGGTCGACTTAAACAGCTTGATGAAACCGCAAGTAGTATGATGCGAAAATGTGGACCAGAACCTAATGTGATAAACACATTTTTTGGTCTATTTTGCCATAATTTCTGATCAATTGAGCATGCTTTTCTGTCTCCTTACAGTGCCTCCCTTAACTCAAGCCCAAGTACACGTTAGTCTGGGGGACACTGGATATCACCCTTAGGCACATTACAGAATAATTCAGATATTGGTTTCATGGTCAAGATGCAGAATTTTATACTGAAACATTACCCATCTGTGTTACAAAAGAAAATTCCTCTAAATTCTGTATTATACTGTGCTCAATTGAACCAGAGGTAACTTCAAAATCCAAGGACTGGCACAAACAGTAAAATTTTTAGGAACACAGTGGCACCAAGGCCATAGAGAAATATTGTCAACAGCCAAACAGAAAATTTTGGATTTTGCAACACCACAAAAAGAAAAAGGAATAGAAATAGTAGAGGAAGTCATTGATGTTGATTATTGAGGAGAAATTAAAGTTATATTGGTAAATAGTGGCATTCAAGACCTACTGATTCAGCCACAGGTTAGGATTGCCCAAATTTTACTTGTTCTCAAATCCAAGGTGGTTAAAGGACAAGCCCCACAGATAACAACTGTATTAGGTGACAAAGGATTTGGATCTGCTAGTGCTTTTAACAATGGAGCTAAGTATGGCTGGAAGGACCTAAGGGTCCTCCCAAATCAGCAGAAGTTACAGCTACTAGAAAAAGATAACACCAGTTTAGTAATCAGATCCAGACAGGAAAAATGGGAATATGTTCCTGCTCATAAATGTTACCTTTGAGAATGATATTATGATTATCTAGTTTTGTTTTGCAGAAACAACTGATTCGGATCATGACCACGATCTTCATCCTTTGATTATGGTCCGTTTGGGCAATGTCATTACCCCAGGAAGCAATTTGGAAAAGATGAATAATTCCATACACTAGGATTGGGAAAACAGTCCACGACAGCAAGATGATTACACCTGCAAAGAGAATCAATGCTGCCCAGTAGTGAACTTGACCTTTTCACCTGGAGTGGCTGCGTGGCAATCCTTCAATTACAGAAGACAATACCAAACTAATGCTGATTATGTAACTCCTTCAAATGCTAGTGCCATAAAATGTTGTAATCTTTCTCTTATTAATGTATGCTCACCCTGACTGACATATGAGTCTTGTTGTAGTAATACTTACAGTTTGTGTGATTTTAGCAGTAGTGGTAATATAACCTCTGCTACACTTAGTATCTTGGATTGCATAAGCACTATAGAAATACAAAATAGGTCGGCATGGGCTGAATATATAGTTGTTTTACAGAATCATTCTGTTATTAATACTGACCACTTTGTCATGATACCAGCTACCTGTATTTAGGTTTCACAGTGATATCAGAAAAATGTTATTAATCCATCCTTTAATTGCAGTCATACTGCTAATACAAACCTGCATGTGCTTTGCCATGGTAGTGACTTGTTACTGGATGAGGCAGGTGAAGCTCTGCATTAACAACCAGGTGACAGGACTGGGGCTGGCCAAGCGCCTCCTACCATAGTCAAGGGCAAGACTGGGTTGACCTCTGTGTTTGCCACCAAGAAGATCTTTTAGCTCCGCTGTTGGCTGCAACCCAGCAGGCATTGAGCGGTGGGGACACACGCCATACCAGACCTTGATGTGAGGGATGGCCTCCTCTGTTATCAGAGGCCCATCCAGGAGGGGAGAGCAGGCCAAGCATCCTGTGGCTGGCATAAAACAAGAAAGGGGGAGATGTTGCGGACCAGCTGGACAGGTCAGGTTCTCACGACCTGCACAAAGAGCTGAAGGTCTTGTTCTCACAAGATACATGAGGAATTAAAAATACAGGATGTTGACACCAAAGGGTCTCAAGTCACGAGCTTGATAAGCTAACTGTAAGGCACTGCAGAGCCAAGCTTACAAAAGTTACAGTTATCAGCCTCAGCTTTTGCAAAACACTGGGAGGGGTTTAGACTGTGGAAAACTACCGAATCTGTCTATAAAAACCCACGCTGTAAAACAATAAAGGATCTCGCTTGGTGCACATCATGCCGGGGTCCATGCCCTCAATCTCTGACAACTTCTGACATTCCAAGCTTTTCTGTGAGAACGTCACCCTTCCACACACATGCAATAACTACCTGAGCAAGGGCAGGAACCAGCTTCACCTTCCTTTTTCCTGTCAAGGCAGCAAGCAGGGACCAGGAACGGAGCAAGGAAGGGAGAGGAGAAGCCCCGGCTCCCTGCCACCAAAAGAGGCACATGTACAGAGAGTCAAGGAAGACTTCTTTCTGCCAGAGCAACAAGGGGCAGCAGTGATGCAGGAGGTTCTGGCACGGAAGGAATTAAGTCTGTCTCACCACAATCCTGCTTGGAAAATGCAGTATGGAAGTGGAGACACATCAATCAGGTCTGGAGACGTAGGAGGCCACGGGCTCTCCGAGACTGTACAGTGGGATCGACGTCGCTCCATGGCAGTATTTGGCCCACTGGCTGCTGAGCATTTCTTTAGTATCCCCTGTTTAATCCTTTCCACGTACACCAGAAAGAGACAAGCCCGCGTTACACTGACAGAGGCCCATTTTCTTTTGGAACAATTCCTGAAGGATCAGAGGATCAAGCTGTCTGTGCCTCATCCATATGTAAGGAAATAAAACTGTCTGAGCAACACAGCATCTGCTTCCCAAACATGGCGGTTAGTGGAATTGGAGATTTACAGGACACCCGCACTGCCAAAGCGCTGGCATCTCAGTGCTAATTAGAGTAAACATTCCTACCCTCAGAGGTGATGGCTAAGCTAAGCTCAGTCCCACCGAACAGCCACAGTGCTGCTCCTCTTCCGGTCCACCCCGGGGGAGAGGTCCCAGTGCGAGACCACCCAGCACCTTCAGGTGCCAAGCTCGGGCATGCTGTGCGGTGAGCAGCCTGCCAGAAAACCCCCTCTTATCCCATGACTAACCTGGGCACTACTCCCCGGTGTGGGAATCCTGCCCTGAAAAGGTTTTTCACTCTATAAACTACCACGAATGTATTTGGCAGCCCGAATGTACCCAAATGCCTGCCAAGCCAAAGAAGTTTAGCCGGGTTGTGAGTGCATAGTCCTGGCCCAAAATCCTAAATGGATACCATTTGGCCTTTGGCAAAGGTGTGCACATGCACAGAGCTGTCAGCCTGTGTGCCTGCCTGCTCTTGGGCACCGGCAATGTAAATCCTGACCTACCATCTCAGCTTTAAACACCACCATCAATTAAGCCAGATCAACTGTACCTATGGAATTCCACAGGTATCCCACAAAACCCACAGCACTGCGGCACAGCAGAGTGCACAGAGCAGGTCTATAAACCTTCTGGAGAGCAAGCCTGGCATTTTAAACTTACTGAACCCGAGAAAGCTCTTTTTAATAATCACTTAAAAAGTTTTGCCTAAAAGACAGACCAGCATGACTCGATACATGCTGCTGATGGTTGCAGGTTTGGAACACACACGGGGGTTTCAGCTGAGCATGCTATCCAGCGTCACCCCAGCAGGCTCACTCCTTTTCATTTATGCTCTTCAAATGTGGAGCCTTTCTTGCAGATAATGGGTGTTTTGCCTAGAAAATGTAATCAAGGCTTGTGCGTTCTACTATCCCAGCTAAGCTTTCACTGGAAGCTTCTGGCAGGAGAAAACAAACCAAACCAAAGCCTTATCTTTATCTCCTAAAAAAAAAATAATATACACATTATTTAAAAAGCATTAGAAGTCACTTGATCTTTAAATCCATCTGAATAATCCCTCTTGGAAGCAATAATCGATGATCACGCTGGTTATACTCTACCTTAAGCATAGACAAAAATACTTTTATGCCTGACCTGGAAAGCTGAAATGAAAGCACTCACAACAAAACTGCAAACAAATAAATCCCTGCATAGGAAACAAACTAGTTTGTTTAAGTTTTTTGGTGTGTACTTATGGGCTCATGCTAAGTCCAATCCGAATCCAATGAAACAAGATCTTTTCGCCTCTCACAGGATAAACGTCCTCGCTTCCCTACTTTCTGCAAACCCTTCACAAACAAAGAAAACATAAGGAAAAGAATAAACCAAACAAGCCAAGTTCTCCTGTTACGTGAGGTTAACACCAGAGAGTACCAGCCTGTGAGTGTGTAAGAGGAGAGCTCGGTCAAGCGATTACCCCTTCCCTGGGGCAATTTTCCTGCCTAATCCAGACGCTCTCCTGGACCACCCATCAGAGCTGTTGTTTGGCGAAGAAGACTTTGGTCTCCTTGCAGATGGGATTCACGCAGAGCGGACAGCAGAGTGTTAACTGCTGGGAGCAGATCTCATTCGCCTGGATATGTGAACACACCAAGTCTGCCAGAGCCTGAAAGAGAGTTAATTAAAAACCAGAAGTCAGCAAACCTGTATACGTAAAGAAATGCTTTGACACGTGTCATGCTGACAGGTGAGACTGCCAAATCGTGTATCCGTCAGCTGACACTTTTTAAGCACCAACCCCTTTCAGGGGAAAATCCTGCTTTAAAGCATTGGCACAGTATCTTAAGAGAAATATTTAATTTTAAAAATTACTACAGATGAATACAAAACTGTTTTTGTTAAAGCAAACTTAGGAACTTTAAAACCCCCCTCAAACCGTGGTTAAAGAAAACACTTCATGGCATACAGACTAAGTATAGGGCTTTCCATTTTCACTCTTAAACCCCAAATACCTTAAAACTGCAAGAAGACATCTGTAATCTAGTAGGAAACACACAACCACAAACTTTTACAACTGTTGCAATGAAGACGATACCTTGAAGAACAGCGGATTTCCATTCAGAGACTCTGCTCTTCTGATATTTTCAACTCCACACTGAAGTGAAAACAAGGAGAAAAGAAGTTCAGTCTGCTGGATCCTTCACTAGTTACCCTCCAAAGTATTTCACCCCAAAATGACGGAATTAAATGCAATATCATCTTTTTTCAATAGAGGAAAAATAACTATGATACCAAATTTCATTTTGGTGCCAAAAATCGGATTATTCTTTTTCAGTAAGAAGAGTAGTGGCTTAGCATTAAATCTAGAAAGACAAATTCCCACCTTTTTGTGTTGCTAAAGATTCACTTGAATTAAGCCAGTTCAGATTCATCACAGAAAAATTAAATTTGCCCAAATCAGACTGCAAAAAGCAACTACAAAGCAAATTTAAAACCATGAAAAGTCATTTCAGAGCACCACTATCCAGACAGTTATAAAACCTATGACACATCTACCTCATTCGCCAAAACTTGGGCATACTCGATATCCAGTTCATAAAGCGTTTCAATGTGGTCACTTGTAAGCACAATGGGAACCAACAACATGTTCTTCTTCCCCCTTTGGCACAGCCCTTTAATGGTCTCATCTGTCTGCGGCCCGAGCCAAGGCATCAGTCCAATCTGTAAGAGGGAGTGGGACAATTAAACACACTAGACAATCAATAACTCCTTCTTATAAAGAACCCCTGCGTTTTCTTATGCAGGACATCACAGAGCAGATTATGTTTAAGCTGGAGACAGTTTGTATTTTCCTGATTTGACTGTATCTCTCACTTTCTCCACTGAAGTTTTACGAGAACACACTCTCCCACTATTTTAATCCCAAAGAAACAGAACCTGGGCTGGCCTGAACCAGACTCTCAGCAAAGTAAATGAAAATCTAAATAAAGGTCTCCTGGTTCCAGTTTCATAAATCCCTGACCATGACTGCACAGTGTTTAAAGCCTTTTACAGAAGTCAGCATTCCATGGGCAGCAAACTGTCCTTATCCCTTTGCTACCCATGAAGTGTCTGGCGCTGATGCACCAGAGCATGCAACGGTAAGAACAAGACAACATAGGTGTGATGCCCCTGAGCTTACTCGTACGACACAATTGTAGTAAAAGCTATGTTCCTTGCTATTTGCAGTAGCCAGAACAAGTACAAAGTGATCTTCGTCAAGAATAATGAAGCCTGTTTTGATTAGGCTCATATTATTGTTAGGAATGCCTATTTCACAGCAGTGACTTCGGAAAAATTGCTGTGTGGTTAAACCATGACACTGAGAGATCCTCAAAAAGCAACAGCTTCAAAATGCAGAGTGCTCAGTTCTTCCTGCTGACAGACAACTGCTAAACTAGTTCTAACAGACACATCAAAAATCTACTTTAAAATGCTACAATATACAATAAAGGATAGAAACAGTGGATAAAGTGTGTCTGGAAAGACTGAATTTAAGTAAAAACTCGTGTGAGAGACCTTATCTTGAGTTGATTGTCTCAAAGCTTGCTGGCAAAGTTGCGAAACTTCCTGGTGACTTGGCGAAGCAGGGATTGTCTGCAGGCCTGACTACCGAACAGATAAGAAGCAAATAGCCTCCGGAGACCAGTTCCCACCAAGGACAAAGAACAATCACATCGCTTCATGGGGGGTCCAGTCACAGAGGACCCCCAAGCTTGCCAAAGCATGCAAGTGGTCACGTAGTGGTCCTTTGCACCCCACGGGATCAGTGTGCCTAGCCTGAGAGCGTGTGCAGTAGGCAAGAGTCAGCAAAAAAATACCCTATAAAAGACTGTGGGACCAAACCGTGACAGGGACCCTCCCCTCCAAAGACTACAAGACTATGGGCCAACGGGACACCACTGGATCCATGGTGGTGACCATCTTTTGCAATTCTATCCCAAATGCTTGCTAAATTTCCCCTTTTTTCTATTTTCTCTCCCTCTTATCGCTATTTTCTTACAACAAAATAAACTCCTTTGTTAGCGGCATCTGACCTCATTTGTGTCTTAATCTCACTCTAGGTATAACAACAAATCTCCCCCTTCCCAGGATAACCAGGCCGGGACAGCTCGAGGTTCTGCCCTAGCAGAGATACTTGCTGAAAATGGGACAAGAGGAGGTTATGATCTTCTGAAGTTCAGCGATCATAAACTCCACCACCTGAAGAGCTTTGCAGCGGCAGGTGCCTTCACAGCTTCCCCAAGCATGTACCTTGGACTGCCACACAAGCCTGTAAGGGTTGGAGTAGTTCAGCTTCTCCATGACTCTCTGCACAGTAGCTCCCACTTCCTGAGGGTACGGATTGCCACGGTTCACCACCTTCAACACAGAAACACCATACCTTTTTCTTCTAGTCAACATGGTTGGGCAAAGACCTAAAGGCGTCAAGCACGCTGCGTGCAACGTGGCTGCGACCAGGACTGGCTGTATCAAGCACCTGGCTCATCCGAAAGAGGAAGGATAAGCTGTATTCTTGCCCAGCAAAGCACATGATGTAGCTGCTTTACCAGAATTCACCGCACACCCTTCCACTCAGCCCAGCCATGACTGCGGTCTAACGCGACCGAAAGCACCCGGAGTAACTCACAGACATGGGCAGTGAGCGTGCTGAGAAGAGGATGACGACATCTTTCCTTTTGTTGAGTGGGAACAGGTTGAGCTCCTTCTGTATGTGATCGGTGAAGCACTGTTTGGAGCAACAAAGACCTGAATCAGAAACACTGAGAGGCCTTCTGTGCTCTCAGGCAGCTTTAATGCTCCAGGCTGTCATAAGAACTGCAGAACTCCTCCTTCGGTGTGTGCAGGGCAGTAGTGAGGGACAGCATGCACTACATACTGTCAGCTATATGGCATCACACAGTGCCCAGTCCCCACACACTGACGGTCCCTGCTGATCACCCCAGGGGTTTTAAGATGCTGAAGATCACTCCTGCCACAGTCATTGCTATGCCTAGGATTACCTTGCTGCTGGCTGAGAATCCAACCAACAGGCATGAGCTGTACATGTGTCTGAGCACGAATTGGGACTAATGACCTGTAGAGTCCCTTACAGCCACCCATTATTGCAATATGACTATGCTCAATGGTCACTTTCACATGTTATCATGCCAAAACACCCGGCATGAAATAGTCATCCTTCTGTGTCTTAGCTTTGCACCAGCTAGTCTATGTTTTGCTTCACCCCATAACACATCAAGCTGCATAGGTGGTGCCAGCCCTGGGCCCATGGCACTGCAGGACCAGTGGGGAGGGGGTGGGGATATGGGTGGAAAGGCTTGTGGTTGGACACGACCCTAGGAAGGGTCTGAGGGGGCTTCTGGCCGAGGGGGCTGGGGGTTTGCTTGTGGTGGGACCTCGTGGCGAGTGGTTGGTGCTCCGGGCAGAGCCAGCGTCTTGCTGGGCAGATCGGTCTGGGAGTCGGGGTTTGAAAGTTTTTTTTCTCTCTCTTACTCTCTCGGCCCCCGGGCGGTTTCGTGGGGGGGTTGCTCCCTTTGGGTGGGTTCTCTTTCCTCTTTTCCCTTCTTGGGGTGGGATCCTGTATCATTTGTTCTACCCTCTTCCTCCAGTCCTTAAATTACCCATTAGTACTAGCATTGTTAGTAACTCCCTAAGTTTCATTTATATAATTAAATAGTTCTTAACTCCTCCGGGCTTTTCCTCAGTTTGTTCCTCCGACCCTTCCTCACCGGGAGGAGGTGTGGGGGAGGGGGCGGAGTGGTAGAATAGGCTAGTCGTGAAACTACGACATTCTGTAACTTCATATGTAGTAGGCAAGACACATTTCATTACCATAACTAAAAGTTATCGTCAAATTGACGCTTGCCTTCTTTAAAAAATACTTGAGAAGGATAAAGAAGAAAATATATAAACACAGCCTAAATCACCAAAGAGGTTCCTCTTCTTTTGGTACATTCTACAGCTAAAAATTTTGTAAGCTTTGTTAGAAGCTGAGACTTGATCTAAGTGAAGTGCTTCCTCAGAATGTTTCTGTTGCTTAAAATTATACTGGTTTTTTACTGGTAGCAAATATTGCTAAAAGGGAAACTCAATAAACATCTGTATTTACCCAGTTTTTTGTTGGTTTAAAGTCAGCTGGCAACACAAAGACACCAAGTTTCCCCTACATCAACCAATCTGGTAAAACCCCAGGGAATGCCAATTTGGTAACATCTCAGAGCCACTCAGTTCACATCTAACTCTGACAGCTCCCACACAAATCCATACCTGAATCAGAAGGGGGTGTGTGGGCCATCGGTCAATTATACTCCACTTCATCTTTGGCTTCTCCCCTTTTTTTGTTATAGTAGCGATAAATGGCGTTCAAACTGCTTCCTGAAATGCAAAGAATGAACAGCCAAGGCATTAGCAGCTCTGCTGGTTTTAAGTCAGGAAAGAGTTAACTTCCTTCACAGTGGCTGGTATGAAGCCAGGTTGCTGGATTTACCCTGAGAAAGGTAAGGTGTCTTTTTAGCTGGTGCTGGGGAGTGCTTGCATCAAATTCAAGGTCTCTCTCAGCTTCTGATACTGCAGCTGCATTCCCAACTCTCTCTCGCTACAGGCAGTGTGGGGGAACACACAGTTCAGACAGCTAACCCAAACTGACCAAAGGAGTATTTCATTCCATAGTACATCATGCTCGGTACTTAAACGGGGAGTGGGCTTGGGGGCCATTATACTCTTTTGTTGGCTCCATAACTCTTCTGTTAGCTCCTTTGCTAACTCCTTTGCTGTCTCATTCATTTGTGAGTTGGTGGGGCTGTTAGTTTTCCTGGTTGTGCTGTGGCTGATAGTGTTCACTCGGACTCTGCTATGATTGCTCTTGGGCTCTCTGACTCTGACTCTCCCTACTCGGGACCTGGCTGCGCATCGGTCAGTGGGTGGTGAACGATTGTATCATGTGGTTTATTTTCTATTATTTTAATTACTTATTATTAGTAGTATTTGAATATATTCATTTACATATATACTGTTAATTTATGTTCAATTAGTAAATAGTTCTTATCTCAATTTTACGAGCTTCCTTGTCTTTTTCCTCTGATTTTCCCCCTCCGCTACAGGAGATGGCAAAGCGAAGTGTGAGAGCAGCTTCGTGGTATTTTGCTAGCCGGAGTTAAACCACGACAGCAGCCTGTCAGACGTAAACAGTTCTGTAGCAAGGCATGATAGTATTTTTAAATGCTACATATTTAAAATGCAACTGTAAATCAGAAGCGAGAGGCTCAAACAGGAGCAATGATATACAAAGTTCATACAATGTACAAGCTGAGAACCTATGTACAAGCTTCTAACATAAAGCTACAAAGATTTCTACATAAAATTTGGCATCACAGTAAATACAGAAGACCTCGAGCTGGCAAGGAAGCCAGCAGGATGGGGCACAGGACAGCCTGCACGGGCTCCTTCTGCTCGCAGACACGTGCCTGCGCTCCACTCCTGCAGACGCTCACCTGTGGTGGAGCAACTGTACTGTGAGTACTGTGTGAAGGCGATAGCCCTTTTGATGCCATCCTTCTCCATCTCCTCGATTGCCTCTTCTGTCAGAGGATGGACATACCGGAAGCCAATGTAGTATTTGTGAGGTACTGCCAGCCAAAGCACAGGAGAAGAAATTGCAGAAACCCCAAGAACTTTCAGTAACATTACACGAATAAGTGCCAAGTACAGAACCAGAGAGGCAAACTGCCAAAATAAACCCGTTGATAATTTTCTGGCTGCTTTTCTCAACCACTGTCATACAAACACATCTTTCTTTGCCCAAGGAGTTTTCTGGTTACTCACTTTGCTGTTACTACAATTTGGAAGTGATTTCTACTACTCTGTGTTTCTGGAGGAAGCATCACTTTTGGCTTCACTCAGTGTAGCAGTAGTGTGGCTGCCCAACTGCAGCAACTCTGATGTTTTATTGGGCAAATTCTGGCTTACAGGATGTACAGGTAAAACCATGTCACCATGAGATGCTGAATGAACACTACTATACCCTTACACAGACCGATTTCCCTCACATCCATCCTGTCCTTCAGCACATTATGTAGATGTAATTCCACTTCACTTATCTCCACTGCCTTGCCCTCAGCTAACTGCATTAAAAACCAAAGCTAAACCCAAGGTGGAACCATCGCTTGAGGCAGCTGCTCTGGTCACCACCCTCACAACAGAAGAACCCCACCCCGGGTTTGTCTGCACATAAACCCCAAGGACCAGGGCATTGCTGGGGCAGCAGGCTGGTGGTACCGAATAAGGGACACGCTCTTCCATTCTGCTTTCCATGTGTTTTTCATGGAACTCTTCATTCCCTTAAAACTTTATTTTGGAGGCAATGTTGCTCTCTCCAGGGGTATTTTAGGTTTTGTCCTTTTTCATCTCTAATCTTTTGGGTGTTGGCTTCAAGGTTGGGGGAGGACAGTTTGGTATAGGGGAAGGGAGGACAGGTTTTTTAGTTCATTTTGGGGTTTTTTTTAAGGTAGAGGACAGAGGTTCTTCAGAGAACAAAAGCCAAGTTTCTTTTTCCAGCTTTCTGGGTCACTAGCTCTGAAATAAGGTTTAAGAGGTTTCTGAAGGCAGCAGACGTCCCGTGCTCGGTTTCCACTCCATACATTTCCATAGGATTCAGGAAACAGGTTTAGTCAGCCCAAGTTCTCTGTGGGAGGCAAGAGAACTCCCTGCTGGGAGCAGCAGCAAATAATGACCCAACTTTGGGGCCCCGGGAGCCAGTAACCTCATTAACATTTTAAAATGGCATTAAAACCACAAGTCTGACCAACCAGAGCACTGGCAGTAGGGGTTTAAGCTGGGAAAGGACATATTGGGAAAGAATATGGTAAACTTGGAAACACCTTGCAATACTCTCACAGTGTTATGGATTGTCCGGATCCCAGGCAGCAAAGGAGAGATTTTTTTTGTGTCTGTATATTCATTTTGTTGTTACATTTAGAGTCAGAACTACTGGAGTGACATCTCCTTCTAGGAAGAGCTGCCAACCCAAAGAGACAACGTAGTCCCCTCGCCCTGGGAGCTTTCACTCTGCTGACAAGGGAACCTCAGCTAAAACACAGCTTGTAAGAAACACTAAGAACTGTTATAATTTAAAACAATAAGAAAGCAAGATGCACCTTCTTAAAATAAAATTACCATTGCGAGTCATCAGCCTATTTGATACCAATGCTAAAAAATCCCAACAGTATAAAGGGATTTTCCTGTCACAGTGTTTGTGATTGATTTTCACAAATTCCTGAACCTCCCCAGCCTCACACAGATTCACAGAGTGTTAGGGGTTGAAAGGGACCTCTAAAGATCAACTAGTCCAACCCCCCCTGCCAGAGCAGGATCACCTAGAGCAGATCACACAGGAACAAGTCCAGGCAACTTTTGAAAGTCTCCAGAGAAGGAGACTCCACCATCTCTCTGGGCAGCCTGTTCCAGTGCTCTGTCACCCTCACAGTGAAGAAGTGTTTCCTCACGTTCAGGTTGAACCTTCTGTTTTCCAGTTTATGGCCATTGCCCCTAGTCCTGTCACTGGACACCACTGAGAAGAGCCTGGCCCCATCCTCCTGACACCCACCCTTTAGATATTTATAAGCATTGATAAGATCCCCCCTCAGCCTCCTCTTCTCCAGGCAAAACAGACCTAGCTCTCTCACCAGCAAAGGTGGCATTCAGTAACACCACCTTCTCCATATGCTTGGTCACCAGGGCACCCACTTCATTCAGCAGTGAGCCCACATTTCCTCTGGTCTTCTTTTTTCCTCCAGTGTACTTGAAAAAACCTTTCTTGTTGTCCTTGACCTCTCTTGCCAGGTTCAGTTCTAAGGAGGCCTTAGCTTTCCTTATCACATCCCTACATCCTCTGACAACATTTTTGCATTCCTCCCAAGGGGTCAGCCCCTTCTTCTATGTTCTATATACTTCCTTTTTCTCCTTAAGTTTATTCATTAACTCCCTGCTCATCCATGCAGGTCTCCTAGCTCTCTCACTGGATTTCTTACTCTTCGCGATGCTCTGGTCTTGAGCTCGGAGGAAATGGTGCTTGAATATTAACCAGCTCTCATGGGCCCCCCTACCTTCTAGAGCCTTATCCCACAGGACTTCTCCAAGCACGTCCTTGAAGAGGCCAAAGTTAGCCCTGCTGAAGTCTAAGGCAGTGATCCTGCTTGTGGCTCTGTGCCTGCTGCATATGATCCTGAACTCCACCATCTCATGGTCACTACATCCAAGGCTGCCCCCTACCTTCACATCCTCAACAAGTCCCTCCTTGGTCATCAGTACAAGGTCCAGCACTACTCCTCTCCTTGTCAGCTCCTCCACCATCTGCATCAAGAAGTTATTATCAATGCGCTGGAGGAACCTCCTGGACTGCGCATGCCTGGCTATGTAGCTTTTCCAGCAAATGTCAGGGTAATTGAAGTCCCCCATGACAACCAGAGCCTGTGCTTGTGAGGCTACTTCCAGCTGCCTGTAGAAGGCCTCATCAGCTTCCACATCCTGATCAGGTGGCCTGTAGTAAACACCCACAACAGTGTCTCCCATATTAGTCTGCCCCTTGATCCTTACCCACAAGCATTCAACTTGCTCTTCATCCACCTCCAGGGAAAGCTCGATACATTCCAGTTGCTCTCTCACATAAAGAGCAACTCCACCACCTCACCTTACTGACCTATCTTTCCTAAAAAGGACATAGCTATCCATGACAGTGTTCCAGTCATGTGAGCTGTCCCACCATGTCTCAGTAATTGCAATGAGATCATGGTCCTGAGAGCGCACGCAGATCTCTAGTTCCTCCTGCTTGTTCCCCATACTGCGTGCATTAGTGTATAGGCATTTCAGAGAGGTGGCCAAGCATGCAGGTTTTCCTGGAGGAGAGTGGGAGGATATACCCTTGTCATACACAGCCCCAGGATAGTCTGCCTTTTCATCACTGTCTTTGGTGGTAGGTAAGGAGCCTTGGTGCCAAGCCTGGTTGACCTGATTTATTCCCCAGGTGGACCCATCCCCATCCCCCACCTCAACTGAGACAGCAGATTGAACAGCCTTACCAGCACCCTGTCCCACAAGCACTGGCATGCTGTGCACAGGCTCCTCTCTGGCCAGCTCAGTCCCATCTTCTTCCCCCTTCAAATCTAGTTTAAAGCCCTCTCTATGAGCCCTGCCAATTCATGCACAAGGATCCTTTTTCCCCTATGAGACAGCTGAACCCCATCTCTTGCCAGTAGACCCTGTGCTGTGTAAACCTCCCTGTGATCAAAAACCCCAAAATTCTGTTGGTGGCACCAGCCTCTGAGCCGTGTGTTAATCAGATGTGTTTTCCTGTTTCTTTCAGCATACTTCCCTGCCACTGAAGGGATTGAGGAAAACACTACCTGTGCTCCTGATCCTGCAACCAATCTCCCTAATGACCTGAAGTCCTTTTTAATCACTTTTGGACTTTTCTCTGTGATCTCATCACTACCAGCTTGGATGGCCAAAAGTGGGTAGTAGTCTGAGGGCCACACCAGACCAGGGAGTTTCCTACTAATATCCCTAACCTGGGCCCCAGGGAGGCAGCAGACTTCCCTGTGGGAGGGATCCAGTTGACATATGGGGCCCTCAGTTCCCCTCAGAAGGGAATCACCTACCATGAGTACCCTCCTTTTTTTCTTGATTGAACTAGTCCTAAGGTGTGGGGATGAGTGACTCACCCTGGATGTCTTCCCAGATGGACCTTCCTTTCCATCCTCATTTGCCTGGCCCTCAGTTTCCAAAGCCCCATACCTGTTGAGCAGTGGTAACTAGGGAGGCAAGGGAGGCTGGCAGGAGATTCCCCTGCCTCCCCAAGGAGGGACCTGTTTCCATTCCCCCATGTCTCTTAGGTCCCCTCCTCTTACCTGGTGGCAAGAGGCTAGGGGATCCTGTTGCCTTTGCCTCAGGGGTGGGAGGTTCTGAGTCCACCAGTCTATCTCCCTCTCACACTCCCTTATAGTCCTCAGCCTTTCCACCTCCTCTTTCAGCTCAGCCACCAAGCTGAGCAGATCACTTACCTGCTCACAGCAAACACAGGTGTTGTCCCTGCAGTCCTCCATTCCCAGTGAAAGGCTCCAGCACTCCCTGCAGCCAGGGGCCTGGGCACCAACATGTTTATGTGGGACATCTGTCTGGGTTGCCACATTTCTTTTGCCACCAGCTTTTGTCCAGGTTGCAACCACAGCTGTCCCTGCCAGAGTGACTAACCACTCTGACTTCCTCAGCACTCCCAGATGACTCACCACACCCCCTTTGCTCAACCTTGATGGGTGCACAGGGATCGAGGGCCTTTAAATAGCCCACTGAGGCTGTGACTCTGCCTACGCTTCCCCTGCCTCTGTCGAGAGAGATGCCGGCTTGGTGTGGGGGATTGGTGCTCACCACGTGTTTCCCAGCTTCAGGGAAAAAAAAAAAAAACAAACAACAAACCAAAAACCCCGTACGCCTTTTGCTGCTCTGCCGAACTGCCGCGGGGGTGGTCTGGCTCAGGAGCCTGATCACAGTGACTGATTGAGGAGGGACAACCCTTGTTCATTTCCAGACAGCCGCTTGTAACCACAAAGCTTCATTTGAAAATTATATTGGTAATGGGGGGTGCTCACTATTTGCTACTTTATGTTAGTCCAATTGCCAGAGGTAAGAAATGGGGTCTCTAACGATTTATCAGTGCACAGAGGCGGGCATGACTCCACAAGAAGGGTCACCAAACAACAGTAAGTGGGAGGGGTAGGCTGAGAAGAGCAGATAAACTCTCCAAGCTTTATCTTCAGGACTTGGTGTGAGCCTGGCCCTACAGCTGCTAAACACCACAGCTTGGGCACCGCAGCCCCTGCTGTTCTGGCTTTGGGCTTTGGAATTGAGCTAGAGTAGCGTCTGTGGAAAAAAGGGTCAAACATCACCCAAATGAAGGTATTGGTGACACATTACGTGCTGAATGAATGACGTAAATCTGGTTCTAGCTTTCCAAGAGCATTTCACTGTCAGAGCCTTTACCAATCTTTTGCCTCAAGCCCTTTCCTACCCAAGTCTGAAGCAGGTGCCACAAAGAATTACAAACCAGCTAGGAATCAAATACCATGTGTTGTCAAACCTGGAGAGGGATTCCCTGACACACCAGCACAGCGGGAAAGGCCATGGAAACTGAAGGGAGAAGGCAGCTTGCAGCACCGTGCATTGCAAAGCTGTTGAGCTGAAGAGAATGCAGAGCTCTTTTCTGGCTTCTCTTACTCCAGCATCTTTCCTACTAACAGTGTTTGGTGTTCTGACTGGAGTGGTGGGATGAGAAGTGTTATCTGTAGCTAACACATGGGTGAGGAATTAGGCAAGCAGCTTAGGGATCTCCTTCATTCCCTTTACTCACAAAGGGAGTCTGCTGCCTCATCGGAACAATGGTGACCATCATCCTTGAGCTGCTACGTGAGCATGGAAGTTCAATTTCTAGCACTGCCACTTTCATTTATTCACACTATGGGTTTTCATGTCATACAGCAAGAAGTTGCAGCATGAAAGGTACTGGAAGGAAATATCTCTCACCTTCAGCAAGCAGCAGAGGAGAAACAGGCTTCTAGCTCATCACTGCTGCTAACTGAGCAGCAACACAAGCTGAAGCCAAATTCCAGACTCTGGAGGACTGGCGCAGACAGTACCTACTCCCACAAAGCCAACAGCCAGGCCTTATCTGCCACTGTTGCCCTGGGGTGGGGTTTGCTGCTCTCACCCACCAAGCCCTGCTGCATTCAGCAGGGAAACCTTGTGTTTCCTCCTAGACGACCTCCTTCTCAGTCCAAAATCGGCCTGTTTGGTGTTAGCCCCTTTATCCACTATTAACAGTTCCAGACTCAGCCAAAGTTTCAAAATCTGGATACATCCAAGCAATAACTGCAGAGGGACATTCTAGAGGAATGGGAAACTTATGGCTTTGGAGAACAGACTCCCCACACCCTCCCATGTAGCCCCCTATTTTTCAGGCTCAGGCTGGCATAACAAAGGCCAACACAAAAAGTTTTACAGTGGGACGTTGTGGCCTCAGAGCTGTCCTGTGTCACAGTCCCTGCACAGCTCCCTGGCCAAGCGGGTCCTGGACAGGGAATGGCACGTGGAAGAAGCAGCAGGGGCAGAAACACTGCACTGTCCTGAGGCCTAATGGCTGGTTGCTGCAAGTGCAGCAGCCAAACGACACTGTCCTGCCATTAGATACAAGGAGCAGCTGCGAGAAAGTGGTTGTGCATGTTACAGCAGGAAATCCCACCCCCTGCGAAACTCAATAGTACCAGCATGCAGAACATGAACATTTAGGAAACCCTGGATTGACGGGCGTTCTTACTCTGCGTGCGCACGCACAGCGCAGCCAAAGAGGATTGGCTATTAAACTGTATATTAAACCCATCAGTTTTCCCACTTTTTCCCTTCCTTCTCTGTCCCATTAAACTGTCTTAAGTAAAGCAAAAGCCACACACAAGCAAAGCAAACCAAGGAATTCATTCCCACTTTCGGCAGGCAGGTGTTCAGCTATCCCCAGGAAAGCTGGACTCCGTCACGCATAACAGGGACTTGAGAAGACAAATGTCATCACTCCAAACGTCCCCCCCCCTTCCTTCTTCTTCCCCCCAAGCTCTATATGCTGAGCCTGATGCCATATGAGATGGAATATCCCTTTGGTCAGTTGGGGTCAGCTGTCCCAGCTGTGTCCCCTCCCAACTCCTTGTGTACCCCCCAACCTACTTGCTGGGGCAGCAAAGGCCTTTACTCAGTGTAAGCACTGCTCAGCAACAACAACAACACCCCTGTGTTATCAACCCTGTTTCCAGCCCATATCCAAACCACAGCCCCATACAAGCTACTGTGAAGAAAATTAACTCTATTCCAGCCCAAACTGGCACATTCTCCCACTCTACCTCTTCATAAAAGAGAATTACAAAATTACAATGCCCGCTGCCAATGGTCACAAATCTCCACCTCGTTTACACTAGTGCAAGATGAAACATGTCAAAAGCATGAAGGGTGGACTTCCCATGGCAGCTTTTGAGCAGGTTACCATGGGCACAGACAGAGGTGGTGGCTGGACCACAGCACATACTGAATCCAGCCTGAGAGGGTGGGTAAAAGGTTGTTAGCTTTGGGTGCTACAGTGTGTTACTGCAGGTTGAACAAGTATCAACAGTACTCTCCAAAAACAAAGACGCTTTTAACAAGGCCAGTAAAGAAGTACCAGTGAGCGGAGACATGCTGTCCAGCAGTTTCACCATGCTTTCCCCTGCACCGCTGTCCACTTCTTGATTGGTGATCCACCTCCAATCCTGCTGCTCTTGGATTTTCGGTGTGCGGCATTTGGCAATGAACGGGGCTAATTTACTAAAGCATTCAAAAGGTACACGTATTAATATCATAACCCAAACCACCATCCCTTTCCACAAATCTCTCTCCTGCAGTGCGTTTTCCATGGCAACCCCCCCAAATTACTGACTGTAACATGGGAGTTCACAGCATTTCTCACTTTTGAGCTGGAAGCATCATTAGATCTCTGTCCAGGAAGAGGCGAAGTAAGAAATCATGCACATCATCCAGCCGTTCCGGACCTCCCATGTTTAACATCAGGATTCCTGTTTTAGGTTTCCTATGGAAGCAAGAGATATTTCAAATCCTAGTGACCCATGGTTTTTTTTTTAATTATTATCACAAAACAATCAGATTATCCTTCTGCATTTGTCCTTTGCAAAAGCAGCATCCTATTTAGAGGTTCATCCTGCTTATGTAAAAATATGAATGACAAGAACGAATAGCCAGAGAACAAGTATTTACATGATCTTTACCGTTGTTATTTTTTTTTAAGTAATCACATTGCAACACAGAGTTTAGCTGGAAATATACTGAGGAAATCATCTCACGGCTGTAGTGGAGGTTATGAAACAGAGTGTAAGGAACTATCGCAGCTCAACTCTAGCTGTAGATTCCAACCAGCAGCTTCCACAGAAAACAGATGAGCTATCCACGAAGGTCTTCATGTTCATAACTTCGGAGACGCAGCTCCTCTATCGAAGCAATCACAGAATCACTAAGGTTGGAAAAGACCTATAAGATCATCTAGTCCAACCATCAACCCAACACTACCATATCCACTAGACCATGTCCACACGTTCCTTGAACACCTTGAACCAATGAAAGCAGCAAAGAGCCATTCCACACATGAAATAAGCGCAGGGTTGGTTTTGTTTGGGTTGTTAATTCCTCCCCCCACACAATGGGTTTTCTACCCAGGTGCAGCTCTGACACCCTGTTCTAAGGGTAACGTCCAGCACAGCACAGCAGAGTGGAGCAGATAGCGGTATCAGCTTCTACAGATGCAGCTGTTGATCACAACTCTCTCCCAAGAGATGGATTTCCCCATTGAATCATTTTCCATACCCGAGGGAGCCCAGTGACCAGGACCTCTCCCCTCCTGAGCTGAGGCTGAACAGGGAGCTTTGCCCCCCTCTTGTGAAAGCCCAAGTCTTACAACAGGGTACTGAGAGGAGCCCAGGCCTACCCCAATGGGTCAGGACCTCATTTTCCCTTTCCTTCTGTCGTGGTTTACTCTGGCTAGCAAAATACCACGAAGCCACTCTCACAAATCCCCCTCCCCTCCTCCAGTAGAGGGGAAAAATTGGAGGAAAAAGAAATAAGGAAGCTTGTAAAACTGAGATAAGAACTATTTACTAATGAAATCTAAATCAATATATATAAATACTACTAATAATAAATAATTAGAATGGTAGAAAATAAAACATATGATACAATATGATACAATTTCTCACCATCCACTGACCAATGCACACCCAGATACTGAGTAGTTAGAGTCAGACCCAGAGAGCCCGAGAACTGCAGCCCGAGAGCGGTCGCAGCCCAAGAGCCGCAGCCCGAGGACCGGAGCCCGAGAGCTACTGCAGCAGATTCCGAACGAACCCTATCAGCGATAACACGACCGGGAACTCTAAACAACCCATCAACTCCCACACGAACGAGCCAGCACAGGAGTTAGCAAAGCAGCTAACGCAGGGAGGGTTTGCAAGTGCCCGGGAGTAGACAAGCAAGGGAGTAAGGGAGAGAGAGTAATGGCTACTGGACCCCTTCACCGCCCAAGACCCGGAACATGACGTACTATGGAATGAAATACTTCCTTGGTCAGTTTGGGTCAGCTACAGTATCAGAAGCGGAGAAAGACCTTGAATTCAGTGCAGGCATTCCCCAGCACCAGCTAAGACCTTATCAGTACTTCTCTCAGCGTCCAGGAACATAGCTTCCTAGCAACCACAGTAAAAGGAGTTAACCCTTTGCTGCCTGAACCCAGCACATCTTCCTCCTGGAGTGCCTATCAGGAGGTTGCTGAATAAAATCCAGGAAGCAGGAACCAGAACCTGAAACAATAATTACATCCTACTGTTTTTTCTGCTACTGCTTGGCTCTGCCTCGGGCCTTACCATGGGCCACTGCCTCGCTGCGCTTCGAGAGAACCAGCCAGGCAATCCCTGCCCCACCGAATTGTGAAAACAAGAGGCCCAGTGAATGCAGCCAGCCAGATAAAAGCAATTACACACAGGTAAATACACTAGATCAAGCACCACAATTGCCACGTTTTAGCACATACCCAGCTCTGCTGTGGGAGCAGAGCAGCACGCCGTATCAGAGGGAGGCAGAGGGCAAGGACAGCAGGTCACACCCACCCAGGCCTTGCCACAGCCTTACCGCACTTCAGGCTGAATTTGAAGTTTGGTGCTTTCCATCACCACGGCTGCAGTTGCCTGACCCCTCCATCGTACTGGGACCCTCAGCACGCTGCTGCTTTTCATGACTGGAAGAAAGAGAACAACATGTTGATAACCTTGCACCAGGCAGGCACTAATCCCTCAAGAGCGACACCAGGCAGCATGGTGCTGCTTGGCATTTTCTCCCTTAAGCTCTGGGTCCTGGAATCAAAGAAAGTCACGAAATTGCAAGCTTCTTGCAATTCTTCTGCCTTTCTTTAAACACTCTGTATACCAACAGCTTTTCAGATATCAGGCAGTAACCTCAAACCAAAGTCTCGCTAATCTTTAAGCTCCAGTTGTAAAACCAAAATAACTGGTGACAACACAAGAGAAACAATGCAGGGCTGGCACACTAAGGTAGTAAGTATGTCAAGCTGCATAACTCCGCATGGCACAGACACACCTGGGCAAGCCAAGTATTTCTACACCCCCTCTACAATGTAGGTTAGACATCTGCTAATTTAGGGTCCCCAGCAAACTTAGGTGAGCACCCACAAGCTGTAAGCGCACAACTCCTCAGTGCCTGTGCCAGGTATGGTGAGCAGCGATTTCAGAATCCATTCACCCATGAACATGTGCAGCCTTCTTTCTCACTAGCCAGCTCAGCAACTTCTATTATCCCTGGATTTCAGCATCAGACAAATTATGGCCCAAACCATTTACTTCCTTCGTGCTGCTTAGTCTTTTTTCAAAAGCATGCTTTGCTTTCCTCAGGAGTTCATAGTCATAGTTACATGGCAGTTTTTGGCGCAACAAAAAAAGACCTGTTAAATTCTGCATCCCCGGCTCTCCAGCAATTGTTCGGTGCAACACATCCCTCACCTGACTGCAGGAGCTCAACAGCAATTTAGCCCCAACAGCCCAGACCTCCCCAGCAGCTGATCCACCTGCTGAGAAGAGCACCTTACAGTTCACAGTTCCCTAATAACGTCCTGCACAGATGCCAAGCACCCTCAAACCCTGCTAAAATCAATGAGTGAAAAGCATCTTGCAAATTCAGCTGGTTACTCGGGATTAAGAGTGTGTGGCTGCTGATGTCTGCAGCGATATAAAAGGCTGCAAAGTAAAGAACTTCAAGTATTGTTGATGCCTGAAGGACTCTTCAAATATTTATATTCTTCCAGTTCTTAGGTTAGTACTTTTTGAAGCCCTGACTATGTGTAAATTAGAACAATAAAAAGAGAAGCTTCAGTGGCTGTATTCATCCTTCTGTGCTGTAAATGAACACTGGAAAGTGTTTGTTTTATTAAGGCGAGGTTTGTGCCCATTTCTACATGCAGCACACGATGCAGAACGCACAGGATGTGCGATGATGATGATTGCAATTGTCTGGAGCATCGGTAAAAGAGAAACCCACCTATGAAACCCCCAACCCTCACTGCCCACCGCTCATTGAGAGCAAGCCCATCATTAGCCTGACCAGCACTGCCAGGATAACTGAGCCGCACTTGGAGCCCGGTCTCTGCAGCGCGGCGCAGCGACTCCCGGGGCAGCGGCAGCCCCTCGGCGGCGCCGGACCCCCTTCGCGCCCGGCCTCCGCCGCCCGCCGGCTCCAGCCCGGGGATCGGAGGCCCCGACTCTAAAGTAGCGTTACGCAAAGGCACCTCGCGGGCATTGTGTAACGTGGTCCCGCTGTCCTCCCGCCCTCACAGCGGGGTCGAACAGCCCTCGCCGCCCCCCCCAGTTCCCGTCGGGTGCGGACAGCACCCGCTGACTCACGGTGACGCACCGCCCATCCGGTGGCAGCGGCAGCCATCTTGACAACAGCCACCTGCATTCCCTCAAACTGCTCCGCCTCTGCCTCTCAGCCCTCCACCTCCCCCATCGCCACGTACGCTGCCGTACGGCAGCGGGGGCGGCGCTGGGGGCTGGTCGGGGAGTCCCTTGAGCCGCTTTGCCCCGGCTGTCCATACAGTCCCAGCATGACCGTTACCACAGGCCTGAGGGCTCAGAGATGATGATATAGAATAGGATATTTCGGATAAAACGATCAAATGAAAAAAAATGAAATTTGTTAATATTAAAAGTTCTTTGTAAAGTCTCAGGCCAAGGCCATGTAGGCCGATAATAATCATTAACCAGATTTCTATTCGAAGAATAGGTACTATTGTTAAGCTGTTCGGTGAGGACGATTTATTGCCCTGACACTCAAGGATACATTGTGAAGGGGCCTTGAAGCATGTTAAAGTTGTACTGTGAGCCAAAGTCCTTGAGTCAAGGACATTGAGGGGTCTTTCTTTTGAGTCAGTGGTCCGTGGTGGTCGTAAAAGCAGCCCTTCAACTCAATTTAAAGACAAAACATGCATGATGGGAAAAGGGTGGGATTAAGAAAATGAATTATGAGAATTGATATGACTATGTATGAGAATCTGTTTACTATGCATCATTATATCAGATATAATCAGCATGTTACACAAGTTAGGTGTACATTGTTGGTGAGACAACTCCCCTCCACACCTGGCCGTTGATAAAGAATGCCTGCTGCTTAATACTGCAGTAGTGTTAAGGAGTTTTTATTCCCAGATTTTGGTGACAATGAGATCAAGCACCCCATGCTCAAAGCAAACCAAAGACCCCAATATCTCATTTTTTGGAAGCTAAAGTAACAATGGCATCATGCCAGGGATACCAGGGTTACATTTTGAAGGTTTTCTTTGCAAACATGCATGCTAAATAAAATATATACTTGGGCAGCTCTCAGGTTTGCACAGTTAAGCTCTAAGGAAGCTGCAGACTCTTAAAAAAAAAAAGATTTAAAATCCTTTTTAAAAAATCTTTGAGGTCTTTCTGAGCAGAGCAGCTCATCCACCACCGCACATCATGGTCAGCCTTTGTGGTTAACCCAGGATCCTACAGCAATCCTTGTCCCTCCATGAGGAGCCCAGTGCAATCCCAGCCTGCCAGTTCCAGGGGACATAACCAACAGCCTCTCCCACCATCCAACCCTTCATTTTGCCTCTAGCAATTCTCTACTCCTCCAGGGAACATCCCAGTGCCCTGTCACACAGGATGGTCCCCTCTCTGCAGACAGTCCTGAAGCTTTGGGGCTGGAGGTTCCCCTGTGGGAAAAGGGCCCTTGGCAGTAGCACAGGACAGGGACATAGTTTGAACGCAGCCATCCCATGCTTTAAGTCGGCATCAGCGCCCGGACGCTGTGCGCAGGGGACCACAACCGCCCGGAGTCTATCCGTGTGTGTGACCGGGGGTGTTCCCACCTGAGGTTTTACTGGAAGATGTAATAGAAGAGATAATGTTTGTTAATCAAATCTTGCTTAATGCTAGTAGAAAAACCAGACATCGGCCTTGAACCAAGCAACAGTGGGCCTTGCATAAATCACAGACATCCGGTAATATAAACAATGCTTGTGCAAGCTTTGCAAGAGACAGAGAACAGAATACTGTGAAGCTATGCATTGTACAAATAACCATATAAGGAGTAGAATTTATGAGGGTCAAGACGGGGGTTAGGCTTGTGATAGACATCTTCCTGTTGATACTAAGATGTTTCTTCACCTGGAGACAAGACCCCAGTAACAGGAGGAGAACAATGGTAAAGAGCCACGTCAACATCCGGGTAAAGGAAGACAACAGGACTGGCTGAAACCCCAGGCCAAGAAGTATAAGAGACTTTCCCCGCAAGATCCCGGGGCGCGCCGTTGGTGGAGCAGGAGTCTCCCCGGCCGCCCAGCGCTGTTTTGCTTGCCTATCGCTTGCCGAATCTTTTATAATAAATTGATAAATATATATTATTTGACTTAATCGGCTCATTGATTCTGTCCGAGCACTCCCCAGTAATCTATAACAGAAGACACATGCGAGGGCAACCGGTGCGTCTGCCTGAAGCTTGGGCAGGATGGCCTGGGGGGCCATGCCAGCTAAGAACCAGCACCCCTTCACAACAACCACAGGAAAGGTGTTACCCAGAACACAACACTCGCTTTAAAAAAGCCGATAAGATTACAACGATAAAACCAGCACCAGAGGCCGTGGCGATTGCTGTGCGGTGAGCAGGACTGGCAGAGGTGGGGGCTGCCTGTGCTCCCCAGTGAAACGTGTTGGTCTCATCCCAGAGGAAAACACACCTAAATCATTACTTACTGCAATGGGGATGTTTTTGCTCTGCAGGCCAAAATCTCCTCTAAGACACAGAAAGAATAGGCTTTTCAAAGCTCAAATTCTACATCTGCAGGGCACAGCGGGAAAGCTTTGCATAGGGCTGCACCTTGCATGCGGGAGATGCACTGTTTATGGAGTGCATAATTTATGAGATTTCCTTCACGTGCTGGAGGCAGATATCCACAGCCCTGGATTTATGACCAGCAGCACCTCTGCATACCATTACGGCACAAATTGTGCTTCTCCGTCGTGTGCTTCTCCGTCGTGGTCAGCGCGCTTTGTGGATGCTGGGAATGAGAGGCAGCTGTTTGGTGGGCAGTAGGGCTCAGACAGGGAGGAACTGCTGACCCTGCTGCTGACTTGCTCTGTGGCTCTCACTGCTGGCCCTAACACCAGTCCTTGGCCTTCTTTTCGTTATAGACAGCAGCACTACAGGAGCTGGAGGAGCAGGATGGCCAGGAAGAGCTCCAGCTCAGACTGAACAAAGATTAATGGCAGTGCACAGAACAGACTGGTGCAGGAGTGCAGAGCTTGCCTGGTAACCTCCACTCCCAGCAGAAACACGAAGGAACAAACACCAGAACAGTTATCCTGCACACCAACGGCATTTGTTTTGCATCCCACGTCTTCTCCGCAGCAGTTCCAGTCACTTTGTGGACAGCTTACAGAAGCCGGGAAGGGCCAGAGGCCTGGCAGCACCATGCTTCTCCTCACCCCTCCAGCGAGGGGTGGCTGTGTCCATCCCAGCTGCTCGGTGGGGCAGTGAATGAAGGGGAGAAACCCCAGGTTTGTAAAGGATGCTGGGCTCTCTGGGAGAGTTAGCGCCACACCACTGGCGAGGAACTTCAACAGATCCTTACAAAGGGTAGCTAGGTGAGTTTCAACATAGATAAATATGAACTAATGCATGTAAGGAGATATAACCTAAACAAAGCTGCATGATAGTTACCTCAGAGCTGCCAGTTACTAGGTTGAAAGGGCCTTGGAGCCAGCGATGGCAGTCCAGTTTACCAATTACCAATTCAATTACCATTGTGTGGAAATACCTCGAGGGAAAACAAAAGCAAGGATGAGGAGAAATCCAAGTTCTGACTGCATGTTTTCTTTTCTTTTGCAGATATTTTGCCCTTTCTAAAAAAAATAAACCCAAGTATTCTTGGGTTCCAGGCAGCTGCAGTGCCTTTCTGAGAGCTATTATTAATGGTCACAATTTGCAAGGAATGGAAGCTGCGCAGGAATTCATGATGGAGCCCGGAGGAAATTGCTGCTCCCTCTAGTCCCTGGAGAGGTCTCACCCAGCCGGTGAGACCAACAAGCTGCTTTGCTTGCCCAGTATCCAACCAGCATTGCCCGTGTATACAAAGCACTCATTAGTAAGGACTTAAACACCCAACTTGGGTGGGAAGGACTTGGGAACATGGCTAGCCTAAACAACATGTGAAGCAGCAAATGTAATTAAATCAGCCCTAAATAAGAACTTACGATCAAAAAGCTTTACTGCTGGAGAGCATGGAAATGAGCTTTCAGGCCAGCTGCCAGAAACACCCAGGATGAGCTTTAAATTACTGGAGATGTCCTCAAACTCAGCAAATTTTCTAACACAATAAAACAAGAAATAAGACATCATGCAAAACCACAACTGATGGAACACAGAAATAAAACCAAATATCAAAATATCATTTCTCAATCTCTAAATGTAATTTTTTTTCTTAATGACCATAAATGTGCATTGAGGTTTGATGATAAATCAGGAACCACACCAACCCTATTTAAGATAGTGAAGGTTTGTTTTGAAGCGGTGTTTCAACGTTACCACATTCCCAATGGCTAGGTTTCAGCTTAAGAAATTACTCCTTATTACTCTACTGGTAGGTTTTGCCCACTTCAGTGATCCTTCATCCAGCTCCACCAGCAGATTACAGAGCTGCACAACAGCCTCCTTTCTGTTCCACTCAATAGCATCTCTCATCCCAGTCACCTTTTAAGCTCCTTATCTGATCTGCCTCTTCCAGAAGCACCTTTTAAGTCATCAGACCTTCCTCTAATAGCTCCCTTGATACTGAGGCTTTTAACCTTTACAAAGCAGCTCAGCCCTGCCAGTTTGAAGGACAGACAACTGATTGTCAACAAGTGATATTTTCCTAGTAATATCTTTTTCCAGCCTTTCTCCTCCCTTCCTCACACTTCAGGCACTCAAAGGATTTTTTATAAAAACCTTTTATATGCTGATAAATTACTAGATACCCTGAATTACAAAAACCTGTTGAGCTTCCTTCCCCCATAAAACATCCCACCACCCCAAAAACACTAACAACAAAAAAATATCCCACAAAAACAAACCCCCAAGGGGTGGCATTACTGTTTTCTTCAACTTTTGGACTGGAGTGACTTTTCCCATAGCTTGCTGTAGTAAGCTGCCACGTAACTAAGAAATTGCTAGCATTTTGCTGCAGTCAAGCTTGTTAATTGTTCTCCTCTTCCTTTAGCTCATGTATCACAGAATCACTAAGGTTGGAAAAGACCTATAAGATCATCTAGTCCAACCATCAACACAACACTACCATACTCACTAGACCATGTCCTCAAGCGCCATGTCTACACGTTCCTTGAACACCTCCAGGGATGGTGACTCCACCACTTCCCTGGGCAGCCTGTTCCAATGCCTGACCACACTTTCAGCAAAGTTTTTCCTAATATCTAACCTAACCCTCCCCTGGCACAACTTGAGGCCATTTCCTCTTGTCCTATCACCAGTTACCTGGGAGAACAGACCAGCACCCACCTCCCTACAACCTCCTTTCAGGTAGCTGTAGAGAGTGATCAGGTCTCCCCTCAGCCTCCTCTTCTTTACGCTAAACACCCCCAGTTCCCTCAATCGCTCCTCATAAGACTTGTTCTCCAGACCCTTCACCAGTTTTGTCGCCCTTCTCTGGACAAGCTCCAGCATCTCTATGTCCTTCTTGTAGTGAGGGGCCCAAAACAGTACTCAAGGTACAGCTTCACCAGTGCTGAGTACAGGGGCTCAGTCACTTCCCTACTCCTGCTGACCACACTGTTCCTGATACAGGCCAGGATGCCTTTGGCCTTCTTGGCCACACTGCTGACTCATATTCAGCCAGCCATCGACCAACACCCTCAGGTCCTTTTCTGCCTGACAGCTTTCCAGCCACTCTTCCCCAAGCCTGTAGTGCTGCCTGTGGTTGTTGTGACCTAAATGCAGGACCCAGCACTTGGCCTTGTTAAACCTCATACAGTTGACCCCAGCCCATCGATCCAGCCTGTTCATATCCCTCTGCAGGGCTCTCCTACCCTTGAGCAGATCAACACTTCCACCCAACTTAGTGTCATCTGCAAACTTACTGAGGGAGAACTGTATACATATGCACCAACAGCCCAAACCACAGAAATTTATGGCTGGCTGTACTTTTGCAGGTATTTAGAAGAATATTTTAAGCTCTATGTTCAAAGAACAACCCATCAAAACTGGAGCCAGGCAAATGTGAGAGCTGAGGCACACTACTGTACAAGATTCTTCTACTGTGGCTATGCAGGGACTGGGAAAATAGGCAAAAAGGGTGAATTCAAAGAGGTGGATAAGAAGGAAAACCATCCTAGCATTTCTCAGAGCATCTTTCCTTCATCCTTATGCAGCCTCTGCTCACCTCCCCTGCTGCAGAGGTGCACCCCTCAGGTCACACAGCAGTCCCCAAGGCACTAAATCCAAATGATTTAAGAGCTCTAGAAACAAGCTCACCTCCTCCAACGGCATCAGCTAGTAATGCAGGTATTAACTGCTCACAAGCCTAACCTCACTTTAGGCAGCCAGGGCCCACATACCCTACAGCTGCCACCTTAGCAACCCATTATTCCACACCACATTTATCCTATCTAGGATTCCTTAACTGGGTAGCTGAGGGGGCCTATCCAAATTAGAAAAATTCATGCCTTTAAGCTAATTAGTGGGGATTTAGTTTAAAAAGCTACTTCCATTTTTTGGAAGCTGCACTTGAAAATTCACTTTTCCTGTGCTTCTGCCCACACAGGAATGGCCGACGCCAGGCCAGGCTGCATTGGAAGTACGTTGTAAAGCCGAAAGGAAAGGAAAGGAATGGACATCACAGGTTGTCGTGGTTTAGCCCTATCTGGCAATTAAGTACCACCAGTTGCTCTACCACTCCACCCCCCTTCCACTAATAGTGAGAAAAAGGTGGAAGGAAAAACAAGGTGTATGGAAAATCACGCTACCAGGAGTCAGTGTTCACAAAGGAGACAGAGGAGTCCTGTAAAAAAATAATAATAAAACTTTATTCGAGTAAAGGGAGAGTCCACGGGACATATTCCTGTGGGGTCTCTCAATCTATAGGGGGATGCAGCCCCCTTTTATCCTACTTTCCCGACTGCAAGAGACCCTCCTCATTTCCCCATTGGCTGAGGTACTCTGAGTGTACAGACTTCCCAATCCGCCTAAGATATTCAAGACAAGTTCATTTGTCACATTCAAGATATTCATGTCATTTCCGTATTCCAGATATTCAGGTGGTTTAACATATTCAAGAGACCATGTAGTTTCGATAGTCTTTCATATCTTAAGCCTGAGTTCACACAGGCTTCTTTTGTTCCTTGTCTTGAGCCTGGGTGTGCATAGGCTTCTTTTGTAAAGACACGAACCTGGTGTTCCTATCAAAGGGAAGTTCGTAAAAGTTGAGATAACTATTTAATTATATAAATGAAACTTATGGAGTTACTAACACTACTACTGCTAATAAGGAATTAAACCAACAGAAAAACAGAACATATGATACAGGATCTCACCACCCATGGACCAACACAGCCAGATTTCAAAACGGCAAGGTGGAAAGAAAAAAAAAATCCAAGCGGAGAGAAAGAAAAATGATCCGAAACCCCTGAGCCCAAAAGCAGAGGGAAAACCCCCCTCCCCCAACCCAGGAGTGGAGAGTAGGGAGAAAGAAGCTTCCAACCCCCCCTCACAGATCAATTCCCTGATAAAAGACCTCCTTCTCTGCTAATCACCTGCCACGAGGTGAAAAACAAAGACCAAGCTATCGGCAGGAATTTCCTAGCCAACCCCCACCCCCACCTTCCGGGTCGCGCCTCTCGCGGTCCCCTTTCGCACCTTGCAAAAACCGCGGGCCTTGCAAACCCCACCCCGCCCTTTCAAACTGACCAACTGAGCCTGATGTATCATGGAATGAAACAAGATCCTGTGGGCTGGCCCCAGGAGAGCAGCTGGTCCCTGCCTGAAACCAGCACACAGGTCAAGAACTACTGTCTCACACCACCATCGTTTATTGTTTGCTGATTTACCAGTTTATATACACAACATGCAAGATGAGGAAAACCAGTTATTTATTACAAAAATAGGGTATCGCACAGCTCAACAATTATATGAATTGCAAATCCAGATCAAATCGTACTGCAGGCAGCAAAAAAATGCACCCACACATTTTTTTTCCTCTCTAGTAAAAGGAACTCATTTATGACTAAAAAGTGTAGATGATTAAACACATTAAATAATTAATCTTATTGGTAGCTTGATTACAGCCAGTGAATCTGCTCAGATGCAGTAGCACAAGAACATGGAACTAAGGAACATGGAACTGCTCTACTATGCAAACACACTTCAGCATGACGTGGGAAAGCACTGCTGAACTACAATTCATCTAGAGAGGACAGCATTTCATTCAGCATGCAATGCTGAAATCCGATTGTATCTCAAGCCTACAGGTTTCTTTGGGTCTTCAACTGGTCATTTCTGGTTTAAAACAGCCAGCAGAACCTTAATTTGGAAGGCCCCACAAGCATCCCTGAGACCAACTAACAGACAATGTCCCCTCCAGCTGTAATCCAGCCCAGGCTGGGCATGCATGGTCCCACTACAGCGCTTCACCCATGGGCAGCAGGGATGGCCAGCAAAGCGTCCCTCATTAGCAGCCTCATCATCTCCAACCAATAAATAACCCAGGACAACACAACCAACCTGCCCCACATCCCTCGCAGTGTCCTGTGTTCAGTACTACGTACTGCGCTACTGAATAAAGGGAACTTCCATTAAAATCAGTAGGAGCTCAAAGTGCAGCACTCAATTGCTCCCATTCTTACACTCCTGAGCTATTTAGATGTCTCTTCACACCATTCTTGGAGGTCAGTGTTTGGGAATTTAAAGGCTTGAACTCCTGATTTCTCCAGCAAGAAACCACAAGAGAACACAGATGTAAATCAAAGCAAATTAAAAAAATAATAATAATAATAAAAAAGAAATCAAATGCCCAGCATATTTTCTTATAAATCACAGAAATTGAAAGCAGAGGCAGATCTTGTTTTTTAAATGACAGGATCTTTGTTTTGTTGACTTGAGAGCACAAATGCACCTAACAATTTTTTTCTAGGTCTTCTTACAGTTAATTAGTAACATTTTCCTTTAAAAATGGGGTTTGTTTATTTTCCTTTTCCACCTTAAATTAGTATTTGTATTAGCAACAGGTTGCAGTAAGCCTTGTTCTCAGACAGATTGTAGAATAGCTGAGCATATCATTCTTTTCCAAACATCACTCGCTCAATTTTCTAGGAGTTTGTCACAGGGACGGCTAAGGTTTGCAGCGCTGGACAAAGCGTGGATAGAGACAGACGTCTCTGATATGGTGTCTATTCAGAATCCAGGTTAGAAACTGCTTTAATCCCATACCATATCCACCATGAGGGCACGTACTGTATTTTCTCTGCAAAATTAAAATCAGAGAGGAGATATTACATATTTTCCTGTTATTTCTATTATAATTGCACTAATGCCACCAGAAAAAAACACCAAAGCCTGCCAAGATTATTTTCCGAATGATGAGAAAAGTGGCCTAGACTGTTTTCAGGCAAGGTTTCAAGCTTTGCTGTCCCAAGATTCCTGGGATGGTGGAAGGACTAGAAGAGGAAAAAAGGAAGGTGAGAAAGAAAGTCATAATGATTCTTTTTCAAGCTCCTCCTCTTCTCCTCTCCTTACGCTAACCAGAGCTTAGCTGTTTGAGTCTGTGAAGACCAAGCTCTCGGTATGTAACCACAAATGTGGCAGAAGGCATGACGAGGAACTTGTGTGCACAGCCCAGTCTAAAGGAGGGTGATGATTATCTACCTTGGGACACCACAAATAGAGTTCCAATTTAGCCTGCATCATCTTACAAGAAGTTTGAAAATAAAACTGACCCAATAGCACATCTGACAAGCAGCGCATCCTGCCTGGTTTACAAACCTGACCAGTGTACCAGTAGTAGGGCTTGGAGTCGATGCCCTCTCTCTTATAGCCTTCGAGTAGCTCCTCACTGTCCCAGATGCGCATTAGAGCCTCCAACAATTTCACCAACATTAGGCACCAACACATCAACCTGCAACACACAACAGGAGATCAAACTGTTGTAGTTAAGCTGCCTGCAGGAGGGGGAGGAAAAATATCCCAAATATCAATCTGTATTTCTAGAACATTTTACCCTGTCATTTTAATTCTTTGTGACAGGTAGGCAGGCAATTCCTTCCAGATCCAACTCGTAGATGGAATAAATTGACTGACCAGGTTATCTAACTTAAATCTCTAGTACTCTTGGCCACACTGAACTGTGAAAACCCCACAACAAAAAATCCCCCCCACAAACCGAGCAGCATTCCTAACCACCACCACTCGTCCTGCCTGCTGGGCAGCTGGTCTGAGACAAAAGCCTTCAAGCAGCAACACGAGTATCGTCATGAGAGACAATCAGCTGAGGCACATGAAGAGCACACTCATGATGATCTACCTAGGAAGCAGAGTTGCTTCCTTTGTTTTTATGGGATCAATAAGCTGTGCCAAGAGACACCCAAACCAACACCTGGTGACAATTATTCAAGGTTTTCCTGTGGAGCTTGTTCCTTTTATGCTGACTCGCACGGACATTCCCCACTGTTTACAAGCCTGAAACCCTACACAGAATACCATCTCACGGATTCAGTAAGCTGGGAATCATCATGACAGCGCTGCATATAGAAAGACTTTATATCTGCAGGAAATCAGCAGAACAAGATGAGCTCGTTGATGGTGTCTGTCATCAGTCTCTCGGGAGCTTCAGGAATATCCTAAGGTTAAAGAAGGCTTTATTAATTTTTTAAACCAAAACCACTCCAACAATCTTGAGTTTCACACACAGCAGGCGTGAAACAGTTTCACGTATCCACACGTTCATCCTAACGTACCTACGTTTGTAAAACAAACTTATCTTAGAAAAAGCTGTATTTTTATATATGAACATACATGTCAGGGGGGTGGTGTGGTGTGCGTTTGGTGGTGTGAATCCATTCAATTAAAATCCAAGTCTTCCCAATGTTTCAGGCAGAAAACTGAGAAAAACCTAACCTAAAATGCCAGCTTGCCAAACATCCAGTAAATGCTGAAAAGCCTTATCTCCTTCCTCCCCAATACCATTTTACAGAAACCTTGACTAAGAAGTTTGTTTCCTTGTTACATATCTGAGCTTTTTTTCAAAAACCTCAATTTGATAAACTGAAACACCTCACAGAAGTCTTCTTTTGATCAATTCAGCAGCTTAATTGTTTAAAAACTGTGGAGAAGGGAAGGATGACACCACAGTTACAAAGACTAAACACTTTTTAGTCAAAATACTCTGTCTCTAAAAGGTTTAATTTGAACTTTTATTCAGTCAACAGTATCACACTTTCTTAGATTCTGAGCTGAAGTCAGAAGATTAGATGTTTTAATAGGAAAAGACAGCCCGTTACTTGTTTTAATCCAACTGGACACTGCATTACAGCAGCAACCGCTGAGGAAGGGGGGCAACTACAGCACACATGGCAAGGAGAGTGCAAGGAACAACAGCCTTGTGTAAAGGCAGCGCACAACACAAGGCCCATCCCGCAGCAGGGGAGAGTAGGTCAGAACCCTCTTTCCCTCTGGAACCCAGAGTTCAGCACATTTTGAAGGCCCCTCCCTCTTTTCTTCCTTCCTTCCCTTCCCCTCTATCACCTTTGATAGATGGGAAAATCGGGCACCTTACACATCTGTGGTTTGGGGCCACGGGATTCTGTTTGGGTTTAATTCCTAAAGAGCCTTGGACAGACTTACTTCCCCAAACTCATAGTAAGTGCCATCTTCATTCTTCACATCATGTTCCTTTAACCACTCAATGGCGTCAGTATAGTTCATACGTTGGAAACGGCATTTAGGAAGCTTGAAGCCCTGGAAAGAAGACAGCTGGAGGAGCACCATTTTTAAAGAAGAATACTTTTCTAGTTGATCAGCATGTTCCCTTCAGATCTGAAGCATACACACTACTCTTTCCAGTTCGTACAAATTCTTACTTACTAAATGAATCAAGCTCAGTACTGAAAAGCTAGAACCCAACACAACCACCTTTTCAAGCCTGGTAAAGCCCACAGAACAGATGCTGCAAAGAATGGCTGGAGAGGAAAGAGAGGAGGTGTTTTCAAAGCAGTTTCCTTTTACGTACAAATTCATGGCACACGTAGGTGTTTCAAATGGAGCCATCAGCAGAGGTTCCCCGTGCACGGCCACAAAAGGATGTTTTTGCTTCCCCGTGCACGGAACAGCTTCAGAACTCACCTTTGTGAGGTGGCTGTGCTTCTGCTATTTCCTACCTCTTGCCCTCTCTCTCAGCCCAAATTTAAAACTGAACCTCCCAGGGTTTATCAGGAACGTGATACTTGCTGACGACAACAAGCTGTGTGGTGCGGTCAACACGCTGGAGGGAAGGGATGCCATCCAGAGGGACCTGGACAGGCTGGAGACGTGGGCCTCTGCCAACCTCATGAAGTTCAACAAGGCCAAGTGCAAGGTCCTGCACCTGGGTCGGGACAATCCCAACTACAAGTACAGGCTGGGTGGAGAATGGATAGAGAGCAGCCCTGAGGAGGAGGACTTGGGGGTACTGGTGGATGAGAAGCTGAATATGAGCTGGCAGTGTGCGCTGGCAGACCAGAAAGCCAACTGTATGCTGGGCTGTATCAGGAGAAGTGTGGCCAGCAGGTCAAGGGAGGTGATTCTTCCCCTCTACTCTGCTCTTGTAAGACCCCACCTGGAGTACTGTTTCCAGCTGTGAAGACCTCAGCATAAGAAGGATATCAACCAGTTGGAACGAGTCCAGCGGAGGGCCACCAAGATGATCAGAGGGCTGGAGCACCTCTCCAATGAAGAAAGGCTGAGAGAATTGGGCTTGTTCAGCCTGGAGAAGGCTCCAGGGAGACCTTATTGCAGCCTTCCAGTACCTGAAGGGGGCCTACAAGGAAGCTGGGGTGGGGACTTTTTACAAGGGCCTGTAGTGATAGGACAAGGGGTAATGGGTTTAAATTGAAAGCAGGGAGATTTAGATATCAGGAAGAAATTCTTCCCAGAGAGGGTGGTGAAGCACTGGAACAGGTTGTCCAGAGAAGTTGTGAGTGCCCCATCCCTGGCTGTCTTCAAGGCCAGGCTGGATGAGGCTTTGAGCAACCTGGTCTAGTGGAGGGTGTCCCTGCCCATGGCAGGGGGTTAGAACTAGATGATCTTTAAGGTCCCTTCCAACCCTAACCATTCTATGATTCTATGATTTGTTCTATTTTCCTGTTCTTTTAATTACTTATTAGCAGTAGTATTGTTAGTAACACCATAAGTTTCATTTATATAATTAAATAGTTCTCATCTCAACTTTTATGAGCTTCCCTTGTTTTTCCTCTGACCCTTCCTCACTGGGAGAGGGTGTGTGTGTGTGGAGTCGTAGAGCAACTGGTGGTGCTTAATTGCCAGACAGGGCTAAACCACAACAACATCCTATATCTGATCGGAGTTGCAAAAATATATTTCTTTTATATAAACTTTATACCAATTTACATGTAGAAACAGAAGGCAAATCACTTGACCTAAAATGCAGTTCCCACTTTTCAACACTGCCAGCAGGTGTTTAACAGTTACCTTAAAAAAAGTCTTGAATGGTTTCTTTTGTGTCACATTACCCGTGGAATCATTGCCTTCTCGTTCAGAAACATACAGCTCTTCCGTAATACACGACAAATACAGACAATTACTCAAAAATAAAAATTATCAGCTTTGGAAATGGTCAGGAAGAAACCAAACACACACAAGGATGTAAAATCTTCATGATTATCAACAGTGACAAGCCTTCAAAACCAACCAGTTGGTCTGACAAGGTAAGAATTATATAATATTTCTATTCTAAAAATCAATCTGTGCAGTGTTATGTGAAAGCCTTAAGGGCTCCCAAGTTACTGAACTCCTGAAAGTCACCAGCTGCACATCAGGAACCAAAAAGGACACAGCCTTTTACAGAAATCACTTTTTCTAAGCAAGCAAGGAGCCAGAAAGTTCAGAAAAGTCAGAGTTCACGTCAACATCTGGCTCACTCGTAGCCAAGAAACACATCGCAAATTAAAAGCACAAGACACTTCCTCCTGCCAGTGGACAGGAGCCAACACCCGAGCACAAGATCCCCGTGCTGCGGGGCCCTCCATGCACCACTGCCCTGCCCTGACCAGGTGCTCCCAGTCCAATGACTAGCTACTGAAATGTGAACCTTCCTGCTCCCGCAACTGTATTAGCTTTCAGTTTCCTGGGATCACAGCAGGTAATGCCTGCATCTGACCGCGAGGTCAACACAAACCCCACCTTCGCCACACCAGCGTTCCCAGACCACCCCTCCGCCTCTCCCACCGCACCGAACTAGACCATCTCCTGAGTCTCATTAAGCACACCTCCCATCACGCTCAAAGGCTTCTTTTCTTCCTTCCCTAAAAGGGGAGCCCTGGGGTGAGCACACTCCCCTCTGGCTGCCATCCAGAGCGGCCGGCACCAAGACCAGCAGCCACCCGCCGCTGCCACCATCTTCGCCCTGGTGCGAGGGGCATGGGCCCAGCCCAGCCCAAGCATGCCGGCCTACCCGGCCCACTGGTGGGCAGCCGAGGCAAGGTGCCGCAGACACCAACCGCCTGCCCGCCCTGGGCCTCACCAAGGACGAGCGCTGCCATCCTGCTCAGCATATCTCCCGCCATAACTGCAGTCCACACTACCACCTCAGCTGGCCGCCAGAAGTGTCATCACAACGCTTCCGCCACCCTGAGCCTACCCACCGCCACCTTACATCAACTGCTCCACACTGCCCGAGACCTCAAGGAGGATCCAATGGAGAGGGGGCCTACCCCCACGCGTGGTGACACCTGAGACACGTACATGACAGAAGCACTGTCGTGATGCCGCACTCAGGGGTTGCTCAATGTGGGCACATCCACCCCCTCATGAGGAAGCCTTTTTCTTAGCGTAAAGGAGCAGACCACCTCAGCTTACCTATACAGCTCCTGGGCTATTTCCAGAGTGGTGTGGTCAGTAGGTCGAGGGAGGGGATTCTCCCTCTCTATTCTGCTCTCGTGAGACCTCACCTGGAGTACTGCATCCAGCTCTGGGGCCCCCAACATAAAAAGGGTATCGACTGGTTGGACCGAGTCCAGAGGAGGGCCATGAAGATGATCAGAGGGCTGGAGCACCTCTGCTATGAAGAAAGGCTGAGAGAATTGGGCTTGTTCAGCCTGGAGAAGAGAAGGCTCCAGGGAGACCTTATTGCAGCCTTCCAGTACCTGAAGGGGGCTTACAAGAAAGCTGGGGTGGAACTTTTTACAAGGGGTAATGGGTTTAAATTGAAAGGGGGTAGATTTAGATTAGATATCAGGAGAAAATTCTTCCTGGAGAGGGTGGTGAGGCACTGGAACAGGTTTCCCAGAGAAGTTGTGGATGCCTGTCATGGTTTAACTCTGGCCAGCAAAATACCACAAAGCTGCTTTCACACTTACCCCCTGTCGTTCCTTCAGTAGAGAGGGAGAATTGGAGGAAAAAGACAAGCAAGCTCATAAAATTGAGATGAGAGCTATTTACTAATTGAATATAAATGAATAATATATATAAATGAATCTGTACAAATACTACTACTACTAAGTAATTAAATTAATAGAAAAATAAAACATATGATACAATTGCTCATCATCCACTGACCAATGCACAGCCAAGAACTGAGTAGTGAGAGTGCGAGAGCCACAGCCCGAGAGCGATCTCAGCAGAGTCTGAGAGAACCCTATCAGTGACAGCATGACTGAAAAAACTAACAGACCCACCAACTCACTGATGAATGAACCAGCAAAGGAGTTAGCTAATAAACAGCTAATAAAGGAGTTATCAAAGTACTTAAGGAGAGTTAGAGAGTGTGAAGAGTGTGAGAAAGTTTAATGGCCCCTGGACCCACTCCCTGCCTATGTACCGAGCATGATGTACTATGGAATGAAATACTCCTTCGGTCAGTTTGGGTTGGCTGTCTGAACTGTGTGTCCCCCCACGCTGCCTGTAGTGAGAAAGTTGGGAACGCAGTTACAGTCGCTGCCTGTAGTGAGAAAGTTGGGAACGCAGTTACAGTATCAGAAGCTGAGAGAGATCTTGAATTTGGTGCAAGCACTCCCCAGCACCACCTAAAAAGACACCTTATCAGTTATTTGCTCAGGGCAAATCCAGGAACACAGCTTCATACCAGCCACTGTGAAGAAAGTTAACTCTTTCCTGCATGAAACCAGCATATTCCCCACCCCTTGTTTCATACCATTCACATCATGCTCAAGTCCCACACTATTCCATGAATTCTCATTAACCCACTCGCCCTTTCACATCCCACACAGATATCATTCCCTTAGTCTATGAACCATATTGGCAAAATGTCCATTAGTCCATGACTTCAGATTCCATCAGGTGTGGGGGTCACTCAGGACAGGAAAGGTGGAATGTCGTGTGGGATCATTGGGCGCCAATGCCAGCTCAGGTCAGTATACTGCTGCACTTCTGGCAAGGCCTGACCTCTGTAGTTTCAGGTGATTTCTGCCGTAGTGATTCCTACAACACAAAACTCAGAACAAGGGTTATTTGCAGCAATTCATGTCCCTCATGCAATTTAATTCATGGGCTATTTTCTCCCAGAACCAAATTTCCTTGAGGCACAGAGCAGACTTCCCCATCTTCTCTCATTACCCACCAAGTGCATCCAGGTCCTTGAGCAAAAGCAACCCCACTGTCGTGGTTTACTCTGGCTAGCAAAATACCACGAAGCCACTCTCACAAATCTCCCTCCCCTCCTCCAGCAGAGGGGAAAAATCGGAGGAAAAAGAAATAAAGAAGCTCATAAAATTGAGATAAGAACTATTTACTACTAATAATAAATAATTAGAATGGTAGAAAATAAAACATATGATATAATATATACAATATGATACAATATGATACAATTTCCCTCCACCCACTGACCAATGCACACCCAGATGCTGAGTAGTGGGAGTCAGACCCAGAGAGCCAGAGAACCACAGCCTGAGAGCGATCGCAGCTTGAGAGCCGCAGCCCAAGGGCCGGAGCCCGAGAGCTACTGCAGCAGATTCCGAATGAGCCCTATCAGCGATAGCACAGCCAGGAACTCGAAACAACCCAGCATATCCCTCACTCCAGCACAGGAGTTAGCAAAACAGCTAACACAGGGAGGGTTAGCAATTGCCCAGGAGTAGATGAGCAAGGGTGTAAGGGAGAAAGGGGAAGAGTAATGGCTACTGGACCCCTTCCCCGACCAAGAGACCTGGAACATGACGTACTATGGAATGAAATACTTCCTTGGTCAGTTTGGGTCAGCTATGGTATCAGAAGCGGAGACAGACCTTGAATTCAGTGCAGGCCCTAGCAACTTCCTAGTAACCAGAGTAAAGGGAATTAACCCTTTCCTGACTTAACCCAGCACACCCCTTATTTCATACTATTTATGTCATGCTTAAGTTCCATACTATCCATAAATTCACATGAACCAGCTTCCCCTTTCCCATCCCATCGCACACAGATATCATTCCCTTAATGTATGAACCATATTGGCAAAATGTCCATTAGTCCATGACTTTGGGTTCCATCAGGTGGTCACTCAGGACAGAAAAGGTGAACTGTTGTGTGGGATCGTTGGGCGCTGATGTCACTGCTGCATTTCTGGCAAGGCAGGACCTCTGTAAGTTCAGATGATCTCTGCCAGAGAGATTCCTACAACACAGAACTCCGAACAAGGGTTATTTGCAGCAGTTAGTGTCCATCATGCAGTTTAGTTCATGGGCTAGTTTTACCCAGAATCAAATCTCCTTGAGGCACACATCGGGCTTGCCCATCTTCTCTCATTACCCACCAAGTACATCCAGGTCCTTGAGCGAAAGCAACCCCACGGATGGGTTTGCCTTTGCCCGAGGCAGGAATAACCCAGACTGTTTTTCCCAGCATGTTCTTAACATGCACTACAGGGATTTTATCTCCTTCCACAGTGCGTAGAAGTTTTGATTGAGCTGGGCCAGCATGGTTGGCAGATCCTCTGGTGTTGACTAACCAGGTGGCCTTTGCCAAATGTGTATCCCACTTTTTGAAAGTTCCACCCCCCATTGCCCTCAGGGTGGTCTTTAACAGCCCATTGCACCGTTCAACCTTCCCAGAGGCAGGTGCATGGTAGGGGATGAGATACACCCACTCAATGCCGTGCTCTTTGGCCCAAGTGTCTATGAGGCTGTTTCAGAAATGAGTCCCGTTGTCTGATTCAATCCTTTCTGGGGTGCCATGTCACTACAGGACTTGCTTTTCAAGGCCCAGGATAGTATTTCAGGCTATGGCATGGGACACCAGATATGTTTCCAGCCACCCGGTGGTTGCCTTCACCATTGTGAGCACATGGCACTTGCCTTGGCGGGTTTTGGGCAGTGTGATGCAGTCAACCTGCCAGGCCTCCCCATATTTATATTTCAGCCATCGCTCCCCATACCAAAGAGGCTTTACCCTCTTGGCTTGTTTGATGGCAGCACGTCTCACATTCATGGATAACCTGAGCAATAGCGTCCATGGTCAAGACCACCCCTCGGTCACGAGCCCACCTGTACGTGGCATCTCTCCCTTGGTGGCCCGAGGTGTCATGGGCCCACCTAGCCATGAACAGCTCACCTTTATGTTGCCAGTCCAGATCCACCTGAGCCACTGCAATCTTAGCAGCTTGATCCACCTGCTGATTGTATCCATGTTCTTCAGTAGCTTGACTTCTGTGTACATGGGCATCGACGTGACACACTTACTTTGACGACCAGGTTGTCTAGACGGGAAGCAATGTCTTGCCATAATGTGGCAGCCCAGATGGGTTTGCCCCAGATGGATTCTCCCCAGCTGTGCCAAGGATGCATGGAGCATCTGAGCCAGTCACAATGGGGTGCTTTGTGGAGGAGTTCCTGGCTGCAGGAGGGCACGATTTGTATCTGTCCATGACTATGAACAACCCAGGCTCCCAGGCTGGCGTACATGACTGAGCCAGTTTAACTCAGTCTAGGGCGTCCTTGAGAAGAGGGAAGTAAAAACAGCTGCTATCAGCATCAAGGCTGTTGAGCAGGAGGTTGAAAACAGCAAGCAAGGCGGAGACTTGCCAGAAGCTCTTCGCATGACCACCAATCAGTATCTGCTTGGGGGCGCGTGGACACTGATGATTATCCAATCAACGCATGTATGCTTTAGACGCGGGGACAGCTTAGAAAAGTATAAGTATCGAGTTTTTTGTGGATTAGAAAAGGGGAACGACTTTTAACCGTATCGGTGTTGCGTCGTTACTCTCGGGACTTGCCTTCGTCGGGGACCCTGCTACGAGTGGCGCCCGAACATGCGGAACCCAGACGCTTGAATGCGGAAAAAACTCCAAACCATCGCAAGCCGGCGATAACGGGAGTGCGGAGGCAAGTCAACAGAGGTGGGCACAAGCCGAAGAAAAGCGTTGGAGCCTGGAAGTGCTGCACGGCCGAACAGCCCCTCTGTAAGTAAGACCGCGATGGAACTTGACGTGGCAATCAAACTCCTCGCTGGTATACTCTCTAAGAGAGGGGAAGCAGGAGATCCGAAGGACTTAAAAGCCCTTATTAAGTGGGCGCGCGACAGAAATCGCTGCCTCGTCACATCCTCATTATTTAGTCCGGAGGAGTGGCGAGAAGTCGGGGACTTGCTGTGGGCTGCCACTATCGAAGGAGGGAAGGACGGTAAAGCGGCTCGAGATTTAGGACCCCTGTGGCGGTCGGTAATTAACACGTTGAGAGAAATGAAAGCGGAGAGGCAGGTTGCCGCTGCGGCAATAAGTGCCTTGCAAACGGAGTCAACAGCTCCTCCGGTACCGGTGGAAGAGAAGAAGCCGGGTCGTTTAGCCTCATTTTTCGGGGCAGGACAAATGCGCCCTATGAGGGGAATGACAGGCACCCCCTCCTCCTCGGTTCAGGAGATGTTGCGGCGAGTAGCAAAAGAGGAAGTATCCGCCTCAGAGACACAGTGTTCTGAGACAAATGCGGAAGTAGCAACACCGGGTGATTCGTGGGACGGGCAGATGTCAGTGACACGCGAAGATGCGAAAGAACAAGGCGGAGCCGCGCGTCCGCCAGCCGAGCCCCCACCCCCAGCACCTTTGGGAAGAGACTCTGATAGCAGAGGGGATTCGGCGAATACCGCCATGCCTGGAGATAGTGCTGTTGAGCAACTTATGCAGGAGGTGTTGAGCCAGTTGAAAGACCTTGCAATTCAACATGCAGAATGTACACCGCAGAATCGGAACAGTTCGAGACGCGATGAAGATCAAGAGCCTGGGACAACGGTTCCGCGATCGCCTGAGCATTCGCTGGCCATCAGAGATGTAGAGAGGCCACCACCCTATGCCGGCGGTAGTGCACCCCCGCTCGGTGATCCCATCCAGCGCAGATGGACTGGAGTGGTAAAAGATGCTGTCTTAGAAGGGGACTGGCAGTCTGTTGGGTCGTTGGCCTATCCCGTTGTTGTGCAGAACGACCAGGCAACATGGGAACCGCATGACTGGAGAATATTACAGCAGGCCAAACAAACTGTGAACACTTATGGGATCAGATCTGAGGCGGCATGAAACATTATCAAGTACATTTTTTCTTGTGATGTAATGTGCCCTGGTGACTGCCAAAATTTGGCGTCCTTGCTGTTGTCACCATCGCAATATCTTTTATGGGAAAGGGAATGGAGGCGGTTGGCCACGGCTGAAGCGAACCAACCCAGACAGCCTAATGATCCACATTATGGAGTTACCGCTGACATGCTTACAGGAACAGGGGCATATGCCACTACGGCAGTACAACTACAGTCTCCTACTTGGATGCATCAAATGAGCGCCACGCTCGCCCACCAGGCCCTGTATAATCTCCCCGATTCGACCAGGAAGAGTCCGCCGTTTGCATCAATCGGTCAAGGGGTGACTGAGCCCTATCACCAATTTATTGATCGGTTATCAGTGGCAATAGGAAACGGGCCACTGTGGGTACCAAGCAGGTTCACACGTGCAGCGCCCGGTGACTATGGTAGCGGGACTGCTCCTGTGAATGCCTGAACTTAGCACAGAAGCATTCCAGAGACAACAATATCGACTGATCCGCGGACTGACTAGCTGGTTGCGGAGGCTCGGCCCTGGAGCCAAACAAATTATATCAGTCCTTCCTGACCAAACGGAATTTCGTGCTAGATTGGTATCCAGTCGACAGTTGTCGGATCAACAAACGGAGCAACTGACCAATGCCTGTGCTGAACACAAGGGACAGTGCCGACCCTGGATTAAAATTTGGTGTAATACGTGTGAAAGGGTGCGGTGGCGTGTAGTGCGCTGGGACAACGGAGATAAGCATTGGCTTTGCCCAGAGTGTTTTGGTAGTATTGTTAGTTTTTCACATTATGAGTGGATACAAAACTTTGTAAATTGTCCTTTAGAGATGTTGCCAGGTGCGCTGTCTGAAGGACCACTAGTAGTTAGAAAGCGTCACAATTTGCTTAATGCGGTGCAGTTAATTGAGGACCTTGGAATTAGGGTCATTGTTTTGCTTGTATTTGATATATTAAAAGTAGCTGCTAGAAAGGAAAATATTATAAAAAATAAGATTATAGGTAGAAAGTGTGGCTTAAAGAATAAAATACCTAGAAGTTGGCCTGCGACATCAGGCGAGTGGGAGCAGCGAAAGCAGCAATGGGTACAACAGCAGCATCCCTGGTGACACTAATATGGGTAGCATGTGGGTTACCTGGGGCAGGGGTTATGCTTGCGTCTCCACAGAAAATGGGCCACGCTGGTATCCTGCCCGTTGTGTTCGGCCTGTGCTGGGTCGTCACAGGACAGCCCAGCATCCCGCCGAAGTGGCACACAACCAACGTTTGGGTGACGTTGATGGAGCAGCTGAATTAAACTAGTTTTTGTGCCTCTTTGGTGCAACCTTATTCACCTTTTCACACAGGCCTGGTTCAGGTACTTTGGATGATCACTCTAAGTCTATTCAAAGAGAATACCGGACTCCTCGACTCGTGGCTCTCATCATGGGGACTGGGGGGTTGGATATGCGGGATGTTAAAAACTGGGATTTTTGTGTCAGGTGTAGTAATCATTGTATTATTAAAGGTGCATTGCTTAGTATCCCTGCTGCAAAGGGCCCTGCAGCAGATGATACAGGCAGTTTTTGTTGTACAAATACAAAAAGGGGGAATTATTGTCGGTGCACACAGCTGGTCTGTTGGCCTGACAGAGCAGGTTGACCTTGACGATATACCCGTGTATCCTAGGAGATGTGATAAATCCCTGGTATGAGAGAAGTAAACAACTTTGTGAAAGTGAGAGACCGCGGGGCATCTGGAGGAAGGGGGGCAGTAATCATCCAATAGTTAAAAAAGAATCACCATATACGGCCCAATAGGGAATGTACACGTGCGGTTGAGAATGCTATAAAAAGAGTGTTGTAGAAGGATAAATTTTAGCTATCTGCCTGCGCAGCCTGTCATGTCCGTGTCAACAGCGACAGGGGCTTGAGCCCAAAGCCTTAGAGATTCTAGCAACAGCCGATGCCCGAGCTTGTTTTTATGTCAATTCAAGCTCGTGCAACGAGGCGAATGGCCAATGGTGTAACATCCCTCAGACGACAAGCGTCCAACCAGTAAATTCACATTGGTGCAATGCCTCTAACTGGTGTCAACATGTGACACATAATGAAATGAAACCCGCCCCGGGTTCCACTATCCCATTAAAATTGCCGCCAGGAATATTTTTTATATGTGGAGATATGGCATGGTCAGGTATTCCCCAGAGACCAATAGGTGGTCCATGTACTTTTGGTCGACTGTCCATTACTTTGCCCACTAGTGGAGAGATGAAACGGTTTGTGTTAAATCAGACATACATACGTGAACACCGTCAAAAACGGTCTACCTTGCCATTGTCTGAACGTTGTAGCGACAGGGTACATCTTTTTAGCAGAGCGGAACAAATAGCATCATCTATCTTTTTGCCGGGATTAGCTGCTGCCAAAGCCTTATATAACATAGAGACCCTTACGTGCTGGGTAGCAAAAGCCGCCAACACCACCTCGGAAGTATTGTCCTTGACGGCTAGTGACCTAGCACAAGTTAAACATGCCACGCTGCAAAATCGAGCTGCCATTGACTTTTTGCTATTAGCACACGGCCACGGTTGTGAGGATTTTGATGTGATGTGTTGTATGGATCTCAAAATGACAATTCTCAGTCAATCCACCAGAAGATCAAGGAGTTACAAGAGCAAACTAGCAACCTGCGACGGGACGTAGGATTTTTTGTTTTAAATACTCTTTTTGACTCTTGGAACATTAGTGGATGGCTAAAGGGATTGTTGTAGACCATTATGTTAGTGGGAATATTGTTATTGTTTGTAATTTTGTTTGTCCCTTGTATAATGCGTTGCTTGCAGTGACTGCTTGAGAAAACCATCATCAACCACGCCTGGCTTGTCCAAAAAGAAAAAGGGGGATGTGTGGAGGAGTTCCTGGCTGCAGGAGGGCACGATTTGTATCTGTCCATGACTATGAACAACCCAGGCTCCCAGGCTGGCGTACGTGACTGAGCCAGTTTAACTCAGTCTAGGGCGTCCTTGAGAAGAGGGAAGTAAAAACAGCTGCTATCAGCATCAAGGCTGTTGAGCAGGAGGTTGAAAACAGCAAGCAAGGCGGAGACTTGCCAGAAGCTTTTCGCATGACCACCAATCAGTATCTGCTTGGGGGCGCGTGGACACTGACGATTATCCAATCAACGCATGTATGCTTTAGACGCGGGGACAGCTTAGAAAAGTATAAGTATCGAGTTTTTTGTGGATTAGAAAAGGGGAACGACTTTTAACCGTATCGGTGTTGCATCGTTACTCTCGGGACTTGCCTTCGTCGGGGACCCTGCTACAGTGCTTTTGTCATTCCTCCCCAGTCAGGCTTATTTCAGCCTCTAATACAGCCAGTTGTTGGGAGCCCCCAGTCACACCAGAAATACTGATGGGTTGCACCCCTTTATAGCTTGATGGCATGAGGGTACACTCTGCACCCATGTCCACTAGAGCCTTATACTGCTGTGGCTCTGATGTGCCAGGCCATCGAATCCACACAGTCCAATAAACACAGTTGTCCCTTTCCTCCACCTGGCTGGAGGCAGGGCCCCTCTAAAAGTTATCTGATTCACAGTCACTCATGTCTTGGAGGAATGGATTATTGCTCTGGTGCTGTTTGGCTACGGGAGCAACAGTTTCCTTGGAAGAGTCCTTACTGGTGTGCTTTTTCCCTTTCAGTTCACATACTCGTTCCTCTAAGTGCGAGGTAGGTTTTCCATCCCACTTCCTCATGTCCTCTCCGTGGTCATGTAGGTAAAACCACAGGGTACGGCATGATGGATACCTTTTATATTCCTTTCTGTGAGGAAAAGAACGATTCCTCCTAATTGTTGAGACACTGGCTTGTGCAGGTGGGGATTGGAACATCTCCTTTCTGAATTGCTTAAACTCCTGTGACAGTTCCTCTATAGCTGACACACAGGCCTGCATGGGGGAAGAAACAGTGTCCTCATATCCCTGGAACTTTTGAACTACCTCCTCCACTACTGGGTCTTCATCCCTTTCCCAAGTCAATACTGGAAATACAGTGGCTAACAAGGATGGTCCATTCTGCATTAACTTCCGCCACATAGGTCGTGTGCACCTGATTCTATCTGGATCTATCCTCCCATCATCACGATAAACTAACTCTAGCACAGCTAGTTCCCTCACATACAGGATACCTTTGTCCATGGTGGTCCATTAGTGTACGCGATATGGCATGTCTTCCTTAAAGGGATACCTTTCCCTCACACTATCCAGGAGCCGCCTTCAGAGGCTTACATTCTGTGTCTCCCTCCCAATTGCTCTGTCAATGCCACTCTCTCTGGCAAGTGACCCCAGCTGCTTGGCTTCTCTGCCCTCTAAGTCAATGCTACTGGCCCTGTTATCCCAGCAGCGGAGCAGCCAGGTAATAACATGTTCACCTTGGTGACAGCCAAAGTCTCTCCGGATATCCCGGAGCTCCTTCAAGGCTAAAGATCGCATGGTTACATCTGCATCACCATCATCCTCTGTCCCTGTCACTGTCCCTTGGAATGGCCCTGCTGTCTCCCCCTCCACCTGCACCAGACGGCCTGATTTACATTTCCATTTCTCTTTCTGTACTGGGGCTGGTTGATGCTGGCAGTACCACACAGGGGTCTGCACGGCTGCATTGCACCCTGCAGTGTGTAGAGCTGTTGCGGGAGGTGGAGCCACAGTGGGAGGTGGAACCGCAGTGGAGGGCGGAGCTGTTGCCGGAGGTGGAACCACAGTGGAGCGTGGAGCTGTTGCAGGAGGTGGAGCCACAGTGGGAGGTGGAACTGAAGTGGAGGGCGGAGCTGTTGCGGGAGGTGGAGACACAGTGGGAGATGGAGCCACAGTGGGAGGTGGAACCGCAGTGGAGGGCAGAGCTGTTGCCGGAGGTGGAACTGCAGTGGAGGGTGGAGCTGTTGCGGGAGGTGGAGCCGCAGTGGGAGGTGGAACCGCAGCGGAGGGCGGAGGTGTGCGGGAGGTGGAACTGCAGAGGGAGGTGGAACTGCAGTGGGAGGTGGAACTGCAGTGGAGGGCGGAGGTGTTGCGGGAGGTGGAGCCACAGTGGGAGGTGGAACTGCAGTGGAGGGCGGAGCTGTTGCGGGAGGTGGAGCCACAGTGGGAGGTGAAACTGCAGTGGAGGGCGGAGCTGTTGCGGGAGGCGGAACTGCAGTGGGAGGTGGAAATGCAGTGGAGGGCGGAGCTGTTGCGGGAGGTGGAGCCACAGTGGGAGGTGGAACTGCAGTGGGAGGTGGAACTGCAGTGGGAGGTGGAACTGCAGTGGAGGGCGGAGCTGTTGCGGGAGGTGGAACTGCAGTGGAGAGTGGACATGTTGCGGGAGGTGGAGCCACAGTGGGAGGTGGAACTGCAGTGGAGGGTGGAGCTGTTGCGGGAGGTGGAGCCACATTGGGAGGTGGAATGCAGTGGAGGGCGGAGCTGTTGCGGGAGGTGGAGCCGCAGTGGGAGGTGGAACTGCAGTGGAGGGCGGAGCTGTTGCGGGAGGTGGAGCCACAGTGGGAGGTGGAACTGCAGTGGGAGGTGGAACTACAGTGGAGGGTGGAGCTGTTGCGGGTGGTGGAACTGCAGTGGAGGGCGGAGCCGCAGTGGGAGGTGGATCTGCAGTGGAGGGTGGAGCTGTTGCGGGAGGTGGAGCTACAGTGGGACCTGGAACTGCAGTGGAGGGCAGAGCTGTTGCGGGAGGTGGAGCCACAGTGGGAGGTGGAACTGCAGTGGAGGGCGGAGCTGTTGCGGGAGGTGGAACTGCAGTGGAGGGCAGAGCTCTTGCGGGAGGTGGAACCGCAGTGGAGGGTGGAGCTGTTGCGGGAGGTGGAACTGCAGTGGGAGGTGGAACTGAGGTTGAGGGCGTAGCTGTTGCGGGAGGTGGAGCCACAGTGGGAGGTGGAACTGCAGTGGAGGGCGGAGCTGTTGCGGGAGGTGGAACTGCAGTGGAGGGTGGAGCTGTTGCGGGAGGTGGAGCTACAGTGGGACCTGGAACTGCAGTGGAGGGCGGAGCTGTTGCGGGAGGTGGAGCCACAGTGGGAGGTGGAACTGCAGTGGAGGGCGGAGCTGTTGCTGGTGGTGGAACTGCAGTGGGAGGTGGAACCGCAGTGGGAGGTGGAACTGCAGTGGAGGACAGAGCTGTTGCGGGAGGTGGAACTGCAGTGGGAGGTGGAACTGAGGTTGAGGGCGTAGCTGTTGCGGGAGGTGGAGCCACAGTGGGAGGTGGAACTGCAGTGGAGGGCGGAGCTGTTGCGGGAGGTGGAACTGCAGTGGAGGGCGGAGCTGTTGCGGGAGGTGGAGCCACAGTGGGAGGTGAAACTGCAGTGGAGGGCGGAGCTGTTGCGGGAGGCGGAACTGCAGTGGGAGGTGGAAATGCAGTGGAGGGCGGAGCTGTTGCGGGAGGTGGAGCCACAGTGGGAGGTGGAACTGCAGTGGGAGGTGGAACTGCAGTGGGAGGTGGAACTGCAGTGGAGGGCGGAGCTGTTGCGGGAGGTGGAACTGCAGTGGAGAGTGGACATGTTGCGGGAGGTGGAGCCACAGTGGGAGGTGGAACTGCAGTGGAGGGTGGAGCTGTTGCGGGAGGTGGAGCCACATTGGGAGGTGGAATGCAGTGGAGGGCGGAGCTGTTGCGGGAGGTGGAGCCGCAGTGGGAGGTGGAACTGCAGTGGAGGGCGGAGCTGTTGCGGGAGGTGGAGCCACAGTGGGAGGTGGAACTGCAGTGGGAGGTGGAACTACAGTGGAGGGTGGAGCTGTTGCGGGTGGTGGAACTGCAGTGGAGGGCGGAGCCGCAGTGGGAGGTGGATCTGCAGTGGAGGGTGGAGCTGTTGCGGGAGGTGGAGCTACAGTGGGACCTGGAACTGCAGTGGAGGGCAGAGCTGTTGCGGGAGGTGGAGCCACAGTGGGAGGTGGAACTGCAGTGGAGGGCGGAGCTGTTGCGGGAGGTGGAACTGCAGTGGAGGGCAGAGCTCTTGCGGGAGGTGGAACCGCAGTGGAGGGTGGAGCTGTTGCGGGAGGTGGAACTGCAGTGGGAGGTGGAACTGAGGTTGAGGGCGTAGCTGTTGCGGGAGGTGGAGCCACAGTGGGAGGTGGAACTGCAGTGGAGGGCGGAGCTGTTGCGGGAGGTGGAACTGCAGTGGAGGGTGGAGCTGTTGCGGGAGGTGGAGCTACAGTGGGACCTGGAACTGCAGTGGAGGGCGGAGCTGTTGCGGGAGGTGGAGCCACAGTGGGAGGTGGAACTGCAGTGGAGGGCGGAGCTGTTGCTGGTGGTGGAACTGCAGTGGGAGGTGGAACCGCAGTGGGAGGTGGAACTGCAGTGGAGGACAGAGCTGTTGCGGGAGGTGGAACTGCAGTGGGAGGTGGAACTGAGGTTGAGGGCGTAGCTGTTGCGGGAGGTGGAGCCACAGTGGGAGGTGGAACTGCAGTGGAGGGCGGAGCTGTTGCGGGAGGTGGAACTGCAGTGGAGGGTGGAGCTGTTGCGGGAGGTGGAGCCGCAGTGGGAGGTGGAACTGCAGTGGAGGGCGGAGCTGTTGCGGGAGGTGGAGCCACAGTGGAGGGCGGAGCTGTTGCGGGAGGTGGAACCGCAGTGGAGGGTGGAGCTGCAGTGGAGGGCGGAGCTGTTGCGGGAGGTGGAACTGCAGTGGGAGGTGGAACTGAGGTTGAGGGCGTAGCTGTTGCGGGAGGTGGAGCCACAGTAGGAGGTGGAACTGAAGTGGAGGGCGGAGCTGTTGCGGGAGGTGGAGCCACAGTGGGAGGTGGAACTGAAGAGGAGGGCGGAGCTGTTGCGGGAGGTGGAGACACAGTGGGAGGTGGAACTGCAGTGGAGGGCGGAGCTGTTGCGGGAGGTCGAATGCAGTGGAGGGCAGAGCTGTTGCGGGAGGTGGAACCGCAGTGGAGGGTGGAGCTGTTGCGAGAGGTGGAGCCGCAGTGGGAGGTGGAAGTGCAGTGGAGGGCGGAGCTGTTGCGGGAGTTGGAGCCACAGTGGAGGGCGGAGCCGCAGTGGAGGGCGGAGCTGTTGCGGGAGTTGGAGCCACAGTGGAGGGCGGAGCCGCAGTGGAGGGCGGAGCTGTTGCGGGAGGTGGAGCCACAGTGGGAGGTGGAACTGCAGTGGAGGGCGGAGCTGTTGCCGGAGGTGGAGCCACAGTGGGAGGTGGAACTGCAGTGGAGGGCGGAGCTGTTGCGGGAGGTGGAACTGCAGTGGAGGGCGGAGCCGCAGTGGGAGGTGGAACTGCAGTGGAGGGTGGAGCTGTTGTGGGAGGCGGAGCCGCAGTGGGAGGTGGAACTGCAGTGGAGGGTGGAGCTGTTGCGGGAGGTGGAGACACAGTGGGAGGAGGAACTGCAGTGGGAGGTGGAACTACAGTGGAGGGTGGAGCTGTTGCGGGTGGTGGAACTGCAGTGGAGGGCGGAGCCGCAGTGGGAGGTGGAACTGCAGTGGAGGGCGGAGCTGTTGCCGGAGGTGGAGCCACAGTGGGAGGTGGAACTGCAGTGGAGGGCGGAGCTGTTGCGGGAGGTGGAACTGCAGTGGAGGACAGAGCTGTTGCGGGAGGCGGAGCCACAGTGGAGGGCGGGGCTGTTGCGGGAGGTGGAACTGCAGTGGGAGGTGGAACTGCAGTGGAGGGCGGAGCTGTTGCGGGAGGTGGAGCCACAGTGGGAGGTGGAACTGCAGTGGGAGGTGGAACTACAGTGGAGGGTGGAGCTGTTGCGGGAGGTGGAACTGCAGTGGGAGGTGTAACCGCAGTGGAGGGCGGAGCTGTTGCGGGAGGTGGAACCACAATTGAGTGTGGAGCTGTTGCGGTAGGTGGAGCCGCAGTGGGAGGTGGAACTGCAGTGGAGGATGGAGCTGTTGCGGGAGGTGGAGCCACAGTGGGAGGTGGAACTGCAGTGGAGGGCTGAGCTGTTGCGGGAGGCGGAACTGCAGTGGGAGGTGGAACTGCAGTGGAGGGCGGAGCTGTTGCGGGAGGTGGAGCCTCAGTGGGAGGTGGAACTGAAGTGGAGGGCGGAGCTGTTGCGGGAGGTGGAGCCACAGTGGGAGGACAGCGCTGTTGCGGGAGGTGGAGCCACAGTGGAGGGCGGAGCCGCAGTGGAGGGCGGAGGTGTTGCGGGAGGTGGAGCCACAGTGGGAGGTGGAACTGCAGTGGAGGGCGGAGCTGTTGCGGGAGGTGGAACTGCAGTGGAGGGCGGAGCCGCAGTGGGAGGTGGAACTGCAGTGGAGGGTGGAGCTGTTGTGGGAGGCGGAGCCGCAGTGGGAGGTGGAACTGCAGTGGAGGGCGGGGCTGTTGCGGGAGGTGGAGCCGTAGTGGGAGGTGGAACTGCAGTGGAGGGCGGAGCTGTTGCGGGAGGTGGAGCCACAGTGGGAGGTGGAACTGCAGTGGGAAGTGGAACTGCAGTGGAGGGCGGAGCTGTTGCGGGAGGTGGAGCCACAGTGGAGGGCGGAGGCGCAGTGGGCGGTGGAACTGCAGTGGAGAGTGGACCTGTTGCGGGAGGTGGAGCCACAGTGGGAGGTGGAACTGCAGTGGAGGGCGGAGCTGTTGCGGGAGGTGGAGCCACAGTGGGAGGTGGAACTGCAGTGGAGGGCGGAGCTGTTGCGGGAGGTGGAGACACAGTGGGAGGAGGAACTGCAGTGGAGGGCGGAGCTGTTGCGGGAGGTGGAATGCAGTGGAGGGCAGAGCTGTTGCGGGAGGTGGAGCCGCAGTGGTAGGTGGAACTGCAGTGGAGGGCGGGGGTGTGAGGGAGGTGGAGCCACAGTGGAGGACAGAGCTGTTGCCGGAGGTGGAGCCACAGTGGAGGGCGGAGCTGTTGCGGGAGGTGGAGCCAGAGTGGGAGGTGGAACTGCAGTGGGAGGTGGAACTACAGTGGAGGGTGGAGCTGTTGCGGGTAGTGGAACTGCAGTGGGAGGTGGAACTGCAGTGGAGGATGGAGCTGTTGCGGGAGGTGGAGCCACAGTGGGAGGTGGAACTGCAGTGGAGGGCGGAGCTATTGCGGGAGGTGGAGCCACAGTGGGAGGTGGAACTGCAGTGGGAGGTGGAACTGCAGTGGAGGGCGGGGCTGTTGCGGGAGGTGGAACTGCAGTGGGAGGTGGAACCGCAGTGGAGGGCTGAGCTGTTGTGGGAGGTGGAGCAACAGTGGGAGGTGGAACCGCAGTGGAGGGCGGAGCTGTTGCAGGAGGTGGAACTGCAGTGGAGGGCGGAGCCGCAGTGGGAGGTGGAACTGCAGTGGAGGGTGGAGCTGTTGTGGGAGGCGGAGCCGTAGTGGGAGGTGGAACTGCAGTGTAGGGCGGGGCTGTTGCGGGAGGTGGAACTGCAGTGGGAGGTGGAACTGCAGTGGAGGGCGGAGCTGTTGCGGGAGGTGGAGCCACAGTGGGAGGTGGATCTGCAGTGGAGGGCGGAGCTGTTGCGGGAGGTGGAACTGCAGTGGAGGGCAGAGCTCTTGTGGGAGGTGGAACCGCAGTGGAGGGTGGAGCTGTTGCGGGAGGTGGAACTGCAGTGGGAGGTGGAACTGCAGTGGAGGATGGAGCTGTTGCGGGAGGTGGAGCCACAGTGGGAGGTGGAACTGCAGTGGAGGGCAGAGCTGTTGCGGGAGGTGGAGCCACAGTGGGAGGTGGAACAGCAATGGAGGGCGGAACTGTTGCGGGAGGTGGAGCCACAGTGGGAGGTGGAACTGCAGTGGGGGACGGAGCTGTTGCGGGAGGTGGAGCCATATTGGGAGGTGGAACTGCAGTGGAGGGCGGAGCTGTTGCGGGAGGTGGAGCCACAGTGGGAGGTGGAACTGCAGTGGGAGGTGGAACTGCAGTGGAGGGCGGAGCTGTTGCAGGAGGTGGAGCCACAGTGGGAGGTGGAACTGCAGTGGAGGGCGGAGCTATTGCAGGAGGTGGAGCCACAGTGGGAGGTGGAACTGCAGTGGGAGGTGGAACTGCAGTGGAGAGTGGACATGTTGCGGGAGGTGGAGCCACAGTGGGAGGTGGAAGTGCAGTGGAGGGCGGAGCTGTTGCGGGAGGTGGAGCCACATTGGGAGGTGGAACTGCAGTGGAGGGCGGAGCTGTTGCGGGAGGTGGAGCCACAGTGGGAGGTGGAACTGCAGTGGAGGGCGGAGGTGTGCGGGAGGTGGAGCCACAGTGGAGGACAGCGCTGTTGCGGGACGTGGAGCCACAGTGGAGGGCGGGGCTGTTGCGGGAGGTGGAACTGCAGTGGGAGGTGGAACTGCAGTGGAGGGCGGAGCTGTTGCGGGAGGTGGAGCCACAGTGGGAGGTGGAACTGCAGTGGGAGGTGGAACTACAGTGGAGGGTGGAGCTGTTGCGGGTGGTGGAACTGCAGTGGAGGGCGGAGCCGCAGTGGGAGGTGGATCTGCAGTGGAGGGTGGAGCTGTTGCGGGAGGTGGAACTGCAGTGGGAGGTGTAACCGCAGTGGAGGGCGGAGCTGTTGCGGGAGGTGGAACCACAATTGAGTGTGGAGCTGTTGCGGTAGGTGGAGCCGCAGTGGGAGGTGGAACTGCAGTGGAGGGCGGAGCTGTTGCAGGAGGTGGAACTGCAGTGGGAGGTGGAACTGCAGTGGAGGGCGGGGCTGTTGCGGGAGGTGGAGCCACAGTGGGAGGTGGAACTGCAGTGGAGGGCGGAGGTGTGCGGGAGGTGGAGCCACAGTGGGAGGAGGAACTGCAGTGGAGGGCGGAGGTGTGCGGGAGGTGGAGCCACAGTGGGAGGTGGAACTGCAGTGGAGGGCGGAGCTGTTGCGGGAGGTGGAACTGCAGTGGAGGGTGGAGCTGTTGTGGGAGGTGGAGCCGCAGTGGGAGGTGGAACTGCAGTGTAGGGCGGGGCTGTTGCGGGAGGTGGAACTGCAGTGGGAGGTGGAACTGCAGTGGAGGGCGGAGCTGTTGCGGGAGGTGGAGCCACAGTGGGAGGTGGAACCGCAGTGGCGGGCGGAGCTGTTGCAGGAGGTGGAACCACAGTGGAGTGTGGAGCTGTTGCGGGAGGTGGAACTGCAGTAGAGGGTGGACCTGTTGCGGGAGGTGGAACTGCAGTAGAGGGTGGAGCTGTTGCGGGAGGTGGAGCCACAGTGGGAGGTGGAACTGCAGTGGAGGGCGGAGCTGTTGCGGGAGGTGGAGCCACAGTGGAGGACTGAGCCGCAGTGGAGGGCGGAGGTGTGCGGGAGGTGGAGCCACAGTGGGAGGTGGAACTGCAGTGGAGGGCGGAGCTGTTGCGGGAGGTGGAGCCACAGTGGGAGGTGGAACTGCAGTGGAGGGCAGAGGTGTTGCGGGAGGTGGAACTGCAGTGGAGGGCGGAGCCGCAGTGGGTGGTTGAACTGCAGTGGAGGGTGGAGCTGTTGCGGGAGGTGGAGCCACAGTGGGAGGTGGAACTGCAGTGGAGGGCGGGGCTGTTGCGCGAGGTGGAACTGCAGTGGGAGGTGGAACTGCAGGGGAGGGCAGAGCTGTTTCGGGAGGTGGAGCCGCAGTGGAGGGCGGAGCCGCAGTGGGAGGTGGAACTGAAGTGGAGGGCGGAGCCGTTGCGGGAGGTGGAGCCGCAGTGGGAGGACAGAGCTGTTGCGGGAGGTGGAGCCACAGTGGAGGGCGGAGCCGCAGTGGAGGGCGGAGGTGTTGCGGGAGGTGGAGCCGCAGTGGGAGGTGGAACTGAAGTGGAGGGCGGAGGTGTTGCGGGAGGTGGAGCCGCAGTGGGAGGTGGAACTGCAGTGGAGGGCGGAGCTGTTGCGGGAGGTCGAATGCAGTGGAGGGCAGAGCTGTTGCGGGAGGTGGAACCGCAGTGGAGGGTGGAGCTGTTGCGGGAGGTGGAGCCGCAGTGGGAGGTGGAACTGCAGTGGAGGGCGGAGCTGTTGCGGGAGGTGGAGCCACATTGGGAGGTGGAACTGCAGTGGAGGGCGGAGCTGTTGCGGGAGGTGGAGCCACAGTGGGAGGTGGAACTGCAGTGGAGGGCGGAGGTGTGCGGGAGGTGGAGCCACAGTGGAGGACAGCGCTGTTGCGGGACGTGGAGCCACAGTGGAGGGCGGGGCTGTTGCGGGAGGTGGAACTGCAGTGGGAGGTGGAACTGCAGTGGAGGGCGGAGCTGTTGCGGGAGGTGGAGCCACAGTGGGAGGTGGAACTGCAGTGGGAGGTGGAACTACAGTGGAGGGTGGAGCTGTTGCGGGTGGTGGAACTGCAGTGGAGGGCGGAGCCGCAGTGGGAGGTGGATCTGCAGTGGAGGGTGGAGCTGTTGCGGGAGGTGGAACTGCAGTGGGAGGTGTAACCGCAGTGGAGGGCGGAGCTGTTGCGGGAGGTGGAACCACAATTGAGTGTGGAGCTGTTGCGGTAGGTGGAGCCGCAGTGGGAGGTGGAACTGCAGTGGAGGGCGGAGCTGTTGCAGGAGGTGGAACTGCAGTGGGAGGTGGAACTGCAGTGGAGGGCGGGGCTGTTGCGGGAGGTGGAGCCACAGTGGGAGGTGGAACTGCAGTGGAGGGCGGAGGTGTGCGGGAGGTGGAGCCACAGTGGGAGGAGGAACTGCAGTGGAGGGCGGAGGTGTGCGGGAGGTGGAGCCACAGTGGGAGGTGGAACTGCAGTGGAGGGCGGAGCTGTTGCGGGAGGTGGAACTGCAGTGGAGGGTGGAGCTGTTGTGGGAGGTGGAGCCGCAGTGGGAGGTGGAACTGCAGTGTAGGGCGGGGCTGTTGCGGGAGGTGGAACTGCAGTGGGAGGTGGAACTGCAGTGGAGGGCGGAGCTGTTGCGGGAGGTGGAGCCACAGTGGGAGGTGGAACCGCAGTGGCGGGCGGAGCTGTTGCAGGAGGTGGAACCACAGTGGAGTGTGGAGCTGTTGCGGGAGGTGGAACTGCAGTAGAGGGTGGACCTGTTGCGGGAGGTGGAACTGCAGTAGAGGGTGGAGCTGTTGCGGGAGGTGGAGCCACAGTGGGAGGTGGAACTGCAGTGGAGGGCGGAGCTGTTGCGGGAGGTGGAGCCACAGTGGAGGACTGAGCCGCAGTGGAGGGCGGAGGTGTGCGGGAGGTGGAGCCACAGTGGGAGGTGGAACTGCAGTGGAGGGCGGAGCTGTTGCGGGAGGTGGAGCCACAGTGGGAGGTGGAACTGCAGTGGAGGGCAGAGGTGTTGCGGGAGGTGGAACTGCAGTGGAGGGCGGAGCCGCAGTGGGTGGTTGAACTGCAGTGGAGGGTGGAGCTGTTGCGGGAGGTGGAGCCACAGTGGGAGGTGGAACTGCAGTGGAGGGCGGGGCTGTTGCGCGAGGTGGAACTGCAGTGGGAGGTGGAACTGCAGGGGAGGGCAGAGCTGTTTCGGGAGGTGGAGCCGCAGTGGAGGGCGGAGCCGCAGTGGGAGGTGGAACTGAAGTGGAGGGCGGAGCCGTTGCGGGAGGTGGAGCCGCAGTGGGAGGACAGAGCTGTTGCGGGAGGTGGAGCCACAGTGGAGGGCGGAGCCGCAGTGGAGGGCGGAGGTGTTGCGGGAGGTGGAGCCGCAGTGGGAGGTGGAACTGAAGTGGAGGGCGGAGGTGTTGCGGGAGGTGGAGCCGCAGTGGGAGGTGGAACTGCAGTGGAGGGCGGAGCTGTTGCGGGAGGTCGAATGCAGTGGAGGGCAGAGCTGTTGCGGGAGGTGGAACCGCAGTGGAGGGTGGAGCTGTTGCGGGAGGTGGAGCCGCAGTGGGAGGTGGAACTGCAGTGGAGGGCGGAGCTGTTGCGGGAGGTGGAGCCACAGTGGAGGACAGAGCTGTTGCGGGAGGTGGAGCCACAGTGGAGGGCGGAGCCGCAGTGGAGGGCGGAGGTGTTGCGGGAGGTGGAGCCACAGTGGGAGGTGGAACTGCAGTGGAGGGTGGAGCTGTTGTGGGAGGCGGAGCCGCAGTGGGAGGTGGAACTGCAGTGGAGGGCGGAGCTGTTGCGGGAGGTGGAACTGCAGTGGGAGGTGGAACTGCAGTGGAGGGTGGAGCTGTTGCGGGAGGTGGAGCCACAGTGGGAGGTGGAATTGCAGTGGGAGGTGGAACTGCAGTGGAGGGTGGAGCTGTTGTGGGAGGCGGAGCCGCAGTGGGAGGTGGAACTGCAGTGGAGGGCGGGGCTGTTGCGGGAGGTGGAACTGCAGTGGGAGGTGGAACTGCAGTGGAGGGCGGAGCTGTTGCGGGAGGTGGAGCCACAGTGGGAGGTGGATCTGCAGTGGAGGGCGGAGCTGTTGCGGGAGGTGGAACTGCAGTGGAGGGCAGAGCTCTTGTGGGAGGTGGAACCGCAGTGGAGGGTGGAGCTGTTGCGGGAGGTGGAACTGCAGTGGGAGGTGGAACTGCAGTGGAGGATGGAGCTGTTGCGGGAGGTGGAGCCACAGTGGGAGGTGGAACTGCAGTGGAGGGCAGAGCTGTTGCGGGAGGTGGAGCCACAGTGGGAGGTGGAACAGCAATGGAGGGCGGAACTGTTGCGGGAGGTGGAGCCACAGTGGGAGGTGGAACTGCAGTGGGGGACGGAGCTGTTGCGGGAGGTGGAGCCATATTGGGAGGTGGAACTGCAGTGGAGGGCGGAGCTGTTGCGGGAGGTGGAGCCACAGTGGGAGGTGGAACTGCAGTGGGAGGTGGAACTGCAGTGGAGGGCGGAGCTGTTGCAGGAGGTGGAGCCACAGTGGGAGGTGGAACTGCAGTGGAGGGCGGAGCTATTGCAGGAGGTGGAGCCACAGTGGGAGGTGGAACTGCAGTGGGAGGTGGAACTGCAGTGGAGAGTGGACATGTTGCGGGAGGTGGAGCCACAGTGGGAGGTGGAAGTGCAGTGGAGGGCGGAGCTGTTGCGGGAGGTGGAGCCACATTGGGAGGTGGAACTGCAGTGGAGGGCGGAGCTGTTGCGGGAGGTGGAGCCACAGTGGGAGGTGGAACTGCAGTGGAGGGCGGAGGTGTGCGGGAGGTGGAGCCACAGTGGAGGACAGCGCTGTTGCGGGACGTGGAGCCACAGTGGAGGGCGGGGCTGTTGCGGGAGGTGGAACTGCAGTGGGAGGTGGAACTGCAGTGGAGGGCGGAGCTGTTGCGGGAGGTGGAGCCACAGTGGGAGGTGGAAGTGCAGTGGGAGGTGGAACTACAGTGGAGGGTGGAGCTGTTGCGGGTGGTGGAACTGCAGTGGAGGGCGGAGCCGCAGTGGGAGGTGGATCTGCAGTGGAGGGTGGAGCTGTTGCGGGAGGTGGAACTGCAGTGGGAGGTGTAACCGCAGTGGAGGGCGGAGCTGTTGCGGGAGGTGGAACCACAATTGAGTGTGGAGCTGTTGCGGTAGGTGGAGCCGCAGTGGGAGGTGGAACTGCAGTGGAGGGCGGAGCTGTTGCAGGAGGTGGAACTGCAGTGGGAGGTGGAACTGCAGTGGAGGGCGGGGCTGTTGCGGGAGGTGGAGCCACAGTGGGAGGTGGAACTGCAGTGGAGGGCGGAGGTGTGCGGGAGGTGGAGCCACAGTGGGAGGAGGAACTGCAGTGGAGGGCGGAGGTGTGCGGGAGGTGGAGCCACAGTGGGAGGTGGAACTGCAGTGGAGGGCGGAGCTGTTGCGGGAGGTGGAACTGCAGTGGAGGGTGGAGCTGTTGTGGGAGGTGGAGCCGCAGTGGGAGGTGGAACTGCAGTGTAGGGCGGGGCTGTTGCGGGAGGTGGAACTGCAGTGGGAGGTGGAACTGCAGTGGAGGGCGGAGCTGTTGCGGGAGGTGGAGCCACAGTGGGAGGTGGAACCGCAGTGGCGGGCGGAGCTGTTGCAGGAGGTGGAACCACAGTGGAGTGTGGAGCTGTTGCGGGAGGTGGAACTGCAGTAGAGGGTGGACCTGTTGCGGGAGGTGGAACTGCAGTAGAGGGTGGAGCTGTTGCGGGAGGTGGAGCCACAGTGGGAGGTGGAACTGCAGTGGAGGGCGGAGCTGTTGCGGGAGGTGGAGCCACAGTGGAGGACTGAGCCGCAGTGGAGGGCGGAGGTGTGCGGGAGGTGGAGCCACAGTGGGAGGTGGAACTGCAGTGGAGGGCGGAGCTGTTGCGGGAGGTGGAGCCGCAGTGGGAGGTGGAACTGCAGTGGAGGGCAGAGGTGTTGCGGGAGGTGGAACTGCAGTGGAGGGCGGAGCCGCAGTGGGTGGTTGAACTGCAGTGGAGGGTGGAGCTGTTGCGGGAGGTGGAGCCACAGTGGGAGGTGGAACTGCAGTGGAGGGCGGGGCTGTTGCGCGAGGTGGAACTGCAGTGGGAGGTGGAACTGCAGGGGAGGGCAGAGCTGTTTCGGGAGGTGGAGCCGCAGTGGAGGGCGGAGCCGCAGTGGGAGGTGGAACTGAAGTGGAGGGCGGAGCCGTTGCGGGAGGTGGAGCCGCAGTGGGAGGACAGAGCTGTTGCGGGAGGTGGAGCCACAGTGGAGGGCGGAGCCGCAGTGGAGGGCGGAGGTGTTGCGGGAGGTGGAGCCGCAGTGGGAGGTGGAACTGAAGTGGAGGGCGGAGGTGTTGCGGGAGGTGGAGCCGCAGTGGGAGGTGGAACTGCAGTGGAGGGCGGAGCTGTTGCGGGAGGTCGAATGCAGTGGAGGGCAGAGCTGTTGCGGGAGGTGGAACCGCAGTGGAGGGTGGAGCTGTTGCGGGAGGTGGAGCCGCAGTGGGAGGTGGAACTGCAGTGGAGGGCGGAGCTGTTGCGGGAGGTGGAGCCACAGTGGAGGACAGAGCTGTTGCGGGAGGTGGAGCCACAGTGGAGGGCGGAGCCGCAGTGGAGGGCGGAGGTGTTGCGGGAGGTGGAGCCACAGTGGGAGGTGGAACTGCAGTGGAGGGTGGAGCTGTTGTGGGAGGCGGAGCCGCAGTGGGAGGTGGAACTGCAGTGGAGGGCGGAGCTGTTGCGGGAGGTGGAACTGCAGTGGGAGGTGGAACTGCAGTGGAGGGTGGAGCTGTTGCGGGAGGTGGAGCCACAGTGGGAGGTGGAATTGCAGTGGGAGGTGGAACTGCAGTGGAGGGCGGACCTGTTGCGGGAGGTGGAGCCACAGTGGAGGGCGGAGCCGCAGTGGGAGGTGGAACTGCAGTGGAGAGTGGACATGTTGCTGGAGGTGGAGCCACAGTGGGAGGTGGAAGTGCAGTGGAGGGCGGAGCTGTTGCGGGAGGTGGAGCCACATTGGGAGGTGGAACTGCAGTGGAGGGCGGAGCTGTTGCGGGAGGTGGAGCCACAGTGGGAGGTGGAACTGCAGTGGAGGGCGGAGCTGTTGCGGGAGGTGGAGCCACAGTGGGAGGTGGAACTGCAGTGGAGGGCGGAGCTGTTGCGGGAGGTGGAATGCAGTGGAGGGCAGAGCTCTTGCGGGAGGTGGAGCCGCAGTGGGAGGTGGAACAGCAGTGGAGGGCGGAGGTGTGCGGGAGGTGGAGCCACAGTGGAGGACAGAGCTGTTGCGGGAGGTGGAGCCACAGTGGAGGGCGGGGCTGTTGCGGGAGGTGGAACTGCAGTGGGAGGTGGAACTGCAGTGGAGGGCGGAGCTGTTGCGGGAGGTGGAGCCACAGTGGGAGGTGGAACTGCAGTGGGAGGTGGAACTACAGTGGAGGGTGGAGCTGTTGCGGGTGGTGAAACTGCAGTGGAGGGCGGAGCCGCAGTGGGAGGTGGAACTGCAGTGGAGGGCGGAGCTGTTGCGGGAGGTGGAGCCACAGTGGAGGGCGGAGCCGCAGTGGGAGGTGGAACTGCAGTGGAGAGTGGACATGTTGCGGGAGGTGGAGCCACAGTGGGAGGTGGAACTGCAGTGGAGGGCGGAGCTGTTGCGGGAGGTGGAGCCACAGTGGGAGGTGGAACTGCAGTGGAGGGCGGAGCTGTTGCAGGAGGTGGAGACACAGTGGGAGGAGGAACTGCAGTGGAGGGCGGAGCTGTTGCGGGAGGTGGAATGCAGTGCAGGGCAGAGCTGTTGCGGGAGGTGGAGCCGCAGTGGGAGGTGGAACTGCAGTGGAGGGCGGAGCTTGTGCGGGAGGTGGAGCCACAGTGGGAGGTGGAACTGCAGTGGGATGTGGAACTACAGTGGAGGGTGGAGCTGTTGCGGGTGGTGGAACTGCAGTGGAGGGCGGAGCCGCAGTGGGAGGTGGATCTGCAGTGGAGGGTGGAGCTGTTGCGGGAGGTGGAGCTACAGTGGGACGTGGAACTGCAGTGGAGGGCAGAGCTGTTGCGGGAGGTGGAACTGCAGTGGGAGGTGGAACCGCAGTGGAGGGCGGAGCTGTTGCGGGAGGTGGAACCACAATGGAGTGTGGAGCTGTTGCGGTAGGTGGAGCCGCAGTGGGAGGTGGAACTGCAGTGGAGGGCGGAGCTGTTGCGGGAGGTGGAACTGCAGTGGGAGGTGGAACTGCAGTGGAGGGCGGAGCTGTTGCGGGAGGTGGAACTGCAGTGGGAGGTGGAACCGTAGTGGAGGGCGGAGCTGTTGCGGGAGGTGGAGCCACAGTGGGAGGTGGAACTGCAGTGGAGGGCGGAGGTGTTGCGGGAGGTGGAGCCACAGTGGGAGGTGGAACTGCACTGGAGGGCGGAGCTGTTGCGGGAGGTGGAACTGCAGTGGAGAGCGGAGCCGCAGTGGGAGGTGGAACTGCAGTGGAGGGTGGAGCTGTTTTGGGAGGCGGAGCCGCAGTGGGAGGTGGAACTGCAGTGTAGGGCGGGGCTGTTGCGGGAGGTGGAACTGCAGTGGGAGGTGGAACTGCAGTGGAGGGCGGAGCTGTTGCGGGAGGTGGAGCCACAGTGGGAGGTGGAACTGCAGTGGAGGGCGGAGCTGTTGCGGGAGGCGGAACTGCAGTGGGAGGTGGAACTGCATTGGAGGGCGGAGCTGTTGCGGGAGGTGGAGCCACAGTGGGAGGTGGAACTGAAGTGGAGGGCGGAGCCGTTGCGGGAGGTGGAGCCGCAGTGGGAGGACAGAGCTGTTGCGGGAGGTGGAGCCACAGTGGAGGGCGGAGCCGCAGTGGAGGGCGGAGGTGTTGCGGGAGGTGGAGCCGCAGTGGGAGGTGGAACTGAAGTGGAGGGCGGAGGTGTTGCGGGAGGTGGAGCCACAGTGGGAGGTGGAACTGCAGTGGAGGGCGGAGCTGTTGCGGGAGGTGGAGCCACAGTGGGAGGTGGAACTGCAGTGGAGGGCGGAGCTGTTGCGGGAGGTGGAGCCACAGTGGGAGGTGGAACTGCAGTGGAGGGCGGAGCTGTTGCGGGAGGTGGAACTGCAGTGGAGGGCAGAGCTCTTGCGGGAGGTGGAACTGCAGTGGAGGGTGGAGCTGTTGCGGGAGGTGGAGCCGCAGTGGGAGGTGGAACTGCAGTGGAGGGTGGAGCTGTTGCGGGAGGTGGAGCCACAGTGGGAGGTGGAACTGCAGTGGAGGGCGGAGCTGTTGCGGGAGGTGGAGCCACAGTGGGAGGTGGAACAGCAGTGGAGGGCGGAGCTGTTGCTGGAGGTGGAACTGCAGTGGGAGGTGGAACCGCAGTGGGAGGTGGAACCGCAGTGGAGTGTGGAGCTGTTGCGGGAGGTGGAGCCACAGTGGGAGGTGGAACTGCAGTGGAGGGCGGAGCTGTTGCGGGAGGTGGAACCACAGTGGGAGGTGGAACTGCAGTGGAGGGCGGAGCTGTTGCGGGAGGTGGAGCCACAGTGGAGTGTGGAGCTGTTGCGGGAGGTGGAGCTGTTGCGGAAGGTGGAACTGCAGTGGAGGGCAGAGCTGTTGCGGGAGGTGGAGACACAGTGGAGGGTGGAAATGCAGTGGAGGGCGGAACTGCAGTGGAGGGCGGAGCTGTTGCAGGAGGTGGAGCCACAGTGGAGGGTGGAACTGCAGTGGAGGGCGGAGCTGTTGCAGGAGGTGGAACCGCAGTGGGAGGTGGAACCGCAGTGGAGGGCGGAGCTGTTGCGGGAGGTGGAGCCACAGTGGGAGGTGGAACCGCAGTGGTGGGCGGAGCTGTTGCAGGAGGTGGAACCGCAGTGGGAGGTGGAACCGCAGTGGAGGGCAGAGCTGTTGCGGGAGGTGGACCCACAGTGGGAGGTGGAACCGCAGTGGCGGGCGGAGCTGTTGCAGGAGGTGGAACCACAGTGGAGTGTGGAGCTGTTGCAGGAGGTGGAACCGCAGTGGGAGGTGGAACCGCAGTGGAGGGCAGAGCTGTTGCGGGCGGTGGAACCGCAGTGGAGGGTGGAGCTGTTGCGGGAGGTGGAGCCGCAGTGGGAGGTGGAACTGCAGTGGAGGGCGGAGCTGTTGCGGGAGGTGGAGACGCAGTGGGAGGTGGAACTGCAGTGGCGGGCGGAGCTGTTGCAGGAGGTGGAACCACAGTGGAGTGTGGAGCTGTTGCGGGTGGTGGAACTGCAGTGGGAGGTGGAACCGCAGTGGCGGGCGGAGCTGTTGCGGGAGGTGGAGACACAGTGGGAGGTGGAATTGCAGTGGAGGGCGGAGCTGTTGCCGGAGGTGGAGCCACAGTGGGAGGTGGAACTGCAGTGGAGGGCGGAGCTGTTGCGGGAGGTGGAGACGCAGTGGGAAGTGGAACTGCAGTGGAGGGCTGAGCTGTTGCGGGAGGTGGAGCCACAGTGGGAGGTGGAACTGAGGTTGAGGGCGTAGCTGTTGCGGGAGGTGGAGCCACAGTGGGAGGTGGAACTGAAGTGGAGGGCGGAGCTGTTGCGGGAGGTGGAGCCACAGTGGGAGGTGGAACTGAAGAGGAGGGCGGAGCTGTTGCGGGAGGTGGAGACACAGTGGGAGGTGGAACTGCAGTGGAGGGCGGAGCTGTTGCGGGAGGTGGAACCGCAGTGGAGGGCGGAGGTGTTGCGGGAGGTGGAGCCGTAGTGGGAGGTGGAACTGCAGTGGAGGGCGGAGCTGTTGCGGGAGGTGGAGCCACAGTGGAGGGCGGAGCCGCAGTGGAGGGCGGAGGTGTTGCGGGAGGTGGAGCCACAGTGGGAGGTGGAACTGCAGTGGAGGGCGGAGGTGTTGCGGGAGGTGGAGCCACAGTGGGAGGTGGAACTGCAGTGGAGGGCGGAGCTGTTGCAGTAGGTGGAGCCACAGTGGGAGGTGGAACTGCAGTGGAGGGCGGAGCTGTTGCGGGAGGTGGAGCCACAGTGGGAGGTGGAACTGCAGTGGAGGGCGGAGCTGTTGCGGGAGGTGGAGCCACAGTGCGAGGTGGAACTGCAGTGGAGGGCGGAGCTGTTGCAGGAGGTGGAGCCACAGTGGAGGACAGAGCTGTTGTGGGAGGTGGAGCCACAGTGGAGGGCGGAGGTGTTGCGGGAGGTGGAACTGCAGTGGGAGGTGGAGCCGCAGTGGGAAGTGGAACTGCAGTGGAGGGCTGAGCTGTTGTGGGAGGCGGAGCCGCAGTGGGAGGTGGAACTGCAGTGGAGGGCGGGGCTGTTGCGGGAGGTGGAACTGCAGTGGGAGGTGGAACTGCAGTGGAGAGCGGAGCTGTTGCGGGAGGTGGAGCCACAGTGGGAGGTGGAACTGCAGTGGGAGGTGGAACTGCAGTGGAGGGCGGAGCTGTTGCGGGAGGTGGAGCCAGATTGGAGGGCGGAGCCGCAGTGGGAGGTGGAACTGCAGTGGAGAGTGGACATGTTGCGGGAGGTGGAGCCACAGTGGGAGGTGGAAGTGCAGTGGAGGGCGGAGCTGTTGTGGGAGGTGGAGCCACATTGGGAGGTGGAACTGCAGTGGAGGGCGGAGCTGTTGCCGGAGGTGGAGCCACAGTGGGAGGTGGAACTGCAGTGGAGGGCGGAGCTGTTGCGGGAGGTGGAGACACAGTGGGAGGAGGAACTGCAGTGGAGGGCGGAGCTGTTGCGGGAGGTGGAATGCAGTGGAGGGCAGAGCTGTTGCGGGAGGTGGAGCCGCAGTGGGAGGTGGAACTGCAGTGGAGGGCGGAGGTGTGCGGGAGGTGGAGCCACAGTGGAGGACAGCGCTGTTGCGGGAGGTGGAGCCACAGTGGAGGGCGGGGCTGTTGCAGGAGGTGGAGCCACAGTGGGAGGTGGAACTGCAGTGGAGGGCAGAGCTGTTGCGGGAGGTGGAACTGCAGTGGAGGGCGGAGCCGCAGTGGGAGGTGGAACTGCAGTGGAGGGTGGAGCTGTTGTGGGAGGCGGAGCCGCAGTGGGAGGTGGAACTGCAGTGGAGGGCGGGGCTGTTGCGGGAGGTGGAACTGCAGTGGGAGGTGGAACTGCAGTGGAGGGCGGAGCTGTTGCGGGAGGTGGAGCCACAGTGGGAGGTGGAACTGCAGTGGAGGGCGGAGCTGTTGCGGGAGGTGGAACTGCAGTGGAGGGCAGAGCTCTTGTGGGAGGTGGAACCGCAGTGGAGGGTGGAGCTGTTGCGGGAGGTGGAGCCGCAGTGGGAGGTGGAACCACAGTGGAGGGCGGAGCTGTTGCGGGAGGTGGAGACACAGTGGGAGGTGGAACTGCAGTGGAGGGCGGAGCTGGTGCGGGAGGTGGAGCCACAGTGGGAGGTGGAACTGCAGTGGAGGGCGGATCTGTTGCTGGAGGTGGAACTACAGTGGGAGGTGGAACCGCAGTGGGAGGTGGAACCGCAGTGGAGGGCGGAGCTGTTGCGGGAGGTGGAGCCACAGTGGGAGGTGGAACCACAGTGGCGGGCGGAACTGTTGCTGGAGGTGGAACCACAGTGGAGTGTGGAGCTGTTGCGGGAGGTGGAGCCACAGTGGGAGGTGGAACTGCAGTGGAGGGCGGAGCTGTTGCGGGAGGTGGAACCACATTGGAGAGTGGAGCTGTTGCGGGAGGTGGAGCCGCAGTGGGAGGTGGAACCGCAGTGGAGGGCGGAGCTGTTGTGGGAGGTGGAACTGCAGTGGGAGGTGGAGCTGTTGCGGGAGGTGGAGCCGCAGTGGGAGGTGGAACTGCAGTGGAGGGCGGAGCTGTTGCGGGTGGTGGAACTGCAGTGGGAGGTGGAACCGCAGTGGCGGGCGGAGCTGTTGCGTTAGGTGGAGACACAGTGGGAGGTGGAACTGCAGTGGAGGGCGGAGCTGTTGCGGGAGGTGGAGACACAGTGGGAGGAGGAACTGCAGTGGAGGGCGGAGCTGTTGTGGGAGGTGGAATGCAGTGGAGGGCAGAGCTCTTGCGGGAGGTGGAGCCACAGTGGGAGGTGGAACTGCAGTGGAGGGCGGAGGTGTGCGGGAGGTGGAGCCACAGTGGAGGACAGAGCTCTTGCGGGAGGTGGAGCCACAGTGGAGGGCGGGGCTGTTGCGGGAGGTGGAACTGCAGTGGGAGGTGGAACTGCAGTGGAGGGCGGAGCTGTTGCGGGAGGTGGAGCCACAGTGGGAGGTGGAACTGCAGTGGGAGGTGGAACTGCAGTGGAGGGCGGAGGTGTTGCGGGAGGTGGAGCCACAGTGGGAGGTGGAACTGCAGTGGAGGGCGGAGGTGTTGCGGGAGGTGGAGCCACAGTGGGAGGTGGAACTGCAGTGGAGGGCGGAGCTGTTGCGGGAGGTCGAATGCAGTGGAGGGCAGAGCTGTTGCGGGAGGTGGAACCGCAGTGGAGGGTGGAGCTGTTGCGGGAGGTGGAGCCGCAGTGGGAGGTGGAACTGCAGTGGAGGGCGGAGCTGTTGCGGGAGGTGGAGCCACAGTGGAGGACAGAGCTGTTGCGGGAGGTGGAGCCACAGTGGAGGGCGGAGCCGCAGTGGAGGGCGGAGGTGTTGCGGGAGGTGGAGCCGCAGTGGGAGGTGGAACTGCAGTGGAGGGTGGAGCTGTTGTGGGAGGCGGAGCCGCAGTGGGAGGTGGAACTGCAGTGGAGGGCGGGGCTGTTGCGGGAGGTGGAACTGCAGTGGGAGGTGGAACTGCAGTTGAGGGCGGAGCTGTTGTGGGAGGTGGAGCCACAGTGGGAGGTGGAACTGCAGTGGGAGGTGGAACTGCAGTGGAGGGCGGAGCTGTTGCGGGAGGTGGAGCCACAGTGGAGGGCGGAGCCGCAGTGGGAGGTGGAACTGCAGTGGAGAGTGGACATGTTGCGGGAGGTGGAGCCACAGTGGGAGGTGGAACTGCAGTGGAGGGCGGAGCTGTTGCGGGAGGTGGAGCCACATTGGGAGGTGGAACTGCAGTGGAGGGCGGAGCTGTTGCGGGAGGTGGAGCCACAGTGGGAGGTGGAACTGCAGTGGAGGGCGTAGCCGCAGTGGGAGGTGGAACTGCAGTGGAGGGTGGAGCTGTTGTGGGAGGCGGAGCCGCAGTGGGAGGTGGAACTGCAGTGTAGGGCGGGGCTGTTGCGGGAGGTGGAACTGCAGTGGGAGGTGGAACTGCAGTGGAGGGTGGAGCTGCTGCGGGAGGTGGAGCCACAGTGGGAGGTGGAACCGCAGTGGCGGGCAGAGCTGGTGCGGGAGGCGGAACTGCAGTGGGAGGTGGAACTGCAGTGGAGGGCGGGGCTGTTGCGGGAGGCGGAACTGCAGTGGGAGGTGGAACTGCAGTGGAGGGCGGGGCTGTTGCGGGAGGTGGAGCCACAGTGGGAGGTGGAACTGCAGTGGGAGGTGGAACTGCAGTGGAGGGCGGAGCTGTTGCGGGAGGTGGAGCCACAGTGGAGGGCGGAGCCGCAGTGGGAGGTGGAACTGCAGTGGAGAGTGGACATGTTGCGGGAGGTGGAGCCACAGTGGGAGGTGGAAGTGCAGTGGAGGGCGGAGCTGTTGCGGGAGGTGGAGCCACATTGGGAGGTGGAACTGCAGTGGAGGGCGGAGCTGTTGCGGGAGGTGGAACTGCAGTGGGAGGTGGAACTGCAGTGGAGGGCGGAGCTGTTGCGGGAGGTGGAGCCACAGTGGGAGGTGGAACTGCAGTGGAGGGCGGAGCTGTTGCGGGTGGTGGAACTGCAGGGGGAGGTGGAACCGCAGTGGCGGGCGGAGCTGTTGCGGGAGGTGGAGACACAGTGGGAGGTGGAACTGCAGTGGAGGGCGGAGCTGTTGCAGGAGGTGGAGCCACAGTGGGAGGTGGAACTGCAGTGGAGGGCGGAGCTGTTGCGGGAGGTGGAGCCACAGTGGGAGGTGGAACTGCAGTGGAGGGCGGAGCTGTTGCAGGAGGTGGAGCCACAGTGGAGGACAGAGCTGTTGTGGGAGGTGGAGCCACAGTGGAGGGCGGAGGTGTTGCGGGAGGTGGAACTGCAGTGGGAGGTGGAACCGCAGTGGGAGGTGGAACCGCAGTGGAGGGCGGAGCTGTTGCGGGAGGTGGACCCACAGTGGGAGGTGGAACCGCAGTGGCGGGCGGAGCTGTTGCAGGAGGTGGAACTACAGTGGAGTGTGGAGCTGTTGCGGGAGGTGGAGACACAGTGGGAGGTGGAACTGCAGTGGAGGGCTGAGCTGTTGCGGGAGGTGGAGCCACAGTGGGAGGTGGAACTGAGGTTGAGGGCGTAGCTGTTGCGGGAGGTGGAGCCACAGTGGAGGGCGGAGGCGCAGTGGGCGGTGGAACTGCAGTGGAGAGTGGACCTGTTGCGGGAGGTGGAGCCACAGTGGGAGGTGGAACTGCAGTGGAGGGCGGAGCTGTTGCGGGAGGTGGAGACACAGTGGGAGGAGGAACTGCAGTGGAGGGCGGAGCTGTTGCGGGAGGTGGAATGCAGTGGAGGGCAGAGCTGTTGCGGGAGGTGGAGCCGCAGTGGTAGGTGGAACTGCAGTGGAGGGCGGGGGTGTGAGGGAGGTGGAGCCACAGTGGAGGACAGAGCTGTTGCCGGAGGTGGAGCCACAGTGGAGGGCGGAGCTGTTGCGGGAGGTGGAGCCAGAGTGGGAGGTGGAACTGCAGTGGGAGGTGGAACTACAGTGGAGGGTGGAGCTGTTGCGGGTAGTGGAACTGCAGTGGGAGGTGGAACTGCAGTGGAGGATGGAGCTGTTGCGGGAGGTGGAGCCACAGTGGGAGGTGGAACTGCAGTGGAGGGCGGAGCTATTGCGGGAGGTGGAGCCACAGTGGGAGGTGGAACTGCAGTGGGAGGTGGAACTGCAGTGGAGGGCGGGGCTGTTGCGGGAGGTGGAACTGCAGTGGGAGGTGGAACCGCAGTGGAGGGCTGAGCTGTTGTGGGAGGTGGAGCAACAGTGGGAGGTGGAACCGCAGTGGAGGGCGGAGCTGTTGCAGGAGGTGGAACTGCAGTGGAGGGCGGAGCCGCAGTGGGAGGTGGAACTGCAGTGGAGGGTGGAGCTGTTGTGGGAGGCGGAGCCGTAGTGGGAGGTGGAACTGCAGTGTAGGGCGGGGCTGTTGCGGGAGGTGGAACTGCAGTGGGAGGTGGAACTGCAGTGGAGGGCGGAGCTGTTGCGGGAGGTGGAGCCACAGTGGGAGGTGGATCTGCAGTGGAGGGCGGAGCTGTTGCGGGAGGTGGAACTGCAGTGGAGGGCAGAGCTCTTGTGGGAGGTGGAACCGCAGTGGAGGGTGGAGCTGTTGCGGGAGGTGGAACTGCAGTGGGAGGTGGAACTGCAGTGGAGGATGGAGCTGTTGCGGGAGGTGGAGCCACAGTGGGAGGTGGAACTGCAGTGGAGGGCAGAGCTGTTGCGGGAGGTGGAGCCACAGTGGGAGGTGGAACAGCAATGGAGGGCGGAACTGTTGCGGGAGGTGGAGCCACAGTGGGAGGTGGAACTGCAGTGGGGGACGGAGCTGTTGCGGGAGGTGGAGCCATATTGGGAGGTGGAACTGCAGTGGAGGGCGGAGCTGTTGCGGGAGGTGGAGCCACAGTGGGAGGTGGAACTGCAGTGGGAGGTGGAACTGCAGTGGAGGGCGGAGCTGTTGCAGGAGGTGGAGCCACAGTGGGAGGTGGAACTGCAGTGGAGGGCGGAGCTATTGCGGGAGGTGGAGCCACAGTGGGAGGTGGAACTGCAGTGGGAGGTGGAACTGCAGTGGAGAGTGGACATGTTGCGGGAGGTGGAGCCACAGTGGGAGGTGGAAGTGCAGTGGAGGGCGGAGCTGTTGCGGGAGGTGGAGCCACATTGGGAGGTGGAACTGCAGTGGAGGGCGGAGCTGTTGCGGGAGGTGGAGCCACAGTGGGAGGTGGAACTGCAGTGGAGGGCGGAGGTGTGCGGGAGGTGGAGCCACAGTGGAGGACAGCGCTGTTGCGGGAGGTGGAGCCACAGTGGAGGGCGGGGCTGTTGCGGGAGGTGGAACTGCAGTGGGAGGTGGAACTGCAGTGGAGGGCGGAGCTGTTGCGGGAGGTGGAGCCACAGTGGGAGGTGGAAGTGCAGTGGGAGGTGGAACTACAGTGGAGGGTGGAGCTGTTGCGGGTGGTGGAACTGCAGTGGAGGGCGGAGCCGCAGTGGGAGGTGGATCTGCAGTGGAGGGTGGAGCTGTTGCGGGAGGTGGAACTGCAGTGGGAGGTGTAACCGCAGTGGAGGGCGGAGCTGTTGCGGGAGGTGGAACCACAATTGAGTGTGGAGCTGTTGCGGTAGGTGGAGCCGCAGTGGGAGGTGGAACTGCAGTGGAGGGCGGAGCTGTTGCAGGAGGTGGAACTGCAGTGGGAGGTGGAACTGCAGTGGAGGGCGGGGCTGTTGCGGGAGGTGGAGCCACAGTGGGAGGTGGAACTGCAGTGGAGGGCGGAGGTGTGCGGGAGGTGGAGCCACAGTGGGAGGAGGAACTGCAGTGGAGGGCGGATGTGTGCGGGAGGTGGAGCCACAGTGGGAGGTGGAACTGCAGTGGAGGGCGGAGCTGTTGCGGGAGGTGGAACTGCAGTGGAGGGTGGAGCTGTTGTGGGAGGTGGAGCCGCAGTGGGAGGTGGAACTGCAGTGTAGGGCGGGGCTGTTGCGGGAGGTGGAACTGCAGTGGGAGGTGGAACTGCAGTGGAGGGCGGAGCTGTTGCGGGAGGTGGAGCCACAGTGGGAGGTGGAACCGCAGTGGCGGGCGGAGCTGTTGCAGGAGGTGGAACCACAGTGGAGTGTGGAGCTGTTGCGGGAGGTGGAACTGCAGTAGAGGGTGGACCTGTTGCGGGAGGTGGAACTGCAGTAGAGGGTGGAGCTGTTGCGGGAGGTGGAGCCACAGTGGGAGGTGGAACTGCAGTGGAGGGCGGAGCTGTTGCGGGAGGTGGAGCCACAGTGGAGGACTGAGCCGCAGTGGAGGGCGGAGGTGTGCGGGAGGTGGAGCCACAGTGGGAGGTGGAACTGCAGTGGAGGGCGGAGCTGTTGCGGGAGGTGGAGCCACAGTGGGAGGTGGAACTGCAGTGGAGGGCAGAGGTGTTGCGGGAGGTGGAACTGCAGTGGAGGGCGGAGCCGCAGTGGGTGGTTGAACTGCAGTGGAGGGTGGAGCTGTTGCGGGAGGTGGAGCCACAGTGGGAGGTGGAACTGCAGTGGAGGGCGGGGCTGTTGCGCGAGGTGGAACTGCAGTGGGAGGTGGAACTGCAGGGGAGGGCAGAGCTGTTTCGGGAGGTGGAGTTGCAGTGGAGGGCGGAGCCACAGTGGGAGGTGGAACTGAAGTGGAGGGCGGAGCCGTTGCGGGAGGTGGAGCCGCAGTGGGAGGACAGAGCTGTTGCGGGAGGTGGAGCCACAGTGGAGGGCGGAGCCGCAGTGGAGGGCGGAGGTGTTGCGGGAGGTGGAGCCGCAGTGGGAGGTGGAACTGAAGTGGAGGGCGGAGGTGTTGCGGGAGGTGGAGCCACAGTGGGAGGTGGAACTGAAGTGGAGGGCGGAGCTGTTGCGGGAGGTGGAGACACAGTGGGAGGTGGAACTGCAGTGGAGGGCGGAGCTGTTGCGGGAGGTCGAATGCAGTGGAGGGCAGAGCTGTTGCGGGAGGTGGAACCGCAGTGGAGGGTGGAGCTGTTGCGGGAGGTGGAGCCGCAGTGGGAGGTGGAACTGCAGTGGAGGGCGGAGCTGTTGCGGGAGGTGGAGCCACAGTGGAGGACAGAGCTGTTGCGGGAGGTGGAGCCACAGTGGAGGGCGGAGCCGCAGTGGAGGGCGGAGGTGTTGCGGGAGGTGGAGCCACAGTGGGAGGTGGAACTGCAGTGGAGGGTGGAGCTGTTGTGGGAGGCGGAGCCGCAGTGGGAGGTGGAACTGCAGTGGAGGGCGGAGCTGTTGCGGGAGGTGGAACTGCAGTGGGAGGTGGAACTGCAGTGGAGGGTGGAGCTGTTGCGGGAGGTGGAGCCACAGTGGGAGGTGGAATTGCAGTGGGAGGTGGAACTGCAGTGGAGGGCGGACCTGTTGCGGGAGGTGGAGCCACAGTGGAGGGCGGAGCCGCAGTGGGAGGTGGAACTGCAGTGGAGAGTGGACATGTTGCGGGAGGTGGAGCCACAGTGGGAGGTGGAAGTGCAGTGGAGGGCGGAGCTGTTGCGGGAGGTGGAGCCACATTGGGAGGTGGAACTGCAGTGGAGGGCGGAGCTGTTGCGGGAGGTGGAGCCACAGTGGGAGGTGGAACTGCAGTGGAGGGCGGAGCTGTTGCGGGAGGTGGAGACACAGTGGGAGGAGGAACTGCAGTGGAGGGCGGAGCTGTTGCGGGAGGTGGAATGCAGTGGAGGGCAGAGCTGTTGCGGGAGGTGGAGCCGCAGTGGGAGGTGGAACAGCAGTGGAGGGCGGAGGTGTGCGGGAGGTGGAGCCACAGTGGAGGACAGAGCTGTTGCGGGAGGTGGAGCCACAGTGGAGGGCGGGGCTGTTGCGGGAGGTGGAACTGCAGTGGGAGGTGGAACTGCAGTGGAGGGCGGAGCTGTTGCGGGAGGTGGAGCCACAGTGGGAGGTGGAACTGCAGTGGGAGGTGGAACTACAGTGGAGGGTGGAGCTGTTGCGGGTGGTGAAACTGCAGTGGAGGGCGGAGCCGCAGTGGGAGGTGGAACTGCAGTGGAGGGCGGAGCTGTTGCGGGAGGTGGAGCCACAGTGGAGGGCGGAGCCGCAGTGGGAGGTGGAACTGCAGTGGAGAGTGGACATGTTGCGGGAGGTGGAGCCACAGTGGGAGGTGGAACTGCAGTGGAGGGCGGAGCTGTTGCGGGAGGTGGAGCCACAGTGGGAGGTGGAACTGCAGTGGAGGGCGGAGCTGTTGCAGGAGGTGGAGACACAGTGGGAGGAGGAACTGCAGTGGAGGGCGGAGCTGTTGCGGGAGGTGGAATGCAGTGCAGGGCAGAGCTGTTGCGGGAGGTGGAGCCGCAGTGGGAGGTGGAACTGCAGTGGAGGGCGGAGCTTGTGCGGGAGGTGGAGCCACAGTGGGAGGTGGAACTGCAGTGGGATGTGGAACTACAGTGGAGGGTGGAGCTGTTGCGGGTGGTGGAACTGCAGTGGAGGGCGGAGCCGCAGTGGGAGGTGGATCTGCAGTGGAGGGTGGAGCTGTTGCGGGAGGTGGAGCTACAGTGGGACGTGGAACTGCAGTGGAGGGCAGAGCTGTTGCGGGAGGTGGAACTGCAGTGGGAGGTGGAACCGCAGTGGAGGGCGGAGCTGTTGCGGGAGGTGGAACCACAATGGAGTGTGGAGCTGTTGCGGTAGGTGGAGCCGCAGTGGGAGGTGGAACTGCAGTGGAGGGCGGAGCTGTTGCGGGAGGTGGAACTGCAGTGGGAGGTGGAACTGCAGTGGAGGGCGGAGCTGTTGCGGGAGGTGGAACTGCAGTGGGAGGTGGAACCGTAGTGGAGGGCGGAGCTGTTGCGGGAGGTGGAGCCACAGTGGGAGGTGGAACTGCAGTGGAGGGCGGAGGTGTTGCGGGAGGTGGAGCCACAGTGGGAGGTGGAACTGCATTGGAGGGCGGAGCTGTTGCGGGAGGTGGAACTGCAGTGGAGAGCGGAGCCGCAGTGGGAGGTGGAACTGCAGTGGAGGGTGGAGCTGTTGTGGGAGGCGGAGCCGCAGTGGGAGGTGGAACTGCAGTGTAGGGCGGGGCTGTTGCGGGAGGTGGAACTGCAGTGGGAGGTGGAACTGCAGTGGAGGGCGGAGCTGTTGCGGGAGGTGGAGCCACAGTGGGAGGTGGAACCGCAGTGGCGGGCGGAGCTGTTGCAGGAGGTGGAACCACAGTGGAGTGTGGAGCGGTTGCGGGAGGTGGAGCCGCAGTGGGAGGTGGAACTGCAGTGGAGGGTGGAGCTGTTGTGGGAGGCGGAGCCGCAGTGGGAGGTGGAACTGCAGTGGAGGGCGGAGCTGTTGCTGGAGGCGGAACTGCAGTGGGAGGTGGAACTGCAGTGGAGGGCGGAGCTGTTGCGGGAGGTGGAGCCACAGTGGGAGGTGGAACTGAAGTGGAGGGCGGAGCCGTTGCGGGAGGTGGAGCCGCAGTGGGAGGACAGAGCTGTTGCGGGAGGTGGAGCCACAGTGGAGGGCGGAGCCGCAGTGGAGGGCGGAGGTGTTGCGGGAGGTGGAGCCGCAGTGGGAGGTGGAACTGAAGTGGAGGGCGGAGGTGTTGCGGGAGGTGGAGCCACAGTGGGAGGTGGAACTGCAGTGGAGGGCGGAGCTGTTGCGGGAGGTGGAGCCACAGTGGGAGGTGGAACTGCAGTGGAGGGCGGAGCTGTTGCGGGAGGTGGAGCCACAGTGGGAGGTGGAACTGCAGTGGAGGGCGGAGCTGTTGCGGGAGGTGGAACTGCAGTGGAGGGCAGAGCTCTTGCGGGAGGTGGAACTGCAGTGGAGGGTGGAGCTGTTGCGGGAGGTGGAGCCGCAGTGGGAGGTGGAACTGCAGTGGAGGGTGGAGCTGTTGCGGGAGGTGGAGCCACAGTGGGAGGTGGAACTGCAGTGGAGGGCGGAGCTGTTGCGGGAGGTGGAGCCACAGTGGGAGGTGGAACTGCAGTGGAGGGCGGAGCTGTTGCGGGAGGTGGAGCCACAGTGGGAGGTGGAACAGCAGTGGAGGGCGGAGCTGTTGCTGGAGGTGGAACTGCAGTGGGAGGTGGAACCGCAGTGGGAGGTGGAACCGCAGTGGAGTGTGGAGCTGTTGCGGGAGGTGGAGCCACAGTGGGAGGTGGAACTGCAGTGGAGGGCGGAGCTGTTGCGGGAGGTGGAGCCACAGTGGAGTGTGGAGCTGTTGCGGGAGGTGGAGCTGTTGCGGAAGGTGGAACTGCAGTGGAGGGCAGAGCTGTTGCGGGAGGTGGAGACACAGTGGAGGGTGGAAATGCAGTGGAGGGCGGAACTGCAGTGGAGGGCGGAGCTGTTGCAGGAGGTGGAGCCACAGTGGAGGGTGGAACTGCAGTGGAGGGCGGAGCTGTTGCAGGAGGTGGAACCGCAGTGGGAGGTGGAACCGCAGTGGAGGGCGGAGCTGTTGCGGGAGGTGGAGCCACAGTGGGAGGTGGAACCGCAGTGGTGGGCGGAGCTGTTGCAGGAGGTGGAACCGCAGTGGGAGGTGGAACCGCAGTAGAGGGCAGAGCTGTTGCGGGAGGTGGACCCACAGTGGGAGGTGGAACCGCAGTGGCGGGCGGAGCTGTTGCAGGAGGTGGAACCACAGTGGAGTGTGGAGCTTTTGCAGGAGGTGGAGCCACAGTGGGAGGTGGAACCGCAGTGGAGGGCAGAGCTGTTGCGGGTGGTGGAACCGCAGTGGAGGGTGGAGCTGTTGCGGGAGGTGGAGCCGCAGTGGGAGGTGGAACTGCAGTGGAGGGCGGAGCTGTTGCGGGAGGTGGAGACGCAGTGGGAGGTGGAACTGCAGTGGCGGGCGGAGCTGTTGCAGGAGGTGGAACCACAGTGGAGTGTGGAGCTGTTGCGGGTGGTGGAACTGCAGTGGGAGGTGGAACCGCAGTGGCGGGCGGAGCTGTTGCGGGAGGTGGAGACACAGTGGGAGGTGGAATTGCAGTGGAGGGCGGAGCTGTTGCCGGAGGTGGAGCCACAGTGGGAGGTGGAACTGCAGTGGAGGGCGGAGCTGTTGCGGGAGGTGGAGACGCAGTGGGAAGTGGAACTGCAGTGGAGGGCTGAGCTGTTGCGGGAGGTGGAGCCACAGTGGGAGGTGGAACTGAGGTTGAGGGCGTAGCTGTTGCGGGAGGTGGAGCCACAGTGGGAGGTGGAACTGAAGTGGAGGGCGGAGCTGTTGCGGGAGGTGGAGCCACAGTGGGAGGTGGAACTGAAGAGGAGGGCGGAGCTGTTGCGGGAGGTGGAGACACAGTGGGAGGTGGAACTGCAGTGGAGGGCGGAGCTGTTGCGGGAGGTGGAACCGCAGTGGAGGGCGGAGGTGTTGCGGGAGGTGGAGCCGTAGTGGGAGGTGGAACTGCAGTGGAGGGCGGAGCTGTTGCGGGAGGTGGAGCCACAGTGGAGGGCGGAGCCGCAGTGGAGGGCGGAGGTGTTGCGGGAGGTGGAGCCACAGTGGGAGGTGGAACTGCAGTGGAGGGCGGAGGTGTTGCGGGAGGTGGAGCCACAGTGGGAGGTGGAACTGCAGTGGAGGGCGGAGCTGTTGCAGTAGGTGGAGCCACAGTGGGAGGTGGAACTGCAGTGGAGGGCGGAGCTGTTGCGGGAGGTGGAGCCACAGTGGGAGGTGGAACTGCAGTGGAGGGCGGAGCTGTTGCGGGAGGTGGAGCCACAGTGCGAGGTGGAACTGCAGTGGAGGGCGGAGCTGTTGCAGGAGGTGGAGCCACAGTGGAGGACAGAGCTGTTGTGGGAGGTGGAGCCACAGTGGAGGGCGGAGGTGTTGCGGGAGGTGGAACTGCAGTGGGAGGTGGAGCCGCAGTGGGAAGTGGAACTGCAGTGGAGGGCTGAGCTGTTGTGGGAGGCGGAGCCGCAGTGGGAGGTGGAACTGCAGTGGAGGGCGGGGCTGTTGCGGGAGGTGGAACTGCAGTGGGAGGTGGAACTGCAGTGGAGAGCGGAGCTGTTGCGGGAGGTGGAGCCACAGTGGGAGGTGGAACTGCAGTGGGAGGTGGAACTGCAGTGGAGAGTGGACATGTTGCGGGAGGTGGAGCCACAGTGGGAGGTGGAAGTGCAGTGGAGGGCGGAGCTGTTGCGGGAGGTGGAGCCACAGTGGAGGGCGGAGCCGCAGTGGAGGGCGGAGGTGTTGCGGGAGGTGGAGCCGCAGTGGGAGGTGGAACTGAAGTGGAGGGCGGAGGTGTTGCGGGAGGTGGAGCCACAGTGGGAGGTGGAACTGCAGTGGAGGGCGGAGCTGTTGCGGGAGGTGGAGCCACAGTGGGAGGTGGAACTGCAGTGGAGGGCGGAGCTGTTGCGGGAGGTGGAGCCACAGTGGGAGGTGGAACTGCAGTGGAGGGCGGAGCTGTTGCGGGAGGTGGAACTGCAGTGGAGGGCAGAGCTCTTGCGGGAGGTGGAACTGCAGTGGAGGGTGGAGCTGTTGCGGGAGGTGGAGCCGCAGTGGGAGGTGGAACTGCAGTGGAGGGTGGAGCTGTTGCGGGAGGTGGAGCCACAGTGGGAGGTGGAACTGCAGTGGAGGGCGGAGCTGTTGCGGGAGGTGGAGCCACAGTGGGAGGTGGAACTGCAGTGGAGGGCGGAGCTGTTGCGGGAGGTGGAGCCACAGTGGGAGGTGGAACAGCAGTGGAGGGCGGAGCTGTTGCGGGAGGTGGAATGCAGTGGAGGGCAGAGCTGTTGCGGGAGGTGGAGCCGCAGTGGGAGGTGGAACTGCAGTGGAGGGCGGAGGTGTGCGGGAGGTGGAGCCACAGTGGAGGACAGCGCTGTTGCGGGAGGTGGAGCCACAGTGGAGGGCGGGGCTGTTGCAGGAGGTGGAGCCACAGTGGGAGGTGGAACTGCAGTGGAGGGCAGAGCTGTTGCGGGAGGTGGAACTGCAGTGGAGGGCGGAGCCGCAGTGGGAGGTGGAACTGCAGTGGAGGGTGGAGCTGTTGTGGGAGGCGGAGCCGCAGTGGGAGGTGGAACTGCAGTGGAGGGCGGGGCTGTTGCGGGAGGTGGAACTGCAGTGGGAGGTGGAACTGCAGTGGAGGGCGGAGCTGTTGCGGGAGGTGGAGCCACAGTGGGAGGTGGAACTGCAGTGGAGGGCGGAGCTGTTGCGGGAGGTGGAACTGCAGTGGAGGGCAGAGCTCTTGTGGGAGGTGGAACCGCAGTGGAGGGTGGAGCTGTTGCGGGAGGTGGAGCCGCAGTGGGAGGTGGAACCACAGTGGAGGGCGGAGCTGTTGCGGGAGGTGGAGCCACAGTGGGAGGTGGAACTGCAGTGGAGGGCGGAGCTGGTGCGGGAGGTGGAGCCACAGTGGGAGGTGGAACTGCAGTGGAGGGCGGATCTGTTGCTGGAGGTGGAACTACAGTGGGAGGTGGAACCGCAGTGGGAGGTGGAACCGCAGTGGAGGGCGGAGCTGTTGCGGGAGGTGGAGCCACAGTGGGAGGTGGAACCGCAGTGGCGGGCGGAACTGTTGCTGGAGATGGAACCACAGTGGAGTGTGGAGCTGTTGCGGGAGGTGGAGCCACAGTGGGAGGTGGAACTGCAGTGGAGGGCGGAGCTGTTGCGGGAGGTGGAACCACATTGGAGAGTGGAGCTGTTGCGGGAGGTGGAGCCGCAGTGGGAGGTGGAACCGCAGTGGAGGGCGGAGCTGTTGTGGGAGGTGGAACTGCAGTGGGAGGTGGAACTGCAGTGGAGGGCGGAGCTGTTGCGGGAGGTGGAGCCACAGTGGGAGGTGGAACTGCAGTGGGAGGTGGAACTGCAGTGGAGGGCGGAGCTGTTGCCGGAGGTGGAGCCACAGTGGGAGGTGGAACTGCAGTGGAGGGCGGAGCTGTTGCGGGAGGTGGAGACGCAGTGGGAAGTGGAACTGCAGTGGAGGGCTGAGCTGTTGCGGGAGGTGGAGCCACAGTGGGAGGTGGAACTGAGGTTGAGGGCGTAGCTGTTGCGGGAGGTGGAGCCACAGTGGGAGGTGGAACTGAAGTGGAGGGCGGAGCTGTTGCGGGAGGTGGAGCCACAGTGGGAGGTGGAACTGAAGAGGAGGGCGGAGCTGTTGCGGGAGGTGGAGACACAGTGGGAGGTGGAACTGCAGTGGAGGGCGGAGCTGTTGCGGGAGGTGGAACCGCAGTGGAGGGCGGAGGTGTTGCGGGAGGTGGAGCCGTAGTGGGAGGTGGAACTGCAGTGGAGGGCGGAGCTGTTGCGGGAGGTGGAGCCACAGTGGAGGGCGGAGCCGCAGTGGAGGGCGGAGGTGTTGCGGGAGGTGGAGCCACAGTGGGAGGTGGAACTGCAGTGGAGGGCGGAGGTGTTGCGGGAGGTGGAGCCACAGTGGGAGGTGGAACTGCAGTGGAGGGCGGAGCTGTTGCAGTAGGTGGAGCCACAGTGGGAGGTGGAACTGCAGTGGAGGGCGGAGCTGTTGCGGGAGGTGGAGCCACAGTGGGAGGTGGAACTGCAGTGGAGGGCGGAGCTGTTGCGGGAGGTGGAGCCACAGTGCGAGGTGGAACTGCAGTGGAGGGCGGAGCTGTTGCAGGAGGTGGAGCCACAGTGGAGGACAGAGCTGTTGTGGGAGGTGGAGCCACAGTGGAGGGCGGAGGTGTTGCGGGAGGTGGAACTGCAGTGGGAGGTGGAGCCGCAGTGGGAAGTGGAACTGCAGTGGAGGGCTGAGCTGTTGTGGGAGGCGGAGCCGCAGTGGGAGGTGGAACTGCAGTGGAGGGCGGGGCTGTTGCGGGAGGTGGAACTGCAGTGGGAGGTGGAACTGCAGTGGAGAGCGGAGCTGTTGCGGGAGGTGGAGCCACAGTGGGAGGTGGAACTGCAGTGGGAGGTGGAACTGCAGTGGAGGGCGGAGCTGTTGCGGGAGGTGGAGCCAGAGTGGAGGGCGGAGCCGCAGTGGGAGGTGGAACTGCAGTGGAGAGTGGACATGTTGCGGGAGGTGGAGCCACAGTGGGAGGTGGAAGTGCAGTGGAGGGCGGAGCTGTTGCGGGAGGTGGAGCCACATTGGGAGGTGGAACTGCAGTGGAGGGCGGAGCTGTTGCGGGAGGTGGAGCCACAGTGGGAGGTGGAACTGCAGTGGAGGGCGGAGCTGTTGCGGGAGGTGGAGACACAGTGGGAGGAGGAACTGCAGTGGAGGGCGGAGCTGTTGCGGGAGGTGGAATGCAGTGGAGGGCAGAGCTGTTGCGGGAGGTGGAGCCGCAGTGGGAGGTGGAACTGCAGTGGAGGGCGGAGGTGTGCGGGAGGTGGAGCCACAGTGGAGGACAGCGCTGTTGCGGGAGGTGGAGCCACAGTGGAGGGCGGGGCTGTTGCAGGAGGTGGAGCCACAGTGGGAGGTGGAACTGCAGTGGAGGGCAGAGCTGTTGCGGGAGGTGGAACTGCAGTGGAGGGCGGAGCCGCAGTGGGAGGTGGAACTGCAGTGGAGGGTGGAGCTGTTGTGGGAGGCGGAGCCGCAGTGGGAGGTGGAACTGCAGTGGAGGGCGGGGCTGTTGCGGGAGGTGGAACTGCAGTGGGAGGTGGAACTGCAGTGGAGGGCGGAGCTGTTGCGGGAGGTGGAGCCACAGTGGGAGGTGGAACTGCAGTGGAGGGCGGAGCTATTGCGGGAGGTGGAACTGCAGTGGAGGGCAGAGCTCTTGTGGGAGGTGGAACCGCAGTGGAGGGTGGAGCTGTTGCGGGAGGTGGAGCCGCAGTGGGAGGTGGAACCACAGTGGAGGGCGGAGCTGTTGCGGGAGGTGGAGCCACAGTGGGAGGTGGAACTGCAGTGGAGGGCGGAGCTGGTGCAGGAGGTGGAGCCACAGTGGGAGGTGGAACTGCAGTGGAGGGCGGATCTGTTGCTGGAGGTGGAACTACAGTGGGAGGTGGAACCGCAGTGGGAGGTGGAACCGCAGTGGAGGGCGGAGCTGTTGCGGGAGGTGGAGCCACAGTGGGAGGTGGAACCGCAGTGGCGGGCGGAACTGTTGCTGGAGATGGAACCACAGTGGAGTGTGGAGCTGTTGCGGGAGGTGGAGCCACAGTGGGAGGTGGAACTGCAGTGGAGGGCGGAGCTGTTGCGGGAGGTGGAACCACATTGGAGAGTGGAGCTGTTGCGGGAGGTGGAGCCGCAGTGGGAGGTGGAACCGCAGTGGAGGGCGGAGCTGTTGTGGGAGGTGGAACTGCAGTGGGAGGTGGAACTGCAGTGGAGGGCGGAGCTGTTGCGGGAGGTGGAGCCACAGTGGGAGGTGGAACTGCAGTGGGAGGTGGAACTGCAGTGGAGGGCGGAGCTGTTGCGGGAGGTGGAGCCACAGTGGAGGGCGGAGCTGTTGTAGGAGGTGGAACTGCATTAGAGGGTGGACCTGTTGCGGGAGGTGGAGCCACAGTGGGAGGTGGAACTGCAGTGGAGGGCGGAGCTGTTGCGGGAGGTGGAGCCACAGTGGAGGGCTGAGCCGCAGTGGAGGGCGGAGGTGTGCGGGAGGTGGAGCCACAGTGGGAGGTGGAACCGCAGTGGAGCGTGGAGCTGTTGTGGGAGGTGGAGCCACAGTGGGAGGTGGAACTGCAGTGGAGGGCAGAGGTGTTGCGGGAGGTGGAACTGCAGTGGAGGGCGGAGCCGCAGTGGGTGGTTGAACTGCAGTGGAGGGTGGAGCTGTTGTGGGAGGTGGAGCCACAGTGGGAGGTGGAACTGCAGTGGAGGGCGGAGCTGTTGCGGGAGGTGGAGCCACAGTGGGAGGTGGAACTGCAGTGGAGGGCGGAGCTGTTGCGGGTGGTGGAACTGCAGTGGGAGGTGGAACCGCAGTGGCGGGCGGAGCTGTTGCGTTAGGTGGAGACACAGTGGGAGGTGGAACTGCAGTGGAGGGCGGAGCTGTTGCGGGAGGTGGAGACACAGTGGGAGGAGGAACTGCAGTGGAGGGCGGAGCTGTTGTGGGAGGTGGAATGCAGTGGAGGGCAGAGCTCTTGCGGGAGGTGGAGCCACAGTGGGAGGTGGAACTGCAGTGGAGGGCGGAGGTGTGCGGGAGGTGGAGCCACAGTGGAGGACAGAGCTCTTGCGGGAGGTGGAGCCACAGTGGAGGGCGGGGCTGTTGCGGGAGGTGGAACTGCAGTGGGAGGTGGAACTGCAGTGGAGGGCGGAGCTGTTGCGGGAGGTGGAGCCACAGTGGGAGGTGGAACTGCAGTGGGAGGTGGAACTGCAGTGGAGGGCGGAGGTGTTGCGGGAGGTGGAGCCACAGTGGGAGGTGGAACTGCAGTGGAGGGCGGAGGTGTTGCGGGAGGTGGAGCCACAGTGGGAGGTGGAACTGCAGTGGAGGGCGGAGCTGTTGCGGGAGGTCGAATGCAGTGGAGGGCAGAGCTGTTGCGGGAGGTGGAACCGCAGTGGAGGGTGGAGCTGTTGCGGGAGGTGGAGCCGCAGTGGGAGGTGGAACTGCAGTGGAGGGCGGAGCTGTTGCGGGAGGTGGAGCCACAGTGGAGGACAGAGCTGTTGCGGGAGGTGGAGCCACAGTGGAGGGCGGAGCCGCAGTGGAGGGCGGAGGTGTTGCGGGAGGTGGAGCCGCAGTGGGAGGTGGAACTGCAGTGGAGGGTGGAGCTGTTGTGGGAGGCGGAGCCGCAGTGGGAGGTGGAACTGCAGTGGAGGGCGGGGCTGTTGCGGGAGGTGGAACTGCAGTGGGAGGTGGAACTGCAGTGGAGGGCGGAGCTGTTGTGGGAGGTGGAGCCACAGTGGGAGGTGGAACTGCAGTGGGAGGTGGAACTGCAGTGGAGGGCGGAGCTGTTGCGGGAGGTGGAGCCACAGTGGAGGGCGGAGCCGCAGTGGGAGGTGGAACTGCAGTGGAGAGTGGACATGTTGCGGGAGGTGGAGCCACAGTGGGAGGTGGAACTGCAGTGGAGGGCGGAGCTGTTGCGGGAGGTGGAGCCACATTGGGAGGTGGAACTGCAGTGGAGGGCGGAGCTGTTGCGGGAGGTGGAGCCACAGTGGGAGGTGGAACTGCAGTGGAGGGCGGAGCTGTTGCGGGAGGTGGAACTGCAGTGGAGGGCGGAGCCGCAGTGGGAGGTGGAACTGCAGTGGAGGGTGGAGCTGTTGTGGGAGGCGGAGCCGCAGTGGGAGGTGGAACTGCAGTGTAGGGCGGGGCTGTTGCGGGAGGTGGAACTGCAGTGGGAGGTGGAACTGCAGTGGAGGGTGGAGCTGCTGCGGGAGGTGGAGCCACAGTGGGAGGTGGAACCGCAGTGGCGGGCAGAGCTGGTGCGGGAGGCGGAACTGCAGTGGGAGGTGGAACTGCAGTGGAGGGCGGGGCTGTTGCGGGAGGAGAAACTGCAGTGGGAGGTGGAACTGCAGTGGAGGGCGGGGCTGTTGCGGGAGGTGGAGCCACAGTGGGAGGTGGAACTGCAGTGGGAGGTGGAACTGCAGTGGAGGGCGGAGCTGTTGCGGGAGGTGGAGCCACAGTGGAGGGCGGAGCCGCAGTGGGAGGTGGAACTGCAGTGGAGGGCGGAGCTGTTGCGGGAGGTGGAGCCACAGTGGAGGGCGGAGCCGCAGTGGGAGGTGGAACTGCAGTGGAGAGTGGACATGTTGCGGGAGGTGGAGCCACAGTGGGAGATGGAACTGCAGTGGAGGGCGGAGCTGTTGCGGGAGGTGGAGCCACATTGGGAGGTGGAACTGCAGTGGAGGGCGGAGCTGTTGCGGGAGGTGGAGCCACAGTGGGAGGTGGAACTGCAGTGGAGGGCGGAGCTGTTGCGGGAGGTGGAACTGCAGTGGAGGGCGGAGCCGCAGTGGGAGGTGGAACTGCAGTGGAGGGTGGAGCTGTTGTGGGAGGCGGAGCCGCAGTGGGAGGTGGAACTGCAGTGTAGGGCGGGGCTGTTGCGGGAGGTGGAACTGCAGTGGGAGGTGGAACTGCAGTGGAGGGTGGAGCTGCTGCGGGAGGTGGAGCCACAGTGGGAGGTGGAACCGCAGTGGCGGGCAGAGCTGGTGCGGGAGGCGGAACTGCAGTGGGAGGTGGAACTGCAGTGGAGGGCGGGGCTGTTGCGGGAGGAGAAACTGCAGTGGGAGGTGGAACTGCAGTGGAGGGCGGGGCTGTTGCGGGAGGTGGAGCCACAGTGGGAGGTGGAACTGCAGTGGGAGGTGGAACTGCAGTGGAGGGCGGAGCTGTTGCGGGAGGTGGAGCCACAGTGGAGGGCGGAGCCGCAGTGGGAGGTGGAACTGCAGTGGAGAGTGGACATGTTGCGGGAGGTGGAGCCACAGTGGGAGGTGGAAGTGCAGTGGAGGGCGGAGCTGTTGCGGGAGGTGGAGCCACATTGGGAGGTGGAACTGCAGTGGAGGGCGGAGCTGTTGCGGGAGGTGGAACTGCAGTGGGAGGTGGAACTGCAGTGGAGGGCGGAGCTGTTGCGGGAGGTGGAGCCACAGTGGGAGGTGGAACTGCAGTGGAGGGCTAAGCTGTTGCGGGTGGTGGAACTGCAGGGGGAGGTGGAACCGCAGTGGCGGGCGGAGCTGTTGCGGGAGGTGGAGACACAGTGGGAGGTGGAACTGCAGTGGAGGGCGGAGCTGTTGCAGGAGGTCGAGCCACAGTGGGAGGTGGAACTGCAGTGGAGGGCGGAGCTGTTGCGGGAGGTGGAGCCACAGTGGGAGGTGGAACTGCAGTGGAGGGCGGAGCTGTTGCAGGAGGTGGAGCCACAGTGGAGGACAGAGCTGTTGTGGGAGGTGGAGCCACAGTGGAGGGCGGAGGTGTTGCGGGAGGTGGAACTGCAGTGGGAGGTGGAACCGCAGTGGGAGGTGGAACCGCAGTGGAGGGCGGAGCTGTTGCGGGAGGTGGACCCACAGTGGGAGGTGGAACCGCAGTGGCGGGCGGAGCTGTTGCAGGAGGTGGAACTACAGTGGAGTGTGGAGCTGTTGCGGGAGGTGGAGACACAGTGGGAGGTGGAACTGCAGTGGAGGGCTGAGCTGTTGCGGGAGGTGGAGCCACAGTGGGAGGTGGAACTGAGGTTGAGGGCGTAGCTGTTGCGGGAGGTGGAGCCACAGTGGGAGGTGGAACTGCAGTGGAGGGCGGAGCAGTTGTAGGAGGTGGAACTGCATTAGAGGGTGGACCTGTTGCGGGAGGTGGAGCCACAGTGGGAGGTGGAACTGCAGTGGAGGGCGGAGCTGTTGCGGGAGGTGGAGCCACAGTGGAGGGCTGAGCCGCAGTGGAGGGCGGAGGTGTGCGGGAGGTGGAGCCACAGTGGGAGGTGGAACCGCAGTGGAGCGTGGAGCTGTTGTGGGAGGTGGAGCCACAGTGGGAGGTGGAACTGCAGTGGAGGGCAGAGGTGTTGCGGGAGGTGGAACTGCAGTGGAGGGCGGAGCCGCAGTGGGTGGTTGAACTGCAGTGGAGGGCGGAGCTGTTGCGGGAGGTGGAGCCACAGTGGGAGGTGGAACCGCAGTGGCGGGCGGAGCTGTTGCAGGAGGTGGAACCACAGTGGAGTGTGGAACTGCAGTGGGAGGTGGAACTGCAGTGGAGGGCGGAGCTGTTGCGGGAGGTGGAGCCGCAGTGGGAAGTGGAACTGCAGTGGAGGGCTGAGCTGTTGTGGGAGGCGGAGCCGCAGTGGGAGGTGGAACTGCAGTGGAGGGCGGGGCTGTTGCGGGAGGTGGAACTGCAGTGGGAGGTGGAACTGCAGTGGAGGGCGGAGCTGTTGCGGGAGGTGGAGCCACAGTGGGAGGTGGAACTGCAGTGGGAGGTGGAACTGCAGTGGAGGGCGGAGCTGTTGCGGGAGGTGGAGCCAGAGTGGAGGGCGGAGCCGCAGTGGGAGGTGGAACTGCAGTGGAGAGTGGACATGTTGCGGGAGGTGGAGCCACAGTGGGAGGTGGAAGTGCAGTGGAGGGCGGAGCTGTTGCGGGAGGTGGAGCCACAGTGGGAGGTGGAACTGCAGTGGAGGGCGGAGCTGTTGCGGGAGGTGGAGACACAGTGGGAGGAGGAACTGCAGTGGAGGGCGGAGCTGTTGCGGGAGGTGGAATGCAGTGGAGGGCAGAGCTGTTGCGGGAGGTGGAGCCGCAGTGGGAGGTGGAACTGCAGTGGAGGGCGGAGGTGTGCGGGAGGTGGAGCCACAGTGGAGGACAGCGCTGTTGCGGGAGGTGGAGCCACAGTGGAGGGCGGGGCTGTTGCAGGAGGTGGAGCCACAGTGGGAGGTGGAACTGCAGTGGAGGGCAGAGCTGTTGCGGGAGGTGGAACTGCAGTGGAGGGCGGAGCCGCAGTGGGAGGTGGAACTGCAGTGGAGGGTGGAGCTGTTGTGGGAGGCGGAGCCGCAGTGGGAGGTGGAACTGCAGTGGAGGGCGGGGCTGTTGCGGGAGGTGGAACTGCAGTGGGAGGTGGAACTGCAGTGGAGGGCGGAGCTGTTGCGGGAGGTGGAGCCACAGTGGGAGGTGGAACTGCAGTGGAGGGCGGAGCTGTTGCGGGAGGTGGAGCCACAGTGGGAGGTGGAACTGCAGTGGAGGGCGGAGCTGTTGCGGGAGGTGGAACTGCAGTGGAGGGCAGAGCTCTTGTGGGAGGTGGAACCGCAGTGGAGGGTGGAGCTGTTGCGGGAGGTGGAGCCGCAGTGGGAGGTGGAACTGCAGTGGAGGGCGGAGCTGTTGCAGGAGGTGGAGCCACAGTGGGAGGTGGAACTGCAGTGGAGGGCGGATCTGTTGCTGGAGGTGGAACTACAGTGGGAGGTGGAACCGCAGTGGGAGGTGGAACCGCAGTGGAGGGCGGAGCTGTTGCGGGAGGTGGAGCCACAGTGGGAGGTGGAACCGCAGTGGCGGGCGGAACTGTTGCTGGAGGTGGAACCACAGTGGAGTGTGGAGCTGTTGCGGGAGGTGGAGCCACAGTGGGAGGTGGAACTGCAGTGGAGGGCGGAGCTGTTGCGGGAGGTGGAACCACATTGGAGAGTGGAGGTGCTGCGGGAGGTGGAGCCGCAGTGGGAGGTGGAACCGCAGTGGAGGGCGGAGCTGTTGTGGGAGGTGGAACTGCAGTGGGAGGTGGAACTGCAGTGGAGGGCGGAGCTGTTGCGGGAGGTGGAGCCACAGTGGGAGGTGGAACTGCAGTGGGAGGTGGAACTGCAGTGGAGGGCGGAGCTGTTGCGGGAGGTGGAGCCACAGTGGAGGGCGGAGCTGTTGTAGGAGGTGGAACTGCATTAGAGGGTGGACCTGTTGCGGGAGGTGGAGCCACAGTGGGAGGTGGAACTGCAGTGGAGGGCGGAGCTGTTGCGGGAGGTGGAGCCACAGTGGAGGACAGAGCTGTTGCGGGAGGTGGAGCCACAGTGGAGGGCGGAGCCGCAGTGGAGGGCGGAGGTGTTGCGGGAGGTGGAGCCGCAGTGGGAGGTGGAACTGCAGTGGAGGGTGGAGCTGTTGTGGGAGGCGGAGCCGCAGTGGGAGGTGGAACTGCAGTGGAGGGCGGGGCTGTTGCGGGAGGTGGAACTGCAGTGGGAGGTGGAACTGCAGTGGAGAGCGGAGCTGTTGTGGGAGGTGGAGCCACAGTGGGAGGTGGAACTGCAGTGGGAGGTGGAACTGCAGTGGAGGGCGGAGCTGTTGCGGGAGGTGGAGCCACAGTGGAGGGCGGAGCCGCAGTGGGAGGTGGAACTGCAGTGGAGAGTGGACATGTTGCGGGATGTGGAGCCACAGTGGGAGGTGGAAGTGCAGTGGAGGGCGGAGCTGTTGCGGGAGGTGGAGCCACATTGGGAGGTGGAACTGCAGTGGAGGGCGGAGCTGTTGCGGGAGGTGGAGCCACAGTGGGAGGTGGAACTGCAGTGGAGGGCGGAGCTGTTGCGGGAGGTGGAACTGCAGTGGGAGGTGGAACTGCAGTGGAGAGCGGAGCTGTTGTGGGAGGTGGAACTGCAGTGGGAGGTGGAACTGCAGTGGAGGGCGGAGCCGCAGTGGGAGGTGGAACTGCAGTGGAGGGTGGAGCTGTTGTGGGAGGCGGAGCCGCAGTGGGAGGTGGAACTGCAGTGTAGGGCGGGGCTGTTGCGGGAGGTGGAACTGCAGTGGGAGGTGGAACTGCAGTGGAGGGCGGAGCTGCTGCGGGAGGTGGACCCACAGTGGGAGGTGGAACCGCAGTGGCGGGCAGAGCTGGTGCGGGAGGCGGAACTGCAGTGGGAGGTGGAACTGCAGTGGAGGGCGGGGCTGTTGCGGGAGGCGGAACTGCAGTGGGAGGTGGAACTGCAGTGGAGGGCGGGGCTGTTGCGGGAGGTGGAACTGCAGTGGGAGGTGGAACTGCAGTGGAGGGCGGAGCTGTTGCGGGAGGTGGAGCCACAGTGGGAGGTGGAACTGCAGTGGGAGGTGGAACTGCAGTGGAGGGCGGAGCTGTTGCGGGAGGTGGAGCCACAGTGGAGGGCGGAGCCGCAGTGGGAGGTGGAACTGCAGTGGAGAGTGGACATGTTGCGGGAGGTGGAGCCACAGTGGGAGGTGGAAGTGCAGTGGAGGGCGGAGCTGTTGCGGGAGGTGGAGCCACATTGGGAGGTGGAACTGCAGTGGAGGGCGGAGCTGTTGCGGGAGGTGGAGCCACAGTGGGAGGTGGAACTGCAGTGGAGGGCGGAGCTGTTGCGGGAGGTGGAGCCACAGTGGGAGGTGGAACTGCAGTGGAGGGCGGAGCTGTTGCAGGAGGTGGAGCCACAGTGGAGGACAGAGCTGTTGCGGGAGGTGGAGCCACAGTGGAGGGCGGAGGTGTTGCGGGAGGTGGAACTGCAGTGGGAGGTGGAACCGCAGTGGGAGGTGGAACCGCAGTGGAGGGCGGAGCTGTTGCGGGAGGTGGACCCACAGTGGGAGGTGGAACCGCAGTGGCGGGCGGAGCTGTTGCAGGAGGTGGAACCACAGTGGAGTGTGGAGCTGTTGCGGGAGGTGGAGACGCAGTGGGAAGTGGAACTGCAGTGGAGGGCTGAGCTGTTGCGGGAGGTGGAGCCACAGTGGGAGGTGGAACTGAGGTTGAGGGCGTAGCTGTTGCGGGAGGTGGAGCCACAGTGGGAGGTGGAACTGCAGTGGAGGGCGGAGCTGTTGCGGGAGGTGGAGCCACAGTGGAGGGCTGAGTTGCAGTGGAGGGCGGAGGTGTGCGGGAGGTGGAGCCACAGTGGGAGGTGGAACCGCAGTGGAGCGTGGAGCTGTTGTGGGAGGTGGAGCCACAGTGGGAGGTGGAACTGCAGTGGAGGGCAGAGGTGTTGCGGGAGGTGGAACTGCAGTGGAGGGCAGAGCCGCAGTGGGTGGTTGAACTGCAGTGGAGGGCGGAGCTGTTGTGGGAGGCGGAGCCGCAGTGGGAGGTGGAACTGCAGTGGAGGGCGGGGCTGTTGCGGGAGGTGGAACTGCAGTGGGAGGTGGAACTGCAGTGGAGGGCGGAGCTGTTGCGGGAGGTGGAATGCAGTGGAGGGCAGAGCTGTTGCGGGAGGTGGAGCCGCAGTGGGAGGTGGAACTGCAGTGGAGGGCGGAGCTGTTGCGGGAGGTGGAGACACAGTGGGAGGAGGAACTGCAGTGGAGGGCGGAGCTGTTGTGGGAGGTGGAATGCAGTGGAGGGCAGAGCTCTTGCGGGAGGTGGAGCCACAGTGGGAGGTGGAACTGCAGTGGGAGGTGGAACTGCAGTGGAGGGCGGAGCTGTTGCGGGAGGTGGAGCCACAGTGGAGGGCGGAGCCGCAGTGGGAGGTGGAACTGCAGTGGAGAGTGGACATGTTGCGGGATGTGGAGCCACAGTGGGAGGTGGAACTGCAGTGGAGGGCAGAGCTGTTGCGGGAGGTGGAGCCACATTGGGAGGTGGAACTGCAGTGGAGGGCGGAGCTGTTGCGGGAGGTGGAGCCACAGTGGGAGGTGGAACTGCAGTGGAGGGCGGAGCTGTTGCGGGAGGTGGAACTGCAGTGGAGGGCGGAGCCGCAGTGGGAGGTGGAACTGCAGTGGAGGGTGGAGCTGTTGTGGGAGGCGGAGCCGCAGTGGGAGGTGGAACTGCAGTGTAGGGCGGGGCTGTTGCGGGAGGTGGAACTGCAGTGGGAGGTGGAACTGCAGTGGAGGGCGGAGCTGCTGCGGGAGGTGGAGCCACAGTGGGAGGTGGAACCGCAGTGGCGGGCAGAGCTGGTGCGGGAGGCGGAACTGCAGTGGGAGGTGGAACTGCAGTGGAGGGCGGGGCTGTTGCGGGAGGCGGAACTGCAGTGGGAGGTGGAACTGCAGTGGAGGGCGGGGCTGTTGCGGGAGGTGGAACTGCAGTGGGAGGTGGAACTGCAGTGGAGGGCGGAGCTGTTGCGGGAGGTGGAGCCACAGTGGGAGGTGGAACTGCAGTGGGAGGTGGAACTGCAGTGTAGGGCGGAGCTGTTGCGGGAGGTGGAGCCACAGTGGAGGGCGGAGCCGCAGTGGGAGGTGGAACTGCAGTGGAGAGTGGACATGTTGCGGGAGGTGGAGCCACAGTGGGAGGTGGAAGTGCAGTGGAGGGCGGAGCTGTTGCGGGAGGTGGAGCCACATTGGGAGGTGGAACTGCAGTGGAGGGCGGAGCTGTTGCGGGAGGTGGAGCCACAGTGGGAGGTGGAACTGCAGTGGAGGGCGGAGCTGTTGCGGGAGGTGGAGACAGAGTGGGAGGAGGAACTGCAGTGGAGGGCGGAGCTGTTGCGGGAGGTGGAACTGCAGTGGAGGGCGGAGGTGTGCGGGAGGTGGAGCCACAGTGGAGGACAGAGCTGTTGCGGGAGGTGGAGCCACAGTGGAGGGCGGAGCCGCAGTGGGAGGTGGAACTGCAGTGGGAGGTGGAACTGCAGTGGAGGGCGGAGCTGTTGCGGGAGGTGGAGCCACATTGGGAGGTGGAACTGCAGTGGAGGGCGGAGCTGTTGCGGGAGGTGGAGCCACAGTGGGAGGAGGAACTGCAGTGGAGGGCGGAGCTGTTGCGGGAGGTGGAATGCAGTGGAGGGCAGAGCTCTTGCGGGAGGTGGAGCCGCAGTGGGAGGTGGAACTGCAGTGGAGGGCGGAGGTGTGCGGGAGGTGGAGCCACAGTGGAGGACAGAGCTGTTGCGGGAGGTGGAGCCACAGTGGAGGGCGGGGCTGTTGCGGGAGGTGGAACTGCAGCGGGAGGTGGAACTGCAGTGGAGGGCGGAGCTGTTGCGGGAGGTGGAGCCACAGTGGGAGGTGGAACTGCAGTGGGAGGTGGAACTGCAGTGGAGGGCGGAGGTGTTGCGGGAGGTGGAGCCACAGTGGGAGGTGGAACTGAAGTGGAGGGCGGAGCTGTTGCGGGAGGTGGAGACACAGTGGGAGGTGGAAATGCAGTGGAGGGCGGAGCTGTTGCGGGAGGTCGAATGCAGTGGAGGGCAGAGCTGTTGCGGGAGGTGGAACCACAGTGGAGGGTGGAGCTGTTGCGGGAGGTGGAGCCGCAGTGGGAGGTGGAACTGCAGTGGAGGGCGGAGCTGTTGCGGGAGGTGGAGCCACAGCGGAGGACAGAGCTGTTGCGGGAGGTGGAGCCACAGTGGAGGGCGGAGCCGCAGTGGAGGGCGGAGGTGTTGCGGGAGGTGGAGCCGCAGTGGGAGGTGGAACTGCAGTGGAGGGTGGAGCTGTTGTGGGAGGCGGAGCCGCAGTGGGAGGTGGAACTGCAGTGGAGGGCGGGGCTGTTGCGGGAGGTGGAACTACAGTGGGAGGTGGAACTGCAGTGGAGGGCGGAGCTGTTGCGGGAGGTTTAGCCACAGTGGGAGGTGGAACTGCAGTGGGAGGTGGAACTGCAGTGGAGGGTGGAGCTGTTGCAGGAGGTGGAGCCACAGTGGAGGGCGGAGCCGCAGTGGGAGGTGGAACTGCAGTGGAGAGTGGACATGTTGCGGGAGGTGGAGCCACAGTGGGAGGTGGAACTGCAGTGGAGGGCGGAGCTGTTGCGGGAGGTGGAACTGCAGTGGGAGGTGGAACTGCAGTGGAGGGCGGAGCTGTTGCGGGAGGTGGAGCCACAGTGGGAGGTGGAACTGCAGTGGAGGGCGGAGCTGTTGCGGGAGGTGGAACTGCAGTGGAGGGCGGAGCCGCAGTGGGAGGTGGAACTGCAGTGGAGGGTGGAGCTGTTGTGGGAGGCGGAGCCGCAGTGGGAGGTGGAACTGCAGTGTAGGGCGGGGCTGTTGCGGGAGGTGGAACTGCAGTGGGAGGTGGAACTGCAGTGGAGGGCGGAGCTGCTGTGGGAGGTGGAGCCTCAGTGGGAGGTGGAACCGCAGTGGCGGGCGGAGCTGGTGCGGGAGGCGGAACTGCAGTGGGAGGTGGAACTGCAGTGGAGGGCGGGGCTGTTGCGGGAGGCGGAACTGCAGTGGGAGGTGGAACTGCAGTGGAGGGCGGGGCTGTTGCGGGAGGTGGAACTGCAGTGGGAGGTGGAACTGCAGTGGAGGGCGGAGCTGTTGCGGGAGGTGGAGCCACAGTGGGAGGTGGAACTGCAGTGGGAGGTGGAACTGCAGTGGAGGGCGGAGCTGTTGCGGGAGGTGGAGACACAGTGGGAGGAGGAACTGCAGTGGAGGGCGGAGCTGTTGTGGGAGGTGGAATGCAGTGGAGGGCAGAGCTCTTGCGGGAGGTGGAGCCACAGTGGGAGGTGGAACTGCAGTGGGAGGTGGAACTGCAGTGGAGGGCGGAGCTGTTGCGGGAGGTGGAGCCACAGTGGAGGGCGGAGCCGCAGTGGGAGGTGGAACTGCAGTGGAGAGTGGACATGTTGCGGGATGTGGAGCCACAGTGGGAGGTGGAACTGCAGTGGAGGGCAGAGCTGTTGCGGGAGGTGGAGCCACATTGGGAGGTGGAACTGCAGTGGAGGGCGGAGCTGTTGCGGGAGGTGGAGCCACAGTGGGAGGTGGAACTGCAGTGGAGGGCGGAGCTGTTGCGGGAGGTGGAACTGCAGTGGAGGGCGGAGCCGCAGTGGGAGGTGGAACTGCAGTGGAGGGTGGAGCTGTTGCGGGAGGCGGAGCCGCAGTGGGAGGTGGAACTGCAGTGTAGGGCGGGGCTGTTGCGGGAGGTGGAACTGCAGTGGGAGGTGGAACTGCAGTGGAGGGCGGAGCTGCTGCGGGAGGTGGAGCCACAGTGGGAGGTGGAACCGCAGTGGCGGGCAGAGCTGGTGCGGGAGGCGGAACTGCAGTGGGAGGTGGAACTGCAGTGGAGGGCGGGGCTGTTGCGGGAGGCGGAACTGCAGTGGGAGGTGGAACTGCAGTGGAGGGCGGGGCTGTTGCGGGAGGTGGAACTGCAGTGGGAGGTGGAACTGCAGTGGAGGGCGGAGCTGTTGCGGGAGGTGGAGCCACAGTGGGAGGTGGAACTGCAGTGGGAGGTGGAACTGCAGTGTAGGGCGGAGCTGTTGCGGGAGGTGGAGCCACAGTGGAGGGCGGAGCCGCAGTGGGAGGTGGAACTGCAGTGGAGAGTGGACATGTTGCGGGAGGTGGAGCCACAGTGGGAGGTGGAAGTGCAGTGGAGGGCGGAGCTGTTGCGGGAGGTGGAGCCACATTGGGAGGTGGAACTGCAGTGGAGGGCGGAGCTGTTGCGGGAGGTGGAGCCACAGTGGGAGGTGGAACTGCAGTGGAGGGCGGAGCTGTTGCGGGAGGTGGAGACAGAGTGGGAGGAGGAACTGCAGTGGAGGGCGGAGCTGTTGCGGGAGGTGGAACTGCAGTGGAGGGCGGAGGTGTGCGGGAGGTGGAGCCACAGTGGAGGACAGAGCTGTTGCGGGAGGTGGAGCCACAGTGGAGGGCGGAGCCGCAGTGGGAGGTGGAACTGCAGTGGGAGGTGGAACTGCAGTGGAGGGCGGAGCTGTTGCGGGAGGTGGAGCCACATTGGGAGGTGGAACTGCAGTGGAGGGCGGAGCTGTTGCGGGAGGTGGAGCCACAGTGGGAGGAGGAACTGCAGTGGAGGGCGGAGCTGTTGCGGGAGGTGGAATGCAGTGGAGGGCAGAGCTCTTGCGGGAGGTGGAGCCGCAGTGGGAGGTGGAACTGCAGTGGAGGGCGGAGGTGTGCGGGAGGTGGAGCCACAGTGGAGGACAGAGCTGTTGCGGGAGGTGGAGCCACAGTGGAGGGCGGGGCTGTTGCGGGAGGTGGAACTGCAGCGGGAGGTGGAACTGCAGTGGAGGGCGGAGCTGTTGCGGGAGGTGGAGCCACAGTGGGAGGTGGAACTGCAGTGGGAGGTGGAACTGCAGTGGAGGGCGGAGGTGTTGCGGGAGGTGGAGCCACAGTGGGAGGTGGAACTGAAGTGGAGGGCGGAGCTGTTGCGGGAGGTGGAGACACAGTGGGAGGTGGAAATGCAGTGGAGGGCGGAGCTGTTGCGGGAGGTCGAATGCAGTGGAGGGCAGAGCTGTTGCGGGAGGTGGAACCACAGTGGAGGGTGGAGCTGTTGCGGGAGGTGGAGCCGCAGTGGGAGGTGGAACTGCAGTGGAGGGCGGAGCTGTTGCGGGAGGTGGAGCCACAGCGGAGGACAGAGCTGTTGCGGGAGGTGGAGCCACAGTGGAGGGCGGAGCCGCAGTGGAGGGCGGAGGTGTTGCGGGAGGTGGAGCCGCAGTGGGAGGTGGAACTGCAGTGGAGGGTGGAGCTGTTGTGGGAGGCGGAGCCGCAGTGGGAGGTGGAACTGCAGTGGAGGGCGGGGCTGTTGCGGGAGGTGGAACTACAGTGGGAGGTGGAACTGCAGTGGAGGGCGGAGCTGTTGCGGGAGGTTTAGCCACAGTGGGAGGTGGAACTGCAGTGGGAGGTGGAACTGCAGTGGAGGGTGGAGCTGTTGCAGGAGGTGGAGCCACAGTGGAGGGCGGAGCCGCAGTGGGAGGTGGAACTGCAGTGGAGAGTGGACATGTTGCGGGAGGTGGAGCCACAGTGGGAGGTGGAACTGCAGTGGAGGGCGGAGCTGTTGCGGGAGGTGGAACTGCAGTGGGAGGTGGAACTGCAGTGGAGGGCGGAGCTGTTGCGGGAGGTGGAGCCACAGTGGGAGGTGGAACTGCAGTGGAGGGCGGAGCTGTTGCGGGAGGTGGAACTGCAGTGGAGGGCGGAGCCGCAGTGGGAGGTGGAACTGCAGTGGAGGGTGGAGCTGTTGTGGGAGGCGGAGCCGCAGTGGGAGGTGGAACTGCAGTGTAGGGCGGGGCTGTTGCGGGAGGTGGAACTGCAGTGGGAGGTGGAACTGCAGTGGAGGGCGGAGCTGCTGTGGGAGGTGGAGCCTCAGTGGGAGGTGGAACCGCAGTGGCGGGCGGAGCTGGTGCGGGAGGCGGAACTGCAGTGGGAGGTGGAACTGCAGTGGAGGGCGGGGCTGTTGCGGGAGGCGGAACTGCAGTGGGAGGTGGAACTGCAGTGGAGGGCGGGGCTGTTGCGGGAGGTGGAACTGCAGTGGGAGGTGGAACTGCAGTGGAGGGCGGAGCTGTTGCGGGAGGTGGAGCCACAGTGGGAGGTGGAACTGCAGTGGGAGGTGGAACTGCAGTGGAGGGCGGAGCTGTTGCGGGAGGTGGAGACACAGTGGGAGGAGGAACTGCAGTGGAGGGCGGAGCTGTTGTGGGAGGTGGAATGCAGTGGAGGGCAGAGCTCTTGCGGGAGGTGGAGCCACAGTGGGAGGTGGAACTGCAGTGGGAGGTGGAACTGCAGTGGAGGGCGGAGCTGTTGCGGGAGGTGGAGCCACAGTGGAGGGCGGAGCCGCAGTGGGAGGTGGAACTGCAGTGGAGAGTGGACATGTTGCGGGATGTGGAGCCACAGTGGGAGGTGGAACTGCAGTGGAGGGCAGAGCTGTTGCGGGAGGTGGAGCCACATTGGGAGGTGGAACTGCAGTGGAGGGCGGAGCTGTTGCGGGAGGTGGAGCCACAGTGGGAGGTGGAACTGCAGTGGAGGGCGGAGCTGTTGCGGGAGGTGGAACTGCAGTGGAGGGCGGAGCCGCAGTGGGAGGTGGAACTGCAGTGGAGGGTGGAGCTGTTGCGGGAGGCGGAGCCGCAGTGGGAGGTGGAACTGCAGTGTAGGGCGGGGCTGTTGCGGGAGGTGGAACTGCAGTGGGAGGTGGAACTGCAGTGGAGGGCGGAGCTGCTGCGGGAGGTGGAGCCACAGTGGGAGGTGGAACCGCAGTGGCGGGCAGAGCTGGTGCGGGAGGCGGAACTGCAGTGGGAGGTGGAACTGCAGTGGAGGGCGGGGCTGTTGCGGGAGGCGGAACTGCAGTGGGAGGTGGAACTGCAGTGGAGGGCGGGGCTGTTGCGGGAGGTGGAACTGCAGTGGGAGGTGGAACTGCAGTGGAGGGCGGAGCTGTTGCGGGAGGTGGAGCCACAGTGGGAGGTGGAACTGCAGTGGGAGGTGGAACTGCAGTGTAGGGCGGAGCTGTTGCGGGAGGTGGAGCCACAGTGGAGGGCGGAGCCGCAGTGGGAGGTGGAACTGCAGTGGAGAGTGGACATGTTGCGGGAGGTGGAGCCACAGTGGGAGGTGGAAGTGCAGTGGAGGGCGGAGCTGTTGCGGGAGGTGGAGCCACATTGGGAGGTGGAACTGCAGTGGAGGGCGGAGCTGTTGCGGGAGGTGGAGCCACAGTGGGAGGTGGAACTGCAGTGGAGGGCGGAGCTGTTGCGGGAGGTGGAGACAGAGTGGGAGGAGGAACTGCAGTGGAGGGCGGAGCTGTTGCGGGAGGTGGAACTGCAGTGGAGGGCGGAGGTGTGCGGGAGGTGGAGCCACAGTGGAGGACAGAGCTGTTGCGGGAGGTGGAGCCACAGTGGAGGGCGGAGCCGCAGTGGGAGGTGGAACTGCAGTGGGAGGTGGAACTGCAGTGGAGGGCGGAGCTGTTGCGGGAGGTGGAGCCACATTGGGAGGTGGAACTGCAGTGGAGGGCGGAGCTGTTGCGGGAGGTGGAGCCACAGTGGGAGGAGGAACTGCAGTGGAGGGCGGAGCTGTTGCGGGAGGTGGAATGCAGTGGAGGGCAGAGCTCTTGCGGGAGGTGGAGCCGCAGTGGGAGGTGGAACTGCAGTGGAGGGCGGAGGTGTGCGGGAGGTGGAGCCACAGTGGAGGACAGAGCTGTTGCGGGAGGTGGAGCCACAGTGGAGGGCGGGGCTGTTGCGGGAGGTGGAACTGCAGCGGGAGGTGGAACTGCAGTGGAGGGCGGAGCTGTTGCGGGAGGTGGAGCCACAGTGGGAGGTGGAACTGCAGTGGGAGGTGGAACTGCAGTGGAGGGCGGAGGTGTTGCGGGAGGTGGAGCCACAGTGGGAGGTGGAACTGAAGTGGAGGGCGGAGCTGTTGCGGGAGGTGGAGACACAGTGGGAGGTGGAAATGCAGTGGAGGGCGGAGCTGTTGCGGGAGGTCGAATGCAGTGGAGGGCAGAGCTGTTGCGGGAGGTGGAACCACAGTGGAGGGTGGAGCTGTTGCGGGAGGTGGAGCCGCAGTGGGAGGTGGAACTGCAGTGGAGGGCGGAGCTGTTGCGGGAGGTGGAGCCACAGCGGAGGACAGAGCTGTTGCGGGAGGTGGAGCCACAGTGGAGGGCGGAGCCGCAGTGGAGGGCGGAGGTGTTGCGGGAGGTGGAGCCGCAGTGGGAGGTGGAACTGCAGTGGAGGGTGGAGCTGTTGTGGGAGGCGGAGCCGCAGTGGGAGGTGGAACTGCAGTGGAGGGCGGGGCTGTTGCGGGAGGTGGAACTACAGTGGGAGGTGGAACTGCAGTGGAGGGCGGAGCTGTTGCGGGAGGTTTAGCCACAGTGGGAGGTGGAACTGCAGTGGGAGGTGGAACTGCAGTGGAGGGTGGAGCTGTTGCAGGAGGTGGAGCCACAGTGGAGGGCGGAGCCGCAGTGGGAGGTGGAACTGCAGTGGAGAGTGGACATGTTGCGGGAGGTGGAGCCACAGTGGGAGGTGGAACTGCAGTGGAGGGCGGAGCTGTTGCGGGAGGTGGAACTGCAGTGGGAGGTGGAACTGCAGTGGAGGGCGGAGCTGTTGCGGGAGGTGGAGCCACAGTGGGAGGTGGAACTGCAGTGGAGGGCGGAGCTGTTGCGGGAGGTGGAACTGCAGTGGAGGGCGGAGCCGCAGTGGGAGGTGGAACTGCAGTGGAGGGTGGAGCTGTTGTGGGAGGCGGAGCCGCAGTGGGAGGTGGAACTGCAGTGTAGGGCGGGGCTGTTGCGGGAGGTGGAACTGCAGTGGGAGGTGGAACTGCAGTGGAGGGCGGAGCTGCTGTGGGAGGTGGAGCCTCAGTGGGAGGTGGAACCGCAGTGGCGGGCGGAGCTGGTGCGGGAGGCGGAACTGCAGTGGGAGGTGGAACTGCAGTGGAGGGCGGGGCTGTTGCGGGAGGCGGAACTGCAGTGGGAGGTGGAACTGCAGTGGAGGGCGGGGCTGTTGCGGGAGGTGGAACTGCAGTGGGAGGTGGAACTGCAGTGGAGGGCGGAGCTGTTGCGGGAGGTGGAGCCACAGTGGGAGGTGGAACTGCAGTGGGAGGTGGAACTGCAGTGGAGGGCGGAGCTGTTGCGGGAGGTGGAGCCACAGTGGAGGGCGGAGCCGCAGTGGGAGGTGGAACTGCAGTGGAGAGTGGACATGTTGCGGGAGGTGGAGCCACGGTGGGAGGTGGAAGTGCAGTGGAGGGCGGAGCTGTTGCGGGAGGTGGAGCCACAGTGGGAGGTGGAACTGCAGTGGAGGGCGGAGCTGTTGCGGGAGGTGGAGACACAGTGGGAGGAGGAAATGCAGTGGAGGGCGGAGCTGTTGCGGGAGGTGGAATGCAGTGGAGGGCGGGGCTGTTGCGGGAGGTGGAACTGCAGTGGGAGGTGGAACTGCAGTGGAGGGCGGAGCTGTTGCGGGAGGTGGAGCCACAGTGGGAGGTGGAGCCGCAGTGGGAGGTGGAACTGCAGTGGAGGGCGGAGGTGTGCGGGAGGTGGAGCCACAGTGGAGGGCGGGGCTGTTGCGGGAGGTGGAACTGCAGTGGGAGGTGGAACTGCAGTGGAGGGCGGAGCTGTTGCGGGAGGTGGAGCCACAGTGGGAGGTGGAACTGCAGTGGGAGGTGGAACTACAGTGGAGGGTGGAGCTGTTGCGGGTGGTGAAACTGCAGTGGAGGGCGGAGCCGCAGTGGGAGGTGGATCTGCAGTGGTGGGTGGAGCTGTTGCGGGAGGTGGAGCTACAGTGGGACGTGGAACTGCAGTGGAGGGCAGAGCTGTTGCGGGAGGTGGAACTGCAGTGGGAGGTGGAACCGCAGTGGAGGGCGGAGCTGTTGCGGGTGGTGGAACTGCAGTGGGAGGTGGAACTGCAGTGGAGGGCGGAGCTGTTGCGGGAGGTGGAACTGCAGTGGGAGGTGTAACCGCAGTGGAGGGCGGAGCTGTTGCCGGAGGTGGAACTGCAGTGGGAGGTGGAACTGCAGTGGAGGGCGGAGCTGTTGCGGGAGGTGGAACTGCAGTGGAGGGCGGAGCCGCAGTGGGAGGTGGAACTGCAGTGGAGGGTGGAGCTGTTGTGGGCAGCGGAGCCGCAGTGGGAGGTGGAACTGCAGTGTAGGGCGGGGCTGTTGCGGGAGGTGGAACTGCAGTGGGAGGTGGAACTGCAGTGG